>OY812998.1:86860679-86998179 GCA_963681545.1 Germaria angustata
CACAGCAATACATACCCTTATTAGGACTCTGACCGATGAGGGATTCGAGACAGTCTGCTACGCAGATGACGTCATGATACTTCTGAAGGAAAGGGATCCAAATCATTTGTGCAGGAAGGCCGAGGAGGCATTAACCCTGGCACACAACTGGGCTCAACCAAGAGGGTTGAACGTTAACCCGGAAAAAATTGAAATTGGCCTATTTACAAGAAAGACGAAGATAGCTCCATATGATGAGCCGCGCTTTCTTGAAAGGACAATAAATATTTCCGACAGGATGAAGTATCTAGGAGTCATTCTCGATCGGAAATTAAAATGGAAAGACCACATAAGCGAAAGAGTCAAAAAGGCTCATATATGTTGGTCAATCTGTAAACGGGCCATAGGCACAAGATGGGGGCTGAATCCATAGATAACACACTGGCTTTATAGTAGCGTTATCAGGCCGATTATGACCTATGCTTCTATAGTGTGGTGGACATCGATTGAATATAACATCAAAACAATACAGAAAGTTCAGAGAACCTGCTGTCTTGGTATAAGTGGGGCCTTCGGAACGAAATCAACAGGGGCGATGAAAACAATATTATCCATCCAGCCAATCGAAATTCGTATAAAATACGAAGGGGCTCTTACAGCGAAACGACTAAAGATGATGGGTGAGTGGATCGATCAGGAACACAAAGCGTATCATCAACGAATCTTTACGGCCATAGGAGAGTCCATACCGGAAAATGTCGAAAATGACCGCATACCGGAGACTAGACTAGAGGCCAACTGCGGAACATTGATCCCCGACATCCATTCCTGGTTGACCGACCCTTGGAACCAGATCCCTATGGGGCTTCATTGTTACACGGATGGATCAAGTTCGAGAGGGAAAACGGGACTTGGTGTTTATATAGAAAACACCACGGAACTGTTTTTGCGCCTGCCGTACTATTGCACGGTTTTGTAGGCGGAAGTTCGGGCGATAACGTAGTGTATCAGGGAACTCAATGTAATGGGGAGGTCAGGACTTGTGAATATATTCACAGATAGTCAGATGGCCATCAGAGCAATCTCAGCGGAACGCACTAAATCACGTACAGTTTGGGATTGCAAAAAAGCTATTAACAGTTACTCGACACATGGTGAACTGCGCATCATATGGGTGCCAGGACACGCGGGTATAACTGGAAATGAGAGGGCAAACTCACTTGCTGTTAGGGCAATCGAGTTAGGTAATATAAGCTTGGAATGCGCGAAACCTTTCGATGCAGTTAAATCCGAGCTAAAGACTTGGGCACATAGAGCCCATTTAACTCTCTGGAATAACGGAACCATGGGAATCGATACAAAAATTCTATGGGGAGATCCATACGAGAGGGAGCTGCTAAAACTTAGCAAGCCCGAACTAAGTAGAATAATGGGAGTTGTCACAGGGCACTCTCAACTACGGGCACATCTTAAACGCATGGGAATAGCGGGAGGAGATGAATGTAGAGCATGTGGGGAGGAGAGCGAGACATTGGAACACTATTTGTGCCAATGCCCCGCCTTCTCACAAATAAGGTCCTGATATCTTGGGAGTGACATCTTACCGGACATAAGCCGATTACGGGGAATATGCTGGAAGAAATTAAGGAACTTTGTGAGTGACACGGAGTTTCTCTATTTGGGTTTCTCCTTTGGGTCAGTATGGTTAATCTCAAGGGAGCGCACAACAAGCTTTCACTGGCTTAGGTGTATGTCGTACGACATGGGCTATTATACCCCTCCTATCAACCTAACCTAACCTAGTTAATAATAAGAAGCCAAAAGAAGACATAGTCTTCTCTTCAATAAAATAATTAGTGTAAAAAATATATTTTGAGAAAAGGATAAAGAAGACATAGTCTTCTCCTTTAAATAAACCAAAAATAGTGTAAAAAATATATTTTAAGAAAAGTATAAAGAAGACATAGTCTTCTCCTATAAATAAATCAAAAATTATTTTTTTTTTAAAATAAAAAAGAATTTTATTTATTTTTAAAATAAAAAAGAACACTATTTACTGGCGCCCGAGCAACCGGTACAAAAATAGTGTACTAAAACAACCCTAAAATAAAAAATAATAAGAATTAAGCCTATAAGTGTCCGTCCGCTGGCGACCGTCCATATAAAGTGTCATAAGTGAATCCTTAGTAGAAGTGCGAAAAGTACAAAATTCGCGTGATCGGGACGGTATAGTTTAATAAGTTTACAATTTAAAATAAGAAGAAAATAGATACAACAAGTAAAAGGAACAGTGAACAAATAAAATAATATAATAACTAAAAAATTATATTACAAATATAAAAGAAAAACTATATAAAAGAGACATTGCAAAAAAAATTAACTAAAGATTAAAGAAAAGAAGCGAAAAACAAAGAACATTAACAAAAAAATTAAGAAAAAAACAACGAATGAAACAGAATTAAATAAAGGCAATAAAGACTTTGGAAAATACTTAAAAACATAATATTCATCAACAGCTTTGTCCTTGCCATTGAAAGCTGCACCGTAGAAGATAACCATTCAAACATCTGGCCGACATCGATAGCTGCAACAAAATCAACAGAATAACATCAGTTAGTCAACACAATGTGTCCAATTCACCTTATACTGTAAGTCATTATATTCCAGAGTATTTTTAAGTTATTGCATACGTGAAAAAAAGAAGAGAAAATAAAACAAAATAATAATAAAGGAAGAAATCTTTTAGTTACTGTGAATATTAAAATTGCCATTTTTTATAAATCATAGAATAGACTTTTTTTCTATCACAAAAATTGTTCCCAAAATTCGCGAAAAATCATGTTTAACCCCGATAACCTCGTAAGACCCCCCGTTCTTAACGCTCCAAATCCTATTCCTATCCCAAATCCAGCAGCACAACTCAATGAAGGATTAGAAAAGAGAATAGCCGCTATTTGCGAGCAACAATGCAGAAACATAGTTCAATCACTGATTAATGGTTAGGTTAGGTTAGGTTGATTGGAGGGGTATGTCAGCCCATGTCATACGACACACTGATTAATCCAAACAATGACCTTAACTACGGGACAGACCAAAAC
The DNA here is from genome assembly GCA_963681545.1 of Germaria angustata. Lineage (NCBI taxonomy): Eukaryota > Metazoa > Arthropoda > Insecta > Diptera > Tachinidae > Germaria > Germaria angustata. Next base: position 86,863,757 of record OY812998.1, read on the forward strand.
ATTGAAGACAGGTATAGAAATGATTTGAGTGAATTAGATAAAATACCCGACATAATAAGTATTGAATATATTATAACATATACCATGAACATTCACTTGTATTTAATTGTAACATTTTTGTATATACAATATCTCTGGCAACCTCATTCTACGACTCTCACAAATACTCTTATTACAACTGTTAATTCTGTATAAAATTTTTATGACAACCATTTTGTATGAAATAAATTATTAAGCATTTTTTCTTATTCTTGAAACAACGTGTTCTTTTTTTTCTCGGCCATTTTATTTCCAATAGGTTATGGGCCCAGAATTAAAAAAATTTGTTTTTAAAGGAAAAGAAGGAGAAAAATTAAAGAAGATTATTCACTAAAGTACATGAGAATAAAGAAACCGGTAAATATTTATCGTGTTTAACTATAGAATAAAGTTTCACTATTGAAGATGGCGGACGCTAAGCCCAAATTTGCAAAGCTAAGTAATAATAATTATGCAAATTGGAAGTTTAAAATGGAGCTTCTATTACGAAAACAGAATCTGTGGAAACTCGTCATAGAAGGGAGCCGACCGTAGCCAATTCTAGATAAAAACGTTAACAAACCAAGCCGAAATTGATAACTGGGAAAATAAAGATGATGAAGCCAGAGGAACCATTGGTTTGCTTGTGATGGACGATCAGCTTTGTCACATACGTAACAAGAGTACAGCTAAGGATACATAGATGGCTCTAAAGGATTATCATGAAAAGAATACCCTAGCGAATAAAGTTTTTTTGATGCGATCAATTTGCAGTTTAAAGCTGGAAGAGGGCGGTAATGCTGTTACACATATCAACTCCATGAATGACTTGTTCACAAAATTACGTGACGTCGGAGAAGAAACTTTATCTGATAAGTGGAGTGCCGCCATGCTTCTAAGCAGTTTGCCGGAAGGCTACGACACACTTATAACTTCACTGGAGTCCCGTAAAGAGGATGAAATAACGTTTGCATTAGTTCAACAAAGAGTAATTGCAGAATATGAAAGACGTTTACATGGTGCTGGTGGTGGTGTAAGTGATACCGTGTTGAAAGCTGTTGCTAAACCTGCTTCAGTTTGCTACTTTTGCAAGAAGGCTGGACATCAAAAGAAAAGCTGTATTAAGTATAAAAATTGGAAAGCTAAACAGGTGTCTGTAAAGTACGGTAACAAAATTAATTCCGTTGAAGAAACTACAAGCTCGAAGGACTTTCTATTTAAGCTTGGTGATACAAAATACAATTGGTTGGTGGATTCAGGAGCAACTAGGCATGCAGTGAATGATATGAATTTTTTCACGAAACTAAACAACAATTATAAAAGCTCAATTGAGTTAGCAAATGGTGAAAATGTTGCTATAGAAGATATTGGATTAAGTAAACTAATATTTTATAATGTAAATGGCAAGCAACATAAATATTTGGCTAAGGAAGTTTTGTATGCACCTCGTGTAGTTGGAAACATACTTTCAGTAAGACAGCTGACTAAGTCTGGTTTTAATGTAAATTTTAATAAAAGCACTTGCTACATAAATTTTAATGGAAATAATGTTGGTATAGCGGATGCAGCTGGCGACATGTATATGTTACGTACATCTGATAAAGTAAACACAATACAAGAACATAATGAAAATTGTATTCATCAGTGGCACTACAAATTGGGATATCGAGATCCAGAGGCCATTCGGAAAATGGTTTTGGAAAATTTGGCGAAAGATATGAAAGTGGTTGATTGTGGTATTAAAGAATTATGTGAAACTTGTGCTAAGGGGAAAATGACTCGAATTCCATTCCCAAAACTTTCTTCAAGTAAGTCAACTGCACCACTGGATTTGATCCACACAGATGTATGTGGTCCAATGTCAACAGCAACACCGTCAGGAAAGAGGTATGTGTTAACATTCATTGATGATTATTCAAATTTCTCTGTTGTACAATTATTGACAAGAAAGGTGGAAGTAGAACAAGCCTTTAAAAATTTCATAAAATTTTGCCAAACACATCTCGGTCGTACGCCAAAAATAATTCGATCCGACAGAGGGGGTGAATACACGGGGAAGAATTTTGATGAGTATTTAAAATCTCAAGGAATTCAAGTACAGCTGACAGCTCCTTACTCCCCCCAACAAAACGGAAAGGCAGAAAGAAAAAATAGAACGTTATTAGAAATTGCAAGATGCTTATTAATAGACGCTGATTTGCCAAAAACATTTTGGGGTGAAGCTGTTTCAACTGCAAATTATATTCAGAACCGTGTACTTACAAGATCTACAAATTCAACTCCATACCAAAAATGGTACGGAACTACACCTAGTTTATAGCAGTTTCATATTTTTGGCTCAAAGTGCTTCGTACACATTCCATCGGCAATGAGGCGTAAGTTGCATGATAAATCTCGTGAGATGATATTTCTTGGTTATGATAAGAATTCAAAAGCATTTCGTTGCTATAGCCCTCACAGCAAAAGAGTTGTTATTACAAGTGATGTTCGCTTCACAGACATAGTGCCTATTAAAGTTAAAAATGATGTTAATATTGAATTATATAAAAAGGCAGAAAATAACAGGAAAATATTGATTGAGGAGGAGATTTCAGAACCTTCAGAAAATGAAGATATTGCAATCAATGATTTTGATGATATTGATATAAACGTTAACCCTGCTGAAATTAACAAAACAGAACATACTAACGTCAATGAACAAAATATTAACTTCTTCAGTATCTGAAGAAGTTTCACCTGCGGTAAGAGTTTCTGAAAGGATAACTAAAGGTAAAAAGGGTAAAAGACTAATAGAAGAAATCTGTATAACTAAGGAAATCAAAGAACCTTAAACATATCAGGAAGCGATTGATAGCGATGAGAAAGTACATTGGTTAGCCGCAATGCAAGATGAAATAGAATCGAATAAAAAGAATCATACATGAGAACTCGTAGAATTGCCCGAAAATAGATCGGCTATCGGTAGTAAATAGGTTTATAAAGTAAAACGAAATGTGAATGCTGAAATAAGTCGTTTTAAAGCTCGTCTCGTTGCTCAGGGATTTTCACAAAAGTTTGGAATCGACTACGATGAAATATTTTCCACTGTAGTCTCCCACACAACTTTTCGAATTTTGCTATCGGTTGCTGGTAAGAAAAATATGATTGTTCACATAGATGCAAAAACGGCATTTTTAAACGGAAAATTATCTGAAACTGTCTACATGAAGCAACGTCAAGGTTTTCAAGATAAAAATGATAAATTAGTATGTTTGTTGAGGAAAAGCATATATGGACTAAAGCAAGCGGCAAGGTCTTGGAATAACATTCTCCATGAAGTTCTTTTAATGTCAAAATTTACACAAAGCATGATTCATGTCTGTACATTGCTGAGATTTTTTGAACTCTATGTTACCTTATTGTTTATGTTGACGACTTGATTTTGGCCTGTCACACTAAGAAACAAATACAATATATTGGGAAGGTATTATCTAATAATTTTGAGATGCAAAATCTGGGTCAGATTAAACATTACCTAGGAATCGAAATTTCAAAAGACCTTAATGGTAATTTCCAGCTTTGTCAATTTAACTATATAAATAAAACTTTAAAGGAATTTCAATTGCAAGATGCAAAACCAGTTAAAACCCCTATTGAACTGAATTATGGAAAGGATGAAAGGTTCACATATCTCGAAAACAATAATAAATACCGCAAGTTGATTGGACATCTTTTGTACAGTTCTATTAACACCAGACCAGATATATCAGCACCAGTAAACATTCTAGCTCAAAAGGTTGCAAAACCAACAAATGAGGACTGGCTTCAATGTAAGCGGATTCTGAAGTACCTGAAATCGACCGCTGACCTTAAATTAAATTTAAGCAATAAAAATCTAGATGAAGAACTAATTGGTTATGCTGATGCCAATTGGGCAGAGGAAAGACTTGAAAGAAAGTCGAATAGTGGACGAATATTTTTCCTAAATGGAGGTACTATATCGTGGTCCTGTCAAAAGCAAACACTTGTTGCATCATCAACCTGTGAAGCGGAGTATATATCTATTTCGGAAGCTGCTAAAGAAGCTAAATGGATTAGACAAATTTTAGAAGATTTGCATTTGCCTGTTAACTGACCAACAAGAATTTTCAACGATAACCAAAGCACCATACGACTTTTAAATGATGATAAATTCTCTTTAAGAACAAAGCATATGCATACCAAATGCAAAATGACAAAAGATCTAGTGAAGAAAAGTATTATATCGTGTATCTATTGCCCCACAGAGGAAATGATAGCTAACGTTTTGACAAAGCCATTAGCAGCAAATAAGCATATCTATTTTCGTGATAAATGTAATTTTAAGCGAATGAAGAGGAGTATTGAATATGTTATAACATATACCATGAACATTCTGATGTTGTAAGAAAACTCAACTTTTTTCCGTTTTTATATGTGCTTCACCGGCTACTTTATTAACGACTGCCCCTCAATATGCATGTTATTAATTGCATACTTTTGGCGCTGCCAGACAGAATATTAGGAATAGTACAATAGGGATACCATATCTTATACTTAGCTTAGCGTTTATTTACAAATTAGGGTGTAAGAGCGATTATTAACATTACCTATCTTTCCTACAGTTCGGCCATCCTGACCTTCAATCGTCCCGATTTCATCCGAAGGTTCCTGATTATCGGTTCCTTTTAACCATTTTTTTAAATTTGCTGCCTCCCATATCCCCTCATACGGTACCTGCGTCAACTGAAACCCTTCCACATCTTTCAAAACATATCTGTTATTCCCCAAAACTTTGGTGACCCTATACGGCCCCTTAAATTTTGGTGCCATCTTCCTACAGGCTCCTGGAGAACTGATGTAATTCCTAACCATAACATAATCGCCTACATTATATCCTCCCTCAACCCGGTTACGATCCTTTATCCTTTTGTTATATGCCTGATTCTTGTTTATCTTCCTCGCAGCTTCGTTTCTAGCAACCACTAAATTCCGTCCAATTTGTGCATCAATTCCCTCTAACTTTTCCCTAAGGAAGTCAACTATCATTCCCCTCTGACGAACTCCAAACAAAAGTTCACTTGGTGTCGTTCCCGTGCTTTTATGTACCACATTATTCATCGCGAATTCGATGTTAGGAAGCACCTTATCCAAACTCAAATCCCTACCAGCGCCCGTCAATTTGGCTATCATCGGGCCCAGACTCCTGTTCACCCGCTCTATTTGCCCATTTGCTTGTGGAGACCCTGTTGCAATTTTTACATGTTGTACATTATTAATCCTAAGAAAATCATGAAAAATTGCCGACGTAAATGCGCTGCCACGATCCGAAACTACGATCTTCGGGCGACTGTAAGAGTTAAAATATTGTCTCATACACCTGACCACCTCCACCGCCCCTGTTGAACATACCGCGTATAGCTTAACGAACTTCGTAAAAGCATCAATAATTAAAAATACATACTTTTTCCTAGATTTTTTCAGCGAAATCGGTCCAAAATGATCTACATGAACCATTTGAAAAGGGGCATTACCCTTCGGAATGCTATGCATTAACCCCTCATGTTTTCCCGTCTTTGCCGAAAAAGCAATACATTTTAGACAATTCTCTATATGACTCCTAATTCTTTCCCTCATCCTTGGGAACCAATACGAAGTCATTATCGCATTCGTAACCTTATCACACCCCATATGTCCCATTTCATCATGATATTTAATAAGTATGCTAGTTACCATAGAGGCCGGAACATAAAATAAGAGCTTGTCTGCAATTTTTCTATAAACCAACCCATTTCTCATTTCATACCATTTGCTTTCAGTACTCTCTAATTCATCACGGATCCTATTTATTTCCTTATCTTTGTATTGACAGATCGACAAATTCTGTTCAAAGGTATTTTCCTCAAGGACCATAATGCCTGTAAGTCTACTGAGCGCATCTACATGTCGCATTTTCGTCCCTGCTCTGTGCTCTAAATCATATTCATAATTCTGAAGCTCCAGCGCCCACCTGGCTATCCTGGGATTAACTTCCCTCTTGTTCAATGTCAATGTCAGCGAGTTACAATCAGTTATAATTTTGAAACGAATTCCTTCCAAATAAACTCTGAATCTTCTAAGAGCGTAAACAATGGCAAGCGTCTCCAGTTCGAAACTGTGATATTTCGATTCACGATCCGTCGCCCGTTTTGAAAAGTAAAAAACGGGATGAAAAATTCCATCTTTCTTCTTTTGTAACAATATCGCTCCGAAGCCTAAAGAGCTAGCATCACAATGGAGCTCAGTCTCGTCTCTATGATCATAAATAGCCATTATAGGCGCTTCAATCAGTTTATACTTCAGTTTTTCAAAACAGCGCAGTTCCTCTTCGCCAAATTTGAACCTAGCACTCTTTCTTATAAGAGCATACAATGGCTGAGCCTCAATCGAAAAGTTTTCTATAAATCTCCTAAAGTATGAGCACAATCCGAGAAAACTATGTACAGCTTTAACATTCTGTGGAATAGGAAAGTCTTTAATGGCCTCTATGTTCTTTGCATCCGGTCGAATACCAGCCTCAGAGATAATATAACCCAAGTATCTTATTTCGGACCTCATGAAACTGCATTTATCAAGTCTTAATTCTAAACAATTTTTTACCAATTTATCGAACACTACTGCAAGGATCTCTAAATGTTCTCCCTCAGTTTCTGTCGCTATCATTATATCATCTAGATAAATTGCCAATTTTCCTGCCCTAATCTCATCATCGAATACCTTGCTAACGAAGCGTTGAAAAGTCGGTGGCGCATTCTTCAAACCGAATGGCATTTTTAGAAACTCATATTGTCCCATAGGCGTCACAAAAGAGGTATATTTCACACACTCATCGTCTACTTTCACGTGATAAAACGCGCTTTTCAAATCGAGTAAAGAAAAATAACGTTTCCCCACCAGTCTATCTAATAAATCATCAATAAGTGGTAGTGGAAAATTGTCCTTACATGTATTCTTATTCAATTCACGATAATCGACACATAGCCTAAGTTCACCACTCTTTTTCCGAACTAAAACGATCGGAGACGCATATTCCGACATACTGGGCCTAATAATTCCCTTCCCCAATAATTCATCCAAAATTTCCTGAACACTAAGTTTTTCACTATACGAGAGTCTACGAGGGGGGCAACTAAAAGGTTTCTCACTCTTCAAATTAATTTTAATCTTCCATTCAACTTCAGGTTTATCGGGACGTTTGCAGTTCAGGTAACAATCTTTAAATATCCTTTGAAATTTCTTATTGACTTCACTAGTTACATCTTCGTTGCATACAATTAAATCTTCCTTCTCTATTTCGATATTCATCAAATTTACACATTCTTTTTCATATTCCGTTTTTAATTTGATTTTCGCCACATTAAAAAAATTCTGACCTAACAGTATTGGATAGCCCATTGTATCATTTGGCACTACAAGCAAGTCTAATTTAATTGTATTTCCTTCGAAATAAATTATAGCTTCAACATTTCCTCTCACAATGAGAGGACTTTTATTTAAACCAAAATAATTCACATTAATATTATTTTTCCTTACTAATATACTTGGCACGAACTGTTCTTTCACAAGACTGATTGGGCTACCGGTATCTAATAATGTTCATATTCATTGTCATCATTGTTGGTGTTTATCTGGTGTACATATTGTTTCTTATCGTCTTTGTTACCAGTTGGGATGTCTTTTCTTTTGCGGCACGCTGCAGCAAGGTGGCCCATTTCACCGCATACAAAGCACGCCCCTGATTCCCTTTTTGGCTTGTGACATTCATTGGCCATATGGCCAAAAGAGTTACAGTTGTAACAACGAATTTGTTTTGGTTGTGCGCCATCGTCTGATGCATTTTCTCGAAGATTGCCTGCCTGTTCATTCATAATTGGTCGTTTTTCCAACCGCACTTTGCTGAAAGCTTCCAATAACTGTTCCTTATTTTTAAAACTCTGCATTTTCGCCTGAGCCCAAAATAGTTTTATCGTGATAATATTCCTGAAAAAGTTCGTTACGTCGCCACTTGCGTTGCTCAAATTGTCTTTTTAGTGCAAGTCGACTTGAGCGATCTCCAAAAATTTGCTTAATTTCACTTAACAATTCATCTACTGCAATTATCATTAGGAAAGATAGGTAATGTTAACAATCGCTCTTACACCCTAATTTGTAAATAAACGCTAAGCTAAGTATAAGATATGGTATCCCTATTGTACTATTCCTAATATTCTGTCTGGCAGCGCCAAAAGTATGCAATTAATAACATGCATATTGAGGGGCAGTCGTTAATAAAGTAGCCGGTGAAGCACATATAAAAACGGAAAAAAGTTGAGTTTTCTTACAACATCAGAAGTGGGATTGAATCATGATGCCCTCTGATGCTTATAGCCTTAACAGACTTACGGTGAGGCAATTGAAAAATTGGCTGCGTTCTATTGGCCTCAAAAGTGACGGGAATAAAAACCAGTTAGTGATGCGGTTGCTGAGTGTTCCGGTGGAGATGCGGGGATTGTTTCCAGCAAGGGAGGGTGGTATAGATGGCGATGAACAGGATGAAGCTACGGATGAAGATGATCAGCCCGATGTGGGTGAAGGCGATGAGATGGGTGCAGTTAACGACGACAATAATGGTGGTGAAATTAAAAACAAAAATTTGTTGGTCAAAGACAGCCAAAATGTAGAAAATGGCGGGTATAGTCAAATTCCAGGCGACGCAATTAAAATTGTAAAGCACATACATGGCAACGAAAAAAACGGTACTTCAAATGAAAATAGTGGTGGTGAAATTAAAAACAAAAATTTGTTGGTCAAAGACAGCCAAAATGTAGAAAATGGCGGGCATAGTCAAATTCCAAGCGACGCAATTAAAATTGTAAAGCACATACATGGCAACGAAAAAAACGGTACTTCAAATGAAAAAACAAGCGATTATGAAAGCAACAACAAAAGTGAGGATCATAATGATAGTGCAAATGCCGAAAAAGTTTACAATTGTCAAGAAAAAAATGAGAACGGTAAAAAGAGTGAAATAGAAAAAGAAGGCAAAATCAAAGAGAATGAAGTTTTAAGGAATGTGGAAAAAGGAAGATATAAAAATTATGAAATTGAATGTTCGAAGTGCGAAGGAATCAAAAACAGTGAGTTGGGTACCGCTAAACTAAAAAATGAAGTAGAATTTTTGAAAAAGAGAATTGAACTGTTTGAAAAAGAAATAGAACTCGAGAAGAAAGAAAACGGAATTTTGCGAAAAGAAAATGAAATATTGAAGATGAACAGAGTGCAGACGTGCAGTGCTGAAAAAGAAAATAAAACAAAACAAAATTTTAACTTTACATTTGCGAAAGATTTTGTTTCAGAATTTTCTGGCCAAAACGATTGTTTTGAACATTGGGAAATACAGTTGAAAAATGCTAAATCGGCTTTCGATCTCGACGAAAATAATATGCGCGCTTTGATTTCAAATAAACTAAAAGGAAAGGCCCTTAATTGGTTCTATTCAAAGCCAAATTTAATGATAATTGCAGTAGATGAATTGTTAAGTGAAATTAAGCAAATTTTTGGAGATCGCTCAAGTCGACTTGCACTAAAAAGACAATTTGAGCAACGCAAGTGGCGACGTAACGAACTTTTTCAGGAATATTATCACGATAAAACTATTTTGGGTAACAAAATCAACATTCAGCAAGATGAAATGGTCGAATACTTGATTGAAGGTATTTCGGATTACACCTTGCAGGCTCAGGCGAAAATGCAGAGTTTTAAAAATAAGGAACAGTTATTGGAAGCTTTCAGCAAAGTGCGGTTGGAAAAACGACCAATTATGAATGAACAGGCAGGCAATCTTCGAGAAAATGCATCAGACGATGGCGCACAACCAAAACAAATTCGTTGTTACAACTGTAACTCTTTTGGCCATATGGCCAATGAATGTCACAAGCCAAAAAGGGAATCAGGGGCGTGCTTTGTATGCGGTGAAATGGGCCACCTTGCTGCAGCGTGCCGCAAAAGAAAAGACATCCCAACTGGTAACAAAGACGATAAGAAACAATATGTACACCAGATAAACACCAACAATGATGACAATGAATATGTAAGACTTATTAACATAGATTTTATAAATAGTTATTTCAGATTTAATTCTTCTCTAGGAACATTATTAGATACCGGTAGCCCAATCAGTCTTGTGAAAGAACAGTTCGTGCCAAGTATATTAGTAAGGAAAAATAATATTAATGTGAATTATTTTGGTTTAAATAAAAGTCCTCTCATTGTGAGAGGAAATGTTGAAGCTATAATTTATTTCGAAGGAAATACAATTAAATTAGACTTGCTTGTAGTGCCAAATGATACAATGGGCTATCCAATACTGTTAGGTCAGAATTTTTTTAATGTGGCGAAAATCAAATTAAAAACGGAATATGAAAAAGAATGTGTAAATTTGATGAATATCGAAATAGAGAAGGAAGATTTAATTGTATGCAACGAAGATGTAACTAGTGAAGTCAATAAGAAATTTCAAAGGATATTTAAAGATTGTTACCTGAACTGCAAACGTCCCGATAAACCTGAAGTTGAATGGAAGATTAAAATTAATTTGAAGAGTGAGAAACCTTTTAGTTGCCCCCCTCGTAGACTCTCGTATAGTGAAAAACTTAGTGTTCAGGAAATTTTGGATGAATTATTGGGGAAGGGAATTATTAGGCCCAGTATGTCGGAATATGCGTCTCCGATCGTTTTAGTTCGGAAAAAGAGTGGTGAACTTAGGCTATGTGTCGATTATCGTGAATTGAATAAGAATACATGTAAGGACAATTTTCCACTACCACTTATTGATGATTTATTAGATAGACTGGTGGGGAAACGTTATTTTTCTTTACTCGATTTGAAAAGCGCGTTTTATCACGTGAAAGTAGACGATGAGTGTGTGAAATATACCTCTTTTGTGACGCCTATGGGACAATATGAGTTTCTAAAAATGCCATTCGGTTTGAAGAATGCGCCACCGACTTTTCAACGCTTCGTTAGCAAGGTATTCGATGATGAGATTAGGGCAGGAAAATTGGCAATTTATCTAGATGATATAATGATAGCGACAGAAACTGAGGGAGAACATTTAGAGATCCTTGCAGTAGTGTTCGATAAATTGGTAAAAAATTGTTTAGAATTAAGACTTGATAAATGCAGTTTCATGAGGTCCGAAATAAGATACTTGGGTTATATTATCTCTGAGGCTGGTATTCGACCGGATGCAAAGAACATAGAGGCCATTAAAGACTTTCCTATTCCACAGAATGTTAAAGCTGTACATAGTTTTCTCGGATTGTGCTCATACTTTAGGAGATTTATAGAAAACTTTTCGATTGAGGCTCAGCCATTGTATGCTCTTATAAGAAAGAGTGCTAGGTTCAAATTTGGCGAAGAGGAACTGCGCTGTTTTGAAAAACTGAAGTATAAACTGATTGAAGCGCCTATAATGGCTATTTATGATCATAGAGACGAGACTGAGCTCCATTGTGATGCTAGCTCTTTAGGCTTCGGAGCGATATTGTTACAAAAGAAGAAAGATGGAATTTTTCATCCCGTTTTTTACTTTTCAAAACGGGCGACGGATCGTGAATCGAAATATCACAGTTTCGAACTGGAGACGCTTGCCATTGTTTACGCTCTTAGAAGATTCAGAGTTTATTTGGAAGGAATTCGTTTCAAAATTATAACTGATTGTAACTCGCTGACATTGACATTGAACAAGAGGGAAGTTAATCCCAGGATAGCCAGGTGGGCGCTGGAGCTTCAGAATTATGAATATGATTTAGAGCACAGAGCAGGGACGAAAATGCGACATGTAGATGCGCTCAGTAGACTTACAGGCATTATGGTCCTTGAGGAAAATACCTTTGAACAGAATTTGTCGATCTGTCAATACAAAGATAAGGAAATAAATAGGATCCGTGATGAATTAGAGAGTACTGAAAGCAAATGGTATGAAATGAGAAATGGGTTGGTTTATAGAAAAATTGCAGACAAGCTCTTATTTTATGTTCCGGCCTCTATGGTAACTAGCATACTTATTAAATATCATGATGAAATGGGACATATGGGGTGTGATAAGGTTACGAATGCGATAATGACTTCGTATTGGTTCCCAAGGATGAGGGAAAGAATTAGGAGTCATATAGAGAATTGTCTAAAATGTATTGCTTTTTCGGCAAAGACGGGAAAACATGAGGGGTTAATGCATAGCATTCCGAAGGGTAATGCCCCTTTTCAAATGGTTCATGTAGATCATTTTGGACCGATTTCGCTGAAAAAATCTAGGAAAAAGTATGTATTTTTAATTATTGATGCTTTTACGAAGTTCGTTAAGCTATACGCGGTATGTTCAACAGGGGCGGTGGAGGTGGTCAGGTGTATGAGACAATATTTTAACTCTTACAGTCGCCCGAAGATCGTAGTTTCGGATCGTGGCAGCGCATTTACGTCGGCAATTTTTCATGATTTTCTTAGGATTAATAATGTACAACATGTAAAAATTGCAACAGGGTCTCCACAAGCAAATGGGCAAATAGAGCGGGTGAACAGGAGTCTGGGCCCGATGATAGCCAAATTGACGGGCGCTGGTAGGGATTTGAGTTTGGATAAGGTGCTTCCTAACATCGAATTCGCGATGAATAATGTGGTACATAAAAGCACGGGAACGACACCAAGTGAACTTTTGTTTGGAGTTCGTCAGAGGGGAATGATAGTTGACTTCCTTAGGGAAAAGTTAGAGGGAATTGATGCACAAATTGGACGGAATTTAGTGGTTGCTAGAAACGAAGCTGCGAGGAAGATAAACAAGAATCAGGCATATAACAAAAGGATAAAGGATCGTAACCGGGTTGAGGGAGGATATAATGTAGGCGATTATGTTATGGTTAGGAATTACATCAGTTCTCCAGGAGCCTGTAGGAAGATGGCACCAAAATTTAAGGGGCCGTATAGGGTCACCAAAGTTTTGGGGAATAACAGATATGTTTTGAAAGATGTGGAAGGGTTTCAGTTGACGCAGGTACCGTATGAGGGGATATGGGAGGCAGCAAATTTAAAAAAATGGTTAAAAGGAACCGATAATCAGGAACCTTCGGATGAAATCGGGACGATTGAAGGTCAGGATGGCCGAACTGTAGGAAAGATAGGTAATGTTAACAATCGCTCTTACACCCTAATTTGTAAATAAACGCTAAGCTAAGTATAAGATATGGTATCCCTATTGTACTATTCCTAATATTCTGTCTGGCAGCGCCAAAAGTATGCAATTAATAACATGCATATTGAGGGGCAGTCGTTAATAAAGTAGCCGGTGAAGCACATATAAAAACGGAAAAAAGTTGAGTTTTCTTACACTTGTATTTAATTGTAACGTTTTTTGTATATACAATATCTCTTGCAACCTCATTCTACGACTCTCACAAATACTCCTATTACAACTGTTCATTCTGTATAACCTTTTTATGACAACCCTTTCATATGAAATAAGTTATTAAGCATTTTTTCTTATTCTTGAAACAACGTGTTCTTTTTTTCTAGGCCATTTTATTTCCAATAATAAGAAGTCTTAGAGATTTCTCCGGCAACCCCATGGAATTTAACTCCTGGAAAAAAAGCGTGAATAGAGTGTTGCAAATTTACGATTCAATCAAAGGCACACTTAAATATTACGGTATTTTAAGCGGTATCCGAAACAAAATAACAGGCAACGCTGACATTGCCTTAGAGTCTTATAACACGCCATTAAATTGGAATTGCATTGTGAAATGCCTATCTATGCATTACGCAGATAAACGAGATTTAGAGACACTTGAATAGCAGATAACTTCTTTAGTTCAAGGAAGAAATACCATTCAAACATTTTATCAAGAAGTTTACACGCATTTGTCCCTTATACTAAATTAAATTGGTTGTATGGAAATGGGCCAAGAGTCATTGCGACTTTTGACGCAAACCTATAGGGACAAAGCCTTAGATACTTTTATTAGAGGCTTAAATGGAGACCTACCAAGACTCCTTGGTATCCGTGAACCTGCGGATCTCCCGCAAGCATTACACCTCTGCTTAAAGCTGGAAAACCAAAACTATAGAACAGAGTACGCGAATAAACTTCAAAATCATAGACAACGTCAACCACCACCCCTTCCAATACGCAATGCAAACACAATTCATAGACTACCCTTTTATCCAGAGTTGACATTTCAAAATTTTAACCAATACAGTAAACCAACGAATAATATGCAACAAAATGTATTCCAAAATCATCAAACCATCCCCAACACTAACTTTCGACAAAATCCCCAACCGCGTTTTCAATCGCACCAACCTTTCCAACCACAAAGACCAGCGGCACCGAAACCTCAAATGCCTCAACCTATGGAAGTTGACGAATCAATTCAAACAAGAAACGTAAATTATCAAAACAGACCACGTCCTTTTAATCAACCCCAATTTAATAACAAAAGACCTCCATCCCTAAGCTACGTTCCACCACCACATAAACAACAACGCAATTTTCATATAGAGGGTAGACAAGATCTTTCCGATGTACCGAATTACCAGGACGAACAAGCTGGAAATTATAATGAAAATGAATATGAGCAATTGATTCAAAACCAAGGAATTGACGAGTACGCTGAATCCTATGATCAAGATCAACACGACGAAATATCCACTCAAAATTTCACAGATATTCATTTTTTAGGCTAACACATTCTTCGCTCCCGTATTTTGAATGCAAAGCGAAGAATGGTAAAATTCTAAAAATCAAAAACGAAAACGCCTTTTTTGCAAATTCAGTGTCTGGAGACATTAAAATTACGCACCACAAGTTCGCAACTTTATTCAATTTACCCGACCACCCTATAAAATTCTTTATCCTACCTTTTTTGAAATCGTTTCATGGCATCCATATTAAAGAAAAATATTTGTTAATAAACAATACAACTAAAATAAAAATTCATCAACACATTTCCCAGTCTGTTAATAAAATGGAATTCAGAACCAATCATATGAATGAAACTAAAAAAATTCAGTTAGATCAGATTATAAACGAGCATCCCAACCTATTCACAGATCCCAACAAGAAACTTACATTCACTTCTCGAGTTCAAGGAGAAATTCGAACACATTCAGATTCACCAATTTATTCTAAATCATACCCCTATCCTATGGCATTGAAAGGTGAGGTAGAAAAACAGATTAATGAACTCTTAAATGACGGAATTATCGGACCTTTCAGATCTCCGTATAATGCACCCGTTTGGATCGTTCCAGATTCCTTGAAAGGAATGTGACGTGGAGAAAACCGCCTTTTCCGTTAGAAACGGGAAATTCGAGTTTGTACGACTCCCATTCGGATTGAAAAACGCTCCCTCAATCTTCCAACGTACTCTGGACGATGTCTTGAGAGACCACATGGGGAAAATCTGCTATGTGTACATAGACGATATTGTCATCTTTTCAAAAACTGAGAAAGAACATTTCGAAAACCTCGGAAAAATATTCAAAACATTAGAATCGGCAAATTTCAAGACTCAACTAGACAAGTGTGAATTTCTCAAAACAGAAGTATAATTTCTGGGATTTATCGTAGGAGCTGCAGGAATCAAAGCCAACCAAAATAAAATAGAAGCAATAGCCAATATACCACCACCGAAAACCCTAAAAGACCTGAGAAGTTTTCTAGGCATGTCAGGTTACTACCGTCGCTTCATCAAAGATTATGCAAAACTTGCCAAGCCTCTGACATCCCTTTTAAGAGGGGAGGAAGGACGCATTTCGAAAAACGCGTTCAGAAATTTAAAAATTACTTTAGATCAAAATGCTTTGGACGCATTCCAGAAATTAAAAAATTCACTAACCTCCGGCGAGGTCATGTTGTCTCACCCTGATTTTGAAAAAAGCTTCGATCTGACGACAGATGCCTCTGATTATGCAATAGGCGCAGTACTTTCGCAAAACAGAAAGCCCATTACCTTTCTTTCAAGAACGCTCAGCAAAACTGAAGAAAATTACGCTACCAACGAAAAAGAAATGCTAGCGATAATATGGGCCCTCAATTCGTTGAGAAATTACCTGTACGGTTCCAGGAAAGTAAACATTTATACAGACCACCAGCCTTTGACATATGCCCTCAGCAGCAAGAACACAAACAGCAAAATGAAAAGATGGAAGTTCATCTTAGAAGAGTATAACTACGAACTCAAATATCAGCCAGGCAGAACAAACGTAGTTGCAGATTCACTATCTAGAGCACCACAGATAAATTCGATGACTGCAACACAACATAGTGATGAAAGTTCCTCAGACAATATGATCCCCGCAATAGAATGTCCTATTAATGTCTTTAAGAACCAACTCCATATTTTGATTAGTAACGAAGACAACTACACTAAAGATACCTTAATATCAATTTTTTAAAAATATCTTAATCCCAGCGTAATCAACGGTTTATTTACTACCGAAGCAATAATGGGGGTAATTCAAGAATTCTATCCCGAACATTTTAAAAACTTCAAAGTAAGATTCACTCAGTCACAAGTAGAAGACATTGTAAGTGAAACAGATCATGAAGAAGTGTTGATTAATGAACACCGAAGAGCTCATCGAAATGCCAACGAAAACAAAAGTCAGGTAATACAAAAGTACTACTTCCCTAAAATGATGGAAAAAGCCAAAAGGATAGTAAAAAATTGTCAAACCTGTAAAGAACAAAAATATGATCGTCGACCAAACAAACCGCAATTTCATCCTACACCAATCCCTAAAAATCCTGGAGAGATCGTTCACATTGACATATATTCAACTGAAGAAAACCTAGTACTCACAGCAATAGATGAATTTTCCAAATACGCTTTAGAAAAAATTCTGAAATCAAAGGCAGTCGAAGACATTAAGGAACCATTGAAGGAAATAATTTTAGCATTTGGCATCCCCAAGTTTATAGTCTTAGATAATGAAAAATCACTAAATTCCGTAACGATAAATTTTCTTCTTAAAGATCAATTCGGCATACAAGCCTACACTACACTCCCTTACGCTAGTACCGTCAATGGCCAAGTAGAGGGACTTCACTCTACTCTCTCCGAGATGTCTTAAGTCAGAAAAGCTTCACAATTCATTCCATGTTTTACTCACCAAAACATTATATGAATACAATAAATCAATTCATTCTACCACTGGTAAAAAACCGATCGACATATTTTTTAATAAAAACTTTAATAATGACCCAGGAAAAACAGTTTTGGAAAAACAAAAAATAATAAATCCCTTGACTGGAAAACAGAAACAAGACCTGGACTATCATAATAAAAATAGACAAGCACCCAAAACTTATTTACCAGGAGAAAATATTTTCGTTAAGGTCAATAGGAGACTGGGTTCAAAGTTAACCCCAAAATATAAAAAAGAAACAGTCAAAGAAGACCGAAATACAACTGTATTGACAATGTCAGGCAGAATTGTTTACAAAAGCACCATTAAAAGACAATAACTTATTTTTTCAGATTATTCTTATCCTACGCACTGACGGAAATCCAAATCATGGATTACACGTCCTCCTACGTTGTCACCATAAATAAAGGTACAGCAAAAATTCAGCAGGGAACTTTAACTATTATTCATCCAATAGATCTGGAACAATACACAACATCCATAGCAAACACCCATACCTTTATCCAACAAAATATCCCAAATAACCATAACCTATACCCTATCCTCAATCATGAACTCACCCAAATTAACAATATCCTAAAAAATCTAACACCCATGGCAAGAAATAAAAGAGCCATAAACGCTTTGGGAACGATTTGGAAATACGTCGCAGGATCCCCGGATCATGACGACTTTGAAATAATAACTAATAACGTTTACGAACTAAATAAAAATAAAAATAAAAAATTTTACGTAAATGAAGCTTTCAATAAAAGAATAAACAACTTAACCGAAATTATTAATAAAATGTCAAATTTTGTTAGAAGGAATGTTTACTTAGAAAATTAAATAGTTATTAATTTACAAAATAGAATAAGATTAGTTAAAGAAGAATTAATAAATATTGAAAATGGAATAGAATGGGCAAAAATTGGAATTGTAAACCCATTAATAATAAATAAAAAAGAAATCGAAGTAGCTATAAAAAAAATTGAAGAAGTACGCATTCCTTTTGTAAATCCAGAAGAGGCACTTCAATTTGCCAAAGTATCAGGTTTGTATAAAAATGATAATTGTAATAAAATATTTTATATGGTTAAAGTACCATTGACAAAAAAAAGGAATGTACGAAAATGTAATCTTAAGACCAGTAAAAAAGGAAAAATATGTAATCAAACTTGAATTCCTAGAAATTTTAAAAAATGAAAAAACAATTTATGCTATTAAAGAAAAATGTGAAA
This sequence comes from Germaria angustata, assembly GCA_963681545.1. Lineage (NCBI taxonomy): Eukaryota > Metazoa > Arthropoda > Insecta > Diptera > Tachinidae > Germaria > Germaria angustata. The sequence goes on from OY812998.1 coordinate 86,882,212, forward strand.
AATATAACGATATTATAATTTGTAAAGAAAATCAAATAATTGACATAACAAATAATACTTGTATCCCTAATATTATTAATAATAGAAACTCTTCTTGTGTAACGAGCAATAATCATCACATTTCACCAATTGAAGAAATTGAGTCTAGCGTGATCTTACTAAATGGTTATAATGGATCCATCTACATAGATGAAATATATCGATTTTTATCTGGAACCTTTCTCATTCATAACAGTACCGTAAAAGCCAACAATAGAACTTTCAGTAATATAGAGGCTTCTCCTCTGGAAATGATACCCGCATTACTACAGCCAACTCCTTTCGAAATTGACCATATCAATCTCTTATCGCTCGGAACTAAACGAACTTCAAATCAACAACACTGAGACAATCTCAACTATTCAAAAACACCTGGAAATCGGAGGTTGGTCAATAGCCACGATACTTTGCCTAATAATCATATTAATTGCGTGTCTGAGTCTTTTCTTTAAACGCACCGGAAGAATAGTAATTTGGGAACCCCAAAACCCACTCACTAGTAGCGAATTAACCCAGAACGTACTCAGTTTACAAACTATTTGCGATTCTCAAAACCCAAGAGAGCTTGAAGCTCCAGTCAAACCTCCAAGATTGAACAATATCCCATTTTTCTGAATGATTGGGGACAATCAAATTAAGAGGGCAGGAGTTAACAGTTAACATATTTATTTTTAATAAAAGTTCAATACCCCCTGTCGCAATTCAATTGCTGACACATTTTCATTTAAATTTAAATCCACAAATTTAATTTTTACTTAAAGTGCTGACGACATGTCTGCATTGAATGCAATTGGAACAGCTCACGTTACATTCAATGTGATGATTGCTGTTCGATATTTATTGGGTTTTTATATGAAGCATTTTTTCAAGAATAATAAAGTTAGTTAATAATAAGAAGCCAAAAGTAGACACAGTCTTCTCTTCAATAAAATAATTAGTGTAAAAATATATTTTAAGAAAAGGATACAGAAGACGTAGTCTTCTCCTTTAAATAAATCAGAAATAGTATAAAAAATATATTTCAAGAAAAGGATAAAGAAGACATAGTCTTCTCCTTTAAACAAATCAAAAATAATTTTTTCTTTAAAATAAAAAAGAATTTTATTTACTTTTAAAATAAAAAAGAACATATATATATATATATATATATATATATATATATATATATATATAAATATATATATATATATCAGTTCATGTTGAACATTCGTAGTGATTCGTAATAAGTACTGATATTGTTAAATTTTGCATTAATAACGCAAAGTGACTGAGGAATACTTTGCATGAGTACCTCAAAAACAAACAAATGGGCAGAAATGCCTATTTTACTGATATTCTTAATGCACACAATAAAAATAAAAAATCGGATGATAGTCTTTTTCTAACGGCAAAGCCCATTTTACGTGAGCGATCATTTTCGCTTACTGTAATGCCAATTAGTGATTCGGTAATATTACCATTGCTTAGTTCATCTTTATTTAAGTCAGCGCCATTATCCGGTCCGGGCTCGTGTTCTCCACTTAACCAAGTTATCACTACAGACAAAAGTAGTAAGAAACCTAAGATGCCTGTCGGAATGGACAGATATATCACGGTGGTAAATGGTTCAAAGATCTCATCTGTTCCCAAGATATCCAGGGATATCGACGCAGCTAAATGTCAAAACCGTTTCAAAATATTGCAAGATGACAGCGACAAACCCGAAGAATCCTCGAAAAAACCTAGAAACCACCACCAATCTATATTAGGCAAAAAATTCTAACACAATTTTCAAAAAACTAATCTCGGTCATTGGTGAAAAGTCATTTCACATTGTTCCAATAAAACGTGGTAACATTGATGAAACAAAAGTTCAAATATATGATGAAAAAGACTTCCGCAAAATAGTTACTGAATTTGAGAAAAATAATACAAGTTTTTACACATTCCAGCTTAATAGCGCTAAAGCTTACAGGTCGTACTGAAGGGCATAGATTCGTACGTTGTCCCTGCTGAAATAAAAGATGCTCTCACCCTGAAAGGATTCAAGGTAAAAAATGTATCCAACATAATAAACAGGGACAAGATACCCCAACCCCTATTTCGCGTTGAACTGGAGCCAAACGATGTAATATTGAAGAAAAATGAGACCCATCCCATTTATAACTTAAAATATCTCTTATATCGGAAAATCACAGTTGAAGAACCACACAAGCGTTCAGGACCCGTACAGAGCCATAACTGTCAAGAATATGGCCATACCAAAAGTTATTGTAAATTACCTACTGTTTGTGTTGTGTGCGGTGAATTGCACGAGACTGCCATTTGCAATAAGTCGAAAGATCAGAGGGAAAAAAGTGCAGTAATTGTGGAGGTAATTACACTGCTAACTACAGAGGATGTCCTGTATACTCCTTCGTTAAACATGCTATGAGTCAAAAGCCTAAAGTAGCCCCAGCGCAATCAGGAAATACGAACTCCGCCACTTATCCTCTAATGGCCCAACCAATCTCTCCACAAGTATCATATGCTGACGCTGTGAAGATCAACTCTGTTCCAGTGCAAAAAGTGTCACCACCAAATTATACAACAAATGCTAACCCGAGCTTTAATTTCAGTCGCCTTGAAACTACTATTGATAATCTGGTGCAAACTATAAACAACTTTACAACAAATATGACTAGCATGATGCAAGAAATGCTGCGAATGCAGAACACACTGCTTCTAGCATTAGTTAACAAACCATGAACATGTTTCTAGAACGCAAACGGCATTCGCCAACATAGAAACGAACTTGAGCACTTCGTCACGTTGAAGAATGTTGATATAATGTTGGTATCTGAGACTCATTTGACTTCGCGAAGCCTTTTTATAATAAATGGCTACACCTTATATGATACAAAGGACCCGAGAGGAAGAGCATGCGGAGGATCAGCAATTCTAATAAAGTCAAGACTCAAGCACTATATTCTAGCGAACATTTGTGAAGACCGACTGTAGTGAATTTATAAAAAAAGGTTTAGTATTTTCTTAGCACTTCTGCCGTTTTGCTTGCGAGCATCAAAATGCCCTTTTTCGAGAATTAATTATAATACAAGTGTTGGTGAGTACTTCTAGATCAATTCTGATTTTTATTAGGTAAAATGCCAGCTTATATACTAATTTATTCTTTACGTCATGATAAAACATTTATTCAATTTCAATTCTTTAACATTGACATTGAAATTGTAAACTTCAACAAATATTTTTGGAGAATCATTGAACTTATAATTTTCGCTGACCAAAAAAATTTCTTTGATTTAAATTTTATTAAACAATTTTTAGACTGACCTTCGTAGACTAGTAGGTAGTGTACTAGACTGGCAGTGCGAAGGTCCCAGGTTCGTATCCTGCCGCAGAACTCTGGCAGTTTGTGTTTGATAATTAAAGGGAGCGCACAACAAGCCTTCAATGGTTTGTCGTATGACATGGGCTATCACACCCCTCCAATCAACCTAACCTAACCTAACCTAAACAATTTTTTGATTACAGTGATGTGCATAACTGCACATACACAACACCCTTACCCTTTTTGGTTTTGGGTATTATTAAATATAAAATGAACAGATTATTGTATAAATGGATAAAAATATTAGAATAAAGATTCTTACTATCTAATTGTTTGTATTTGTTATTCTCTGTATTTACATATATTTTTATAATACCTAATTATATATATATATATATATATATATATATATATATATATATATATATATATATGTATATATATATATATATATATATATATATATATATATATATATATATGTATGTATATATATATATATATATATATATATATATATATATAAATTTTTTTATTTTTATTTTATGAAATAAATTTTTTTAATTATTTTTATGTATACTTTTAACTTTTGACTTATCTATTTCTATGATTACATTTAAATCATCTATGTCTATTATTTTATATGGACCTTTGTATGGGGATTCTAGTTTTCTCTTATTCTCAGCTTTTACCAAACCTAGGTCTCCTATATTTAGTTCTATTTTATTCTGTTTCCTTTCAGATTCTAATTTTCTTTTATTTTTTACTTCTAAAATTATGTCTCTTGCTTTTTGCAATGAGTAGCGAAGTCTAATTTTAAGTTCATTTAAGTAATTTTCAAGATTGTAAATTTTTTTAGGGACATATAATTCGTCACCTGGTAGTCTAGGGAGTTTTCCATATACTAATTCAAATGGTGTGTAATCAGTATCTACGTTAGGAGTTGTGTTATAGGCGAAAGCAAAGTTAGGAAAGCAAATTTAGGAAATATTCATTCAGAACACGGTGATTGCGTTCTACAGTTCCTAAGGTTCCATGATGGTATGGTGTTGAAAAATTTTGTTTTATTTTTAATAATGCACAAATCTCTCTCATTAGTTCATTAGTAAATTCTGTACCTCGGTCCGTTTTGAGAACTTTAAATACATATACCGCATTTCTTAGCTATTGTTTTTGCTTCTTTGGATTCAATCGGACAAGCGATAGCATTGTATAGTGAGTATTTATCTGAAATTGCCTGATGGTCTTAGTGGTACAACTGTGTCCATTACTACGATGCATCGCGATGTCGAAACAATTTTTTTTTTTTTGGGTAAGAGGGGAAAATGCTTTATGCATGATACGCGGATCGTCATTCCACGCCGTATGCCGGACTCCTTGATGGTTACCGGCTAAAAACCCACCTTATCGTGTTGTGGATATGTTGCCCACCTGGGCACCGCTGAAGCATTACTTCCATATTCTGTTGAGCTTTGCGCTCTATCCAGATCCTTTTTCTTTAAACGAAGCACATGTTCGCTGTATTTGGCTACTGCTTCCCAAGCTCTTTCGTGATCTATCATTTTGTCGATAAGATTATCTGCCATGACCGTACCAATTTACATTTCCAGCTGTTCACGCCTAGCGGACCATCGTGTGCAGAAGAAGAAGGTATGCTCAGCATCATCGATAACTTCCGTATCCTCATACAAGCAGTATGGAGCGTTACATTTTTTCATTTTGTACAGATACTTTCTGAAATATCCGTGTCCAGAGAGCATCTGCGTTAAGTAATAGTTCACCTCTCCATGTTTTCTACAGATCCACTTTTGAATATTGTAGATAATCTTAGCTGTCCACTTATCGTTTCTGTCTTCGTTCTATCTAGACTGCCACTTCTCGATTGTTTCGCGTCTGACGTCTGGTATGGGTAATGCGTCCGCAGTTGTAGCTTGTTTTGCAGTGAAATCTTTCATACGTTCTGCTGCGTGTAGATCTATTGGTATCATTGAGGCTATTAGAAGTACAGCTGATGCCGATACCGTTCGGTATACTGATATTACACGTAACGCTGCAGTCCTCTGCACAGCGAGCAACGCCTTTGCTCTCTTCTTAGTTTTTAACGTTTCTGCCCAGATTTCGCTGCCGTATAGCAGGATACTGTTACAAGTCTCCAATGTCGAAACTATTTGATGGTGTATCGGTTATGGTAAAGGCAAAGACTATATATTATAAAGATGTTGCACTGCCATACATTGTGCTGCCGATGCTAAATTTTAGATGGGATTTTCCGATTATAAAATTACAAAGAGAGCTTATTTTCAGAGAATTTCTTGTTCTCTGAGAACAATTGCATACATACATACATTTATGCATGAGTGAGTACGTGTGTGCATCTACATTGTAGATGTAGATTCTACATTATAAATTCTACACATAAACATCTAGAAATAAAAAAATAAATGAAGTACTCTTTTCACACACATTATGCGCAAATAAGCTGTAGAAAAGCCATAGCTACCGATTTTTTAATTGTAGAGTAAGAATAAGTGTTTTATTGTTGTACAATTAAAGCTATAACGATTCATACCGAGTTACAATATTTTTTAACAAAATTTCAAAGTAATATTTTAACAATTTAGAGCTTATTGTAAGAACATAACAACATTTTGAAAAAAAATGGAAAAAATAAAAATACTAATATTTTCTTTGGAAAATATATTCACGAACTTTAAGTCAAAGTAAAATATTTTAAATATATGTATATACACAAAAAGCTTAAGTCCTCCCTCTATTCAACATCTTTAAAAATCGATGCAGAAACCACGCAGTGAAAATTTTTTTGTGTGGTAAGTCCTAAAAAACATTTTTATGGATGACTACTGATTTTGAGAGTATGTAAGTATGTATATTGAAATTTTTGAAATTGGCAAACGATCTACTTAACTAGACCTGCAAGCCTCACTAAATCGCTTTTTACGAGTAACTTGATATTTTTTAATAGAGTAAAAATATCCTGCTTTTAGGAATTTTCTTACTGATCATATTATATTTATGTTATTGTCTGTAGAAAAGGCTAACATTTGAGAACTTTATTGAGAATATACATGTAATGTTTATTATTTAATTATAGACTAACGGAAATTTGTAAATAAAGACGTAATTGCGTTTCAAAAAAATGTTGAGAAACAACATTCAAAGCCTTTATTTCGATCTCTTGCTTAAAACTAAAATATAAAGTTACAGTTTTCTTTTAATTATTCTTATTTTCATTATTCTTTTGTAAATATATATGTATGTCTCTAAGTATATATGTATGTGTAACATGATCTGCCTTGCCGGGTTGACATCGGTCACATTGTTGTAAAATTCACGCTTAAGAAAGTCATGACAGAAAGAACATACATATTTATGTCATGATATCTTTACATCACCCCTCCTAAAAAAACAATTACATGTATGTAATTTCAACTGTAATTGTTTAGTGATTATCATTCAACACTGGAACCAGTTTCGTTATGTGAAAAATGTGGGATTCTATCTTTTTGTATCCGGTGTCAACTTCATATATTGAATTCGAAATTTTCCTCAATATTTTGTATGGTCCAATTCTGATTTCATCTAACTTTTTTTCGATTTAAGCGGTTTCCGTTCTCCACATACACCAAATCTCCTACTTGTAATGCAATATCTTTTCTGTGTAGGTCGAATTTTGCTTTATTATAACTATGTGATTTTTTTTTTATTATATAGAGCCAATTTTCTATCTCTTTCCAGGTCTTCATATGAACATTTTTTGTTTAATTCAGGTGGTAAAATGTTTATATATTTTCCTTCTAATAAGTAGTTTGGAGCAAATTTTTTTACAGTATGTTCCGTTTCGTTATATTTTTCTACACAATTCTTTGCAATAGTTGTCCATGCTATTTTTTTCCGATTTTCGTTTATTTTACATCTTATTTTATTAACTAACGTCTGATTCATTCGCTCATTAAGGCCATTTGAAAATGGAGCATTAACAGCAGTAAAAACAATTTGTATATTATTTGATTTTAGAAATTGTTTGAATTCTTCAGAATTTATGCCTGGGTATTGATCTGTTAGAATTATGTATGTTTATTTTATAGTCTTGTATTACATTTTTCGTAAGTTTTATAAAATCACTGGAACTTTGATACTTTGATGTTAAAATGTATGCATACCTTGTGAAATGATCTATTAAAAGATGTAAATATTTTTTTGTTGATCGCGATCCTCCAAAACCTCCGATGGTATCTATGGATACAATTTCAAATGGACGTGTTGCTGGACCCAACTGTGACATTAACCCGTAATTTGCTCTTTTTCTTGTTTTATTTTGTATACAGATTTCGCATTTGCTGCAAAATTTTTTTATGTTATTGATGATATTCTTTGCTGTATAAAACGATGTTATTTTATTTAACATTTGCGTCATTCCTAAATGGCAATATGCATTATGTACATCTTTTATTAACTTTTTGCTGAGGTTCTCTGTTAAAACAATTTTATCTTCTCTTTTTGCAGCTTTGTAGAAGATGTTATTTTTCAACTTAAATTTATTTTTATTTCTCTGCAATAATATGTTAGTGTTTTGATCTTTTTTACAGGGTGTTTTTTTTAGAGGTATAGAACTTCGAATTGAAATAAAACACAAGAAAATCTTTTTAATGTCCATCAATTTGGCTTTATTGGAAGGATGTCAGGGGTCACCAATTTTGACTGAAGCGATCAAATTCTGTTGAAGTTCATTGCATTCACATTTGCAGTCTGTCATTCTTACATACAGAAGGCAATGAACTCAGACAGCAAATGAAATTATGCTGACTTTGGATATTAACTCAACGATCGAATTCTGCTCACAATGTCATGCAAACTTATGCACATACACATGTATAAATGTGCATGTGCATTCAATGTGAAAGTTTGAACATACACCCAGCTCAACGGCCGGGTGTATGTTCAAACTTTCACATTGAATTCACATGCACATTTATACATGTGTATGTGCATAAGTTTGCATGACATTGTGAGCAGAATTCGATCGTTGAGTTAATATCCAAAGTCAGCATAATTTCATTTGCTGTCTGAGTTCATTGCTTTCTGTATGTAAGAATGACAGACTGCAAATGTGAATGCAATGAACTTCAACAGAATTTGATCGCTTCAGTCAAAATTGGTGACCCCTGACATCCTGTAACTTGGCACAGGATCTATACAACGCTTAAGTCAACAAGGCAACTAACATGGCTCAACAAGAAGTCAATCAACATGCGGTTCCTACAGTTACTGGCACAACAACGCAATCGTCTACATTTGCAACAAGCTCCTTAATTCGAAGACAAAATGCAATGATAGCGTCTTTAAAGAGGATACTCAGCATAAATCCAACAACTGAGAATATGAAGCTCAAAGAAAAACTTTGGGAACAGATACAAGATCTGCATTTCACAATATGGGAGTCCTGTCAAGATCCTCTGCAAGAAGGATACGACATGGAGTCATACGAAAATCTTGAAAGGCTGACCATGAACAATTTCGCATTGACGTCATCAGCTGAAGCGCCACAAAGCTTTGCATATGGTCAGAATAATGTCCTACCACTACCAAAGATTATAATACCGAAGTTTAACGGCGAGTACTTAAAATGGCAAGCGTTTTTTGATCTATTTTCAGAATTAATAGACAAACAACAGCTTTCGCCGGTACAAAAAATGTGGTATTTGAAGTCAAATTTAGGAGGAGAAGCTGAAAAATTGATCAGCCACCTCTCGGCTACTGCTGAAAACTACGCAACAGCCTGGACGCTTTTACAAGAGCGATACAACAATCGGCGAGTTCTTGTTGCATCAATAATCCAGCAGCTACTCGATCAACCGTCTGGCGGATCATCAGCAGCAGCCATCAAACACCTGCATGACACCACTCAGGAATGCTTATACGCATTACAAAACATCGGGATCGACACAACCTCCTGGGATCCAATTCTGCTGCATTTACTTACCAAAAAGTTGGATCGTAGCACCCATGTTCTATACGAGAGATCGATCACAAATCCAAAGGAGCTCCAGCAAGTGAAAGAATTTTTGGGCTTTCTTGAAACACGCTTTCAGTCCATGGAAGCGATGGGACAAAAGGAAAAACCACCTTCAAAGGTGTGTGCATCTGCTGCTTCATCAAAACAATCCGAAAAGGCATGCAGTCTGTGCAAAAATGGCTCGCATCAACTGTACCGATGTCCAAATTTCCAACAACTAACACCACCACAACGCCTGAATTATGCACAGAAACAGAAATTATGCGTGAACTGCTTAAAATCAGGTCATGCAGCCAAATACTGTACCTTAAGGTCATGCGCCAAATGCAACAAAAAACACACTTCACTACTGCATTTGGAAAAAAGGGATCATCCACCAAAGGAAGGACCAACGAGTGAAACAGTCAATAAAAACAGCTCCCACCTGACATCATCGGCGACAATCACTCTTCCTGCAAATGATAAATCGCAAGTCACTTCGCTAACTACAGCCAAAACCCAGTTCGCGGACTCATATGTTTTACTCAGCACAGCAGTAGTTAAGGTAAAAACTGATACAACAGAAGTTGAATGCCGCGCCCTCCTTGACTCCGGATCCCAAGCAAATTTCATTACTGAACGTTTAGTAAAACGACTGGGTATTTCAATGCAGCCTTCATCGTTAAACATTAATGGTACTGGAGCTACTAACACAAAAATACACCACAGAGTAAATGTAGCCTTGACCTCTCGTATTAACAATTTCTCAACACGGTTTGAGGCATATGTTCTTCCTCGCATTATTTCACAACAACCGTCACGATTTATCAACACTGAAGGGTGGTCGCTGCCAAAAAACCTAACATTGGCCGACCCAGGCTTCAACCGCCCCGAAAAAATCGACATATTATTGGGTGCAGAGCACTATCATCAACTGCTGACAATCGGACAAATAAAATCATCCGATCAACTGCCGATCTTACAAAACACGGTATTCGGCTGGATAGTGTCAGGAAAAATAAATGGAGATTGTCCAACGGATATTTCATGTGGAATCTGTACTACGGATGAAGCCCTAGAAACGTCTATCGCCCGACTGTGGGAATTGGAAGAAATTAAATCAAACGACAAACCGCTCTCGATAGCAGATAAACAATGCGAAGAACACTTTGCACAACATACGACCAAGAACGATCAAAACCGATTCATAGTGAAGATACCCTTTCATCAAAGTCCTGCTGCTCTTGGAGACTCACATGGAATTGCACTTAACAGATTTCTCGCCCTCGAACGCCGGCTACAGAAAAATCCCGAATTGAAGGCACAATACACAAAATTCATGAACGAATATGAATCGATGGGACACATGACAAAAATATCAGCAAATGAAATCCTCACACCAAACTATTTCATACCACACCACTGCATACTGAGGCCTGAAAGTTCAACCACTAAGCTTCGTGTAGTCTTTGATGCGTCTTGCAAAACATCATCAGGGCAGTCTTTGAATGACCTAATGTACACAGGACCCTCAGTGCAAAGCGAATTATTCTCCATCCTGTTGAGGTTTCGATTACCAAGATTCGTTTTCACTGCTGATGTCGAAAAAATGTATAGGCAAGTCCTAGTTTCTCCTGAAGATCGTCACTTTCAGCTCATTATTTGGAGAAAGGACACCACAAAACCTATAACCTACTATCAACTCAACACAGTTACATATGGTACACGCGCTGCTCCGTATTTAGCAACTAAATGTCTGCAACAACTCGCTAAAGAAAACACTGTTCGTTACCCTCTTGCCTCGAAATTTCTGCAAGAGAATTTTTACGTTGATGATGGGCTTGGTGGAGCAGATAGTTTGGTGACTGCAATAGATTTGCAAAATCAACTAACACAAATGATGAAAGAAAGTGGTTTTAATCTTCGCAAGTGGTCTGCAAATCATCCACAGTTACTCCAAAACATACCACAAGGTGATCTGGAAGTAAATTTGGACTTTGAAAGCGCAAATGCTGACTCTATAAAAACATTAGGACTCATCTGGCTGCCGAAGGAGGACAAGCTTTGTGTTAAAGTTAACATCGATGCAATTAACAAAATTACCAAACGTACAGTCACATCAGATCTTGCGAGACTTTTCGACCCACTGGGAATCCTCTCTCCAATTGTGGTGACAGCCAAGATGTTCATCCAAGAATTATGGGAATTGAAATTAGATTGGGATCAATCTCTACCTCAATCGTTACATACCAAATGGAGTTCTTTTCGCACCGATCTAAATGAGCTAAAAACCTTGGAAATATCGAGACACATCTTTAAGGGAGAAATCCCAGCTTCAGTCCAACTACATATTTTTACGGATGCGTCAGAAAAGGCGTATGGAGCAGCAGCCTACATACGGTCAGTGTTCAAAAACGGGACCATTATGAATCGACTCCTTTGTGCTAAATCCCGTGTAGCTCCACTCAAAAGGCAAACAATACCGAAATTGGAGCTATGTGCAGCGGTGTTAGGAGCGCAGTTAGCTACAAAAATTAGATCTGATCTGCAGTGGACCAGCCCGGTTTGGTTTTGGACCGATTCAGAAATTGTGCTGTCATGGATAAATTCATCATCTGCATCATTCAACACCTTTGTGAAACCCGGTTGATGCGGAGAAAATGGAAAGAAATAGTCGATTTAATTGTTTGATTACTTCTCTCAATGTTTATTAAAAATTCATTGGCTTAAATACTAAATTAATGCTTATTTGCGATTTATGGTAGAATACATTTTTTTTACATTTAGTTATTTTGCTAAAGTTCATTGCATTCACATTGTATAAAGAAAAGCAATGAACTCAGGTAATAAATAAAATTATGCTGAATTTGGATTTTGACTGAAGCGATCAAATTCTGTTGAAGTTCATTGCATTCACATTTGCAGTCTGTCATTCTTACATACAGAAAGCAATGAACTCAGACAGCAAATGAAATTATGCTGACTTTGGATATTAACTCAACGATCGAATTCTGCTCACAATGTCATGCAAACTTATGCACATACACATGTATAAATGTGCATGTGCATTCAATGTGAAAGTTTGAACATACACCCGGCCGTTGAGCTATGATCAACTAAGAGGAAATTGCTGATTTGACAGAACCGAGTCGCTTCAGTGTTATCAAACAGAATGACTTACTTGCTAATGAAACACGTTTACTTAATATTTAGAAACAAACAAAAAAAAAATTAAAAATAGAAGACAATACAAATTGCGAGTACATAAAAATGCATTGAATAATGATTGATAAATTGTGCATTCTTTCAGATTGCTTCGGAATCTTCCTTACGTACCCGTAGTAATAAACTCGGACGGTGTGACATGTTGACGGACAGCTGGACAAGGTTGTTGACTTGGTTGCACCTTTCGACACTGTATTTTTCTGTAGATAATTATTATGATGATCACAATTGTTAAAAGAAGCGCAGAGTATGCCACAGTTGCGTGATGATATCTCATGTGTTGGATTTGCGATGGTAGCTCCGTTAGCACCTGTTGATGTAACTTATTTTGAACATCAGAAATGTTTTGGAGATGATCGGAGTAGTGGTTTATATGGAAGTCTTGAAACAGCGTGCGCATTTGTTTTGGATGTGCAATGTCGCTTATGTTAGCACTAATTGTATACGATGACTTCAGTGATGATGAGTATGTTTTATGACCTTGAATTGTAATTGTCTTGTGCTTAAGTGTGCAATCTGGACCTATTTTGATGAGCCCAGACCCTTTTAGCGTGAGTTGTGAATGGTCTTGTCCACATACTGCTGTCATTCGAATAGGATGCTTCAATGTGTACATCCATTGATTATTGTGCTCCATTTGTGTGAACGATGGGTTGTTTGTAAGAGATACAAAATTACAGCTAGTGCGTGAATTGTTGTTGAAAAGTGACATTTCGCACCAACAGTTGTCAGCGTCTGCATCAAATGTAGATTGTATGTTCGGGCACAGAAACTCGTCTTCCCTTATCGTTGTACATGACCTCCACTGTTTTTCAGTTAACATGAAATAGTGATCCCTGTGGTTATTGATTGCTAACAGGTCACTGCACGGTTTTATTGCAATCAGTGTGTTGTTTATCAGGACTGGAATAGGATGTGGTCTATAGAGGTAGAAAATTTCTGGATTACATAATGGAATAGCTATGTGAAAGATGACATGATTTTCTGTTACTCCACCCTTCACAGTCATGAGGCTATAAAGTTGCATGAGGTTATCTTGGATTACTGGTAACTGTAGAGATGCAGGGAGGTGATTTCTCACTTGTATTAGTTCAGATTGGAGTTGTAAGGGTGATAACAAAATTGGACTGATTTTTCCATGATGCGAGTCGGACAGTGATGAAACTATTGCTGATTGTATTCGATGTAGTCTGGAAGATATCACAGAAAGCTGAACCGATAGTGATATAAAGATATTAAATAGCTTAGTTTGATAGTTTTCTTCTTCTTCCTCGTGTATCCTTGATATGATTTCGGTTAGTTGGATGTCCAGGCTGTCAAACTTTTCCTTTATTTTAAGCTCGTCTTGTTTGAATATATTGAGTGTTGCGTCAATAAGAGATGTTTGATTTTTTAAAAGCTCCCTTAGGTTGGTTTCATCTGCCTTAATGTAATCGATGGTATTGGACATTTGTTCTGCATAGGTTGAGTCGAGAACTCCAAATAGTGAATTGGCAACGTTTCCGATGATATTGATCGCACCACGCTTAACTCTCTTTTCTTTTAACAGAATATTTTCGTCCTTCAGATCTAGTAAGCCGAATTCAATAGTCCGTAGCACACTTAGGCAGTTTGACTTTTGCTTTATAATGTTGCATAAATGTTGCAGTGTTGATGTTCCATTTGTGAGGGCAGCCATCTCTGTCCAATATGACTGTAGTTCATAGTAGGCTATGATATTCCATTCCGATCTGGAGATTCGTGTGCTGCCGATTCCTTCAAAATGTAAGCCAATGTTGGAGTCAAATTCTTTATGCTCAATTTTATTCGCTAAAATAAGGGGAAGAGCAACCAGTGCCATCAATATTGTCGTCATAGCATTGGCTGCTGACATCCTTCTACTTCTCTTAGTCGGCATTTCATCGGTTGACAATGAAGGTTGCTGTCTCTGACTCTCTTTTGCATGATTATCATTTGACGTCATCGACAATTGTTGAATTGGTTGATCCTGGCACTCGTTGCTTTCATCGTCAGATGTAGGAAGTGGTGCCAGATAACGAATCGCGCGTTTAAATACACCCGAAGCTGTTTTGACATCTGCAACTCTGACGATATCGTCGCTTCCCTTGTAGGTTTTAATTACACGTCCCAAAGGCCATTTCATAACCGGGGTATTATTTTCTTTGAGTATGACGATGGCTCCAGGCTTAAGAGTTTCTGATTGCTTTTGCCATTTGTTACGATATTGTAATTCATTCAGGTAATCTCGCGACCATCTATTCCAGAATTCGTGTTTGAGACGAGATACCAAATTCCATCTTGTCGCCAGCTTGACGTTGTTTGACTTGGCTTGCGCATCGATTTGGGCAGTGAGAGGCTCTCCAATAAAAAAATGCCCTGGAGTCAAGGCACCGATGTCGTTTGGGTCGTTTGATAGCGGTGAAATTGGTCTGGAGTTAAGAATAGCTTCGACTTCGATGACTAAGGTTTCGAGTTCTTCATAAGTCAACGACGCGTTACCTACACTTCTGACTAGGAGATGTTTGGCAGATTTTACCGCCGCCTCACATAGTCCGCCAAAGTGTGGTGATCTTGGCGGTATAAAATTGAATTGTATGCCCCTTTTTCTACAGGCGCTTGTAATTGCTTCTTGTGCTTCTGATGTGTAGATTATGGATGCCAGTAGTAGAGTAGTAGAGTAGTTTATTTTTCGCTCCAACGAAATTCGTTGCGTTATCGCAATACAAATTTTGGCAGTGTCCACGGCGGCTGATAAATCTCTTGAGAGCACCTATGAATGCCTCTGTGGTGAGATCGCTCACTAGCTCCAGATGTACAGCCTTTGTTGCGAAACAACAAAATACTGCAATATAAGCCTTGTGCGGCCTTTTCCCTCTCAGTTTGTAGTGAACTTCAAGTGGACCACAGTAGTCGACTCCAACATTTACGAATGGCCGAGCTGGTAATACTCGTGTTGCAGGCAGATCTCCCATTATATGTTCAAACATTTTTGGTTTAGCCCTGCTACATATTGTACAGCGATGAACTGTAGCACGAGCCATAATTTTTCCTTTTACTGGCCAGTAGCGTTGTCGGATGATGCCTAGGAGCGTTTGCGCTCCGCAGTGTTTGTTGTCTTTATGAACCATTTCGAAGATTAATTTTGAAATGGGATCATTATATGGAATGACAAGTTGATGCTTCGAGTCATATGCCAATGAGGATGCCTCAAGCCTGCCACCAACACGAATTAAACCATTTCGATCTAGAAAAGGAGACAGGTTGCACAAGCCGCTTGTTTTTTGAACTTCGTTGTATTTTTTTAAGTGTAGAATTTCATCCTTGAAATCTGCTGCTTGCATTTGCTTAATGATCGGAATTAGGGCTTGATCCAGCTCAGTTGTTGTTAATGTTCTGTTAGGCTGTCGATTGTCCTTTCGGCATCTGGTGTGAGTAATAAAACGCATGACGTACCCAATTATTCGCTGTAATCGGAAGAACGAATTTTTGTGGTTGATCTTGTAGACGAAATCCTGTCCGTCTATTACTGCCACATATGATTCTACTGATTTTCTTTTTCTTTCTAAAGTGGTCGGAATGCTCAGGCTTGGATTAAATTTCAATGGCCATGCTGCTTCTGCTCCATGCAGAAATAAGGGTCCACAAAACCACAGTGTGCATTCCTTCAGGGCCCTTGGCGATATTCCTCGAGATAAAATGTCGGCTGGATTGCATTTTGAGCTGACGTGACGCCATTGATCTATTTGAGTTTCTGCCTGAATGATTGCAATTCGATTGGCCACAAAGGTGTTGAATGATGCAGATGATGAATTTATCCATGACAGCACAATTTCTGAATCGGTCCAAAACCAAACCGGGCTGGTCCACTGCAGATCAGATCTAATTTTTGTAGCTAACTGCGCTCCTAACACCGCTGCACATAGCTCCAATTTCGGTATTGTTTGCCTTTTGAGTGGAGCTACACGGGATTTAGCACAAAGGAGTCGATTCATAATGGTCCCGTTTTTGAACACTGACCGTATGTAGGCTGCTGCTCCATACGCCTTTTCTGACGCATCCGTAAAAATATGTAGTTGGACTGAAGCTGGGATTTCTCCCTTAAAGATGTGTCTCGATATTTCCAAGGTTTTTAGCTCATTTAGATCGGTGCGAAAAGAACTCCATTTGGTATGTAACGATTGAGGTAGAGATTGATCCCAATCTAATTTCAATTCCCATAATTCTTGGATGAACATCTTGGCTGTCACCACAATTGGAGAGAGGATTCCCAGTGGGTCGAAAAGTCTCGCAAGATCTGATGTGACTGTACGTTTGGTAATTTTGTTAATTGCATCGATGTTAACTTTAACACAAAGCTTGTCCTCCTTCGGCAGCCAGATGAGTCCTAATGTTTTTATAGAGTCAGCATTTGCGCTTTCAAAGTCCAAATTTACTTCCAGATCACCTTGTGGTATGTTTTGGAGTAACTGTGGATGATTTGCAGACCACTTGCGAAGATTAAAACCACTTTCTTTCATCATTTGTGTTAGTTGATTTTGCAAATCTATTGCAGTCACCAAACTATCTGCTCCACCAAGCCCATCATCAACGTAAAAATTCTCTTGCAGAAATTTCGAGGCAAGAGGGTAACGAACAGTGTTTTCTTTAGCGAGTTGTTGCAGACATTTAGTTGCTAAATACGGAGCAGCGCGTGTACCATATGTAACTGTGTTGAGTTGATAGTAGGTTATAGGTTTTGTGGTGTCCTTTCTCCAAATAATGAGCTGAAAGTGACGATCTTCAGGAGAAACTAGGACTTGCCTATACATTTTTTCGACATCAGCAGTGAAAACGAATCTTGGTAATCGAAACCTCAACAGGATGGAGAATAATTCGCTTTGCACTGAGGGTCCTGTGTACATTAGGTCATTCAAAGACTGCCCTGATGATGTTTTGCAAGACGCATCAAAGACTACACGAAGCTTAGTGGTTGAACTTTCAGGCCTCAGTATGCAGTGGTGTGGTATGAAATAGTTTGGTGTGAGGATTTCATTTGCTGATATTTTTGTCATGTGTCCCATCGATTCATATTCGTTCATGAATTTTGTGTATTGTGCCTTCAATTCGGGATTTTTCTGTAGCCGGCGTTCGAGGGCGAGAAATCTGTTAAGTGCAATTCCATGTGAGTCTCCAAGAGCAGCAGGACTTTGATGAAAGGGTATCTTCACTATGAATCGGTTTTGATCGTTCTTGGTCGTATGTTGTGCAAAGTGTTCTTCGCATTGTTTATCTGCTATCGAGAGCGGTTTGTCGTTTGATTTAATTTCTTCCAATTCCCACAGTCGGGCGATAGACGTTTCTAGGGCTTCATCCGTAGTACAGATTCCACATGAAATATCCGTTGGACAATCTCCATTTATTTTTCCTGACACTATCCAGCCGAATACCGTGTTTTGTAAGATCGGCAGTTGATCGGATGATTTTATTTGTCCGATTGTCAGCAGTTGATGATAGTGCTCTGCACCCAATAATATGTCGATTTTTTCGGGGCGGTTGAAGCCTGGGTCGGCCAATGTTAGGTTTTTTGGCAGCGACCACCCTTCAGTGTTGATAAATCGTGACGGTTGTTGTGAAATAATGCGAGGAAGAACATATGCCTCAAACCGTGTTGAGAAATAGTTAATACGAGAGGTCAAGGCTACATTTACTCTGTGGTGTATTTTTGTGTTAGTAGCTCCAGTACCATTAATGTTTAACGATGAAGGCTGCATTGAAATACCCAGTCGTTTTACTAAACGTTCAGTAATGAAATTTGCTTGGGATCCGGAGTCAAGGAGGGCGCGGCATTCAACTTCTGTTGTATCAGTTTTTACCTTAACTACTGCTGTGCTGAGTAAAACATATGAGTCCGCGAACTGGGTTTTGGCTGTAGTTAGCGAAGTGACTTGCGATTTATCATTTGCAGGAAGAGTGATTGTCGCCGATGATGTCAGGTGGGAGCTGTTTTTATTGACTGTTTCACTCGTTGGTCCTTCCTTTGGTGGATGATCCCTTTTTTCCAAATGCAGTAGTGAAGTGTGTTTTTTGTTGCATTTGGCGCATGACCTTAAGGTACAGTATTTGGCTGCATGACCTGATTTTAAGCAGTTCACGCATAATTTCTGTTTCTGTGCATAATTCAGGCGTTGTGGTGGTGTTAGTTGTTGGAAATTTGGACATCGGTACAGTTGATGCGAGCCATTTTTGCACAGACTGCATGCCTTTTCGGATTGTTTTGATGAAGCAGCAGATGCACACACCTTTGAAGGTCATACACCCGGCCGTTGAGCTGGGTGTATGTTCAAACTTTCACATTGAATGCACATGCACATTTATACATGTGTATGTGCATAAGTTTGCATGACATTGTGAGCAGAATTCGATCGTTGAGTTAATATCCAAAGTCAGCATAATTTCATTTGCTGTCTGAGTTCATTGCCTTCTGTATGTAAGAATGACAGACTGCAAATGTGAATGCAATGAACTTCAACAGAATTTGATCGCTTCAGTCAAAATTGGTGACCCCTGACATCCTTCCAATAAAGCCAAATTGATGGACATTAAAAAGATTTTCTTCTGTTTTATTTCAATTCGAAGTTCTATACCTCTAAAAAAAACACCCTGTAAAAAAGATCAAAACACTAACATATTATTGCAGAGAAATAAAAATAAATTTAAGTTGAAAAATAACATCTTCTACAAAGCTGCAAAAAGAGAAGATAAAATTGTTTTAACAGAGAACCTCAGCAAAAAGTTAATAAAAGATGTACATAATGCATATTGCCATTTAGGAATGACGCAAATGTTAAATAAAATAACATCGTTTTATACAGCAAAGAATATCATCAATAACATAAAAAAATTTTGCAGCAAATGCGAAATCTGTATACAAAATAAAACAAGAAAAAGAGCAAATTACGGGTTAATGTCACAGTTGGGTCCAGCAACACGTCCATTTGAAATTGTATCCATAGATACCATCGGAGGTTTTGGAGGATCGCGATCAACAAAAAAATATTTACATCTTTTAATAGATCATTTCACAAGGTATGCATACATTTTAACATCAAAGTATCAAAGTTCCAGTGATTTTATAAAACTTACGAAAAATGTAATACAAGACTATAAAATAAACATACATAATTCTAACAGATCAATACCCAGGCATAAATTCTGAAGAATTCAAACAATTTCTAAAATCAAATAATATACAAATTGTTTTTACTGCTGTTAATGCTCCATTTTCAAATGGCCTTAATGAGCGAATGAATCAGACGTTAGTTAATAAAATAAGATGTAAAATAAACGAAAATCGGAAAAAAATAGCATGGACAACTATTGCAAAGAATTGTGTAGAAAAATATAACGAAACGGAACATACTGTAAAAAAATTTGCTCCAAACTACTTATTAGAAGGAAAATATATAAACATTTTACCACCTGAATTAAACAAAAAATGTTCATATGAAGACCTGGAAAGAGATAGAAAATTGGCTCTATATAATAAAAAAAAATCACATAGTTATAATAAAGCAAAATTCGACCTACACAGAAAAGATATTGCATTACAAGTAGGAGATTTGGTGTATGTGGAGAACGGAAACCGCTTAAATCGAAAAAAAGTTAGATGAAATCAGAATTGGACCATACAAAATATTGAGGAAAATTTCGAATTCAATATATGAAGTTGACACCGGATACAAAAAGATAGAATCCCACATTTTTCACATAACGAAACTGGTTCCAGTGTTGAATGATAATCACTAAACAATTACAGTTGAAATTACATACATGTAATTGTTTTTTTAGGAGGGGTGATGTAAAGATATCATGACATAAATATGTATGTTCTTTCTGTCATGACTTTCTTAAGCGTGAATTTTACAACAATGTGACCGATGTCAACCCGGCAAGGCAGATCATGTTACACATACATATATACTTAGAGACATACATATATATTTACAAAAGAATAATGAAAATAAGAATAATTAAAAGAAAACTGTTACTACGTTTATACGCACGTCTTATTTGCAAATAAAAAAGAAGAATGTTGCCGTATAACTTTTTTATTGTAACTTATTAACTCACTTAAACAAGTCGTGAATAACGACACTATTTGCAAATAAAAAGTAAGACGTTGCCACTTCATGAACGTTTTTTGTGTTTTACTTACTAAACAATCATATTTTCGTCACATGGCATCACTAATAATAACACACGTTCTGTATGCAATGTCCCGTATAAACAGTGAATTTGTTATTTGCAAATTGTTCTATTTGCAAATAAGCCGTGCGTATAAACGTAGTATGTAACTTTATATTTTAGTTTTAAGCAAGAGATCGAAATAAAGGCTTTGAATGTTGTTTCTCAACATTTTTTTGAAACGCAATTACGTCTTTATTTACAAATTTCCGTTAGTCTATAATTAAATAATAAACATTACATGTATATTCTCAATAAAGTTCTCAAATGTTAGCCTTTTCTACAGACAATAACATAAATATAATATGATCAGTAAGAAAATTCCTAAAAGCAGGATATTTTTACTCTATTAAAAAATATCAAGTTACTCGTAAAAAGCGATTTAGTGAGGCTTGCAGGTCTAGTTAAGTAGATCGTTTGCCAATTTCAAAAATTTCAATATACATAATTACATACTCTCAAAATCAGTAGTCATGCTACTAACACAAAAATACACCACAGAGTAAATGTAGCCTTGACCTCTCGTATTAACAATTTCTCAACACGGTTTGAGGCATATGTTCTTCCTCGCATTATTTCACAACAACCGTCACGATTTATCAACACTGAAGGGTGGTCGCTGCCAAAAAACCTAACATTGGCCGACCCAGGCTTCAACCGCCCCGAAAAAATCGACATATTATTGGGTGCAGAGCACTATCATCAACTGCTGACAATCGGACAAATAAAATCATCCGATCAACTGCCGATCTTACAAAACACGGTATTCGGCTGGATAGTGTCAGGAAAAATAAATGGAGATTGTCCAACGGATATTTCATGTGGAATCTGTACTACGGATGAAGCCCTAGAAACGTCTATCGCCCGACTGTGGGAATTGGAAGAAATTAAATCAAACGACAAACCGCTCTCGATAGCAGATAAACAATGCGAAGAACACTTTGCACAACATACGACCAAGAACGATCAAAACCGATTCATAGTGAAGATACCCTTTCATCAAAGTCCTGCTGCTCTTGGAGACTCACATGGAATTGCACTTAACAGATTTCTCGCCCTCGAACGCCGGCTACAGAAAAATCCCGAATTGAAGGCACAATACACAAAATTCATGAACGAATATGAATCGATGGGACACATGACAAAAATATCAGCAAATGAAATCCTCACACCAAACTATTTCATACCACACCACTGCATACTGAGGCCTGAAAGTTCAACCACTAAGCTTCGTGTAGTCTTTGATGCGTCTTGCAAAACATCATCAGGGCAGTCTTTGAATGACCTAATGTACACAGGACCCTCAGTGCAAAGCGAATTATTCTCCATCCTGTTGAGGTTTCGATTACCAAGATTCGTTTTCACTGCTGATGTCGAAAAAATGTATAGGCAAGTCCTAGTTTCTCCTGAAGATCGTCACTTTCAGCTCATTATTTGGAGAAAGGACACCACAAAACCTATAACCTACTATCAACTCAACACAGTTACATATGGTACACGCGCTGCTCCGTATTTAGCAACTAAATGTCTGCAACAACTCGCTAAAGAAAACACTGTTCGTTACCCTCTTGCCTCGAAATTTCTGCAAGAGAATTTTTACGTTGATGATGGGCTTGGTGGAGCAGATAGTTTGGTGACTGCAATAGATTTGCAAAATCAACTAACACAAATGATGAAAGAAAGTGGTTTTAATCTTCGCAAGTGGTCTGCAAATCATCCACAGTTACTCCAAAACATACCACAAGGTGATCTGGAAGTAAATTTGGACTTTGAAAGCGCAAATGCTGACTCTATAAAAACATTAGGACTCATCTGGCTGCCGAAGGAGGACAAGCTTTGTGTTAAAGTTAACATCGATGCAATTAACAAAATTACCAAACGTACAGTCACATCAGATCTTGCGAGACTTTTCGACCCACTGGGAATCCTCTCTCCAATTGTGGTGACAGCCAAGATGTTCATCCAAGAATTATGGGAATTGAAATTAGATTGGGATCAATCTCTACCTCAATCGTTACATACCAAATGGAGTTCTTTTCGCACCGATCTAAATGAGCTAAAAACCTTGGAAATATCGAGACACATCTTTAAGGGAGAAATCCCAGCTTCAGTCCAACTACATATTTTTACGGATGCGTCAGAAAAGGCGTATGGAGCAGCAGCCTACATACGGTCAGTGTTCAAAAACGGGACCATTATGAATCGACTCCTTTGTGCTAAATCCCGTGTAGCTCCACTCAAAAGGCAAACAATACCGAAATTGGAGCTATGTGCAGCGGTGTTAGGAGCGCAGTTAGCTACAAAAATTAGATCTGATCTGCAGTGGACCAGCCCGGTTTGGTTTTGGACCGATTCAGAAATTGTGCTGTCATGGATAAATTCATCATCTGCATCATTCAACACCTTTGTGGCCAATCGAATTGCAATCATTCAGGCAGAAACTCAAATAGATCAATGGCGTCACGTCAGCTCAAAATGCAATCCAGCCGACATTTTATCTCGAGGAATATCGCCAAGGGCCCTGAAGGAATGCACACTGTGGTTTTGTGGACCCTTATTTCTGCATGGAGCAGAAGCAGCATGGCCATTGAAATTTAATCCAAGCCTGAGCATTCCGACCACTTTAGAAAGAAAAAGAAAATCAGTAGAATCATATGTGGCAGTAATAGACGGACAGGATTTCGTCTACAAGATCAACCACAAAAATTCGTTCTTCCGATTACAGCGAATAATTGGGTACGTCATGCGTTTTATTACTCACACCAGATGCCGAAAGGACAATCGACAGCCTAACAGAACATTAACAACAACTGAGCTGGATCAAGCCCTAATTCCGATCATTAAGCAAATGCAAGCAGCAGATTTCAAGGATGAAATTCTACACTTAAAAAAATACAACGAAGTTCAAAAAACAAGCAGCTTGTGCAACCTGTCTCCTTTTCTAGATCGAAATGGTTTAATTCGTGTTGGAGGCAGGCTTGAGGCATCCTCATTGGCATATGACTCGAAGCATCAACTTGTCATTCCATATAATGATCCCATTTCAAAATTAATCTTCGAAATGGTTCATAAAGACAACAAACACTGCGGAGCGCAAACGCTCCTAGGCATCATCCGACAACGCTACTGGCCAGTAAAAGGAAAAATTATGGCTCGTGCTACAGTTCATCGCTGTACAATATGTAGCAGGGCTAAACCAAAAATGTTTGAACATATAATGGGAGATCTGCCTGCAACACGAGTATTACCAGCTCGGCCATTCGTAAATGTTGGAGTCGACTACTGTGGTCCACTTGAAGTTCACTACAAACTGAGAGGGAAAAGGCCGCACAAGGCTTATATTGCAGTATTTTGTTGTTTCGCAACAAAGGCTGTACATCTGGAGCTAGTGAGCGATCTCACCACAGAGGCATTCATAGGTGCTCTCAAGAGATTTATCAGCCGCCGTGGACACTGCCAAAATTTGTATTGCGATAACGCAACGAATTTCGTTGGAGCGAAAAATAAACTACTCGAACTGGCATCCATAATCTACACATCAGAAGCACAAGAAGCAATTACAAGCGCCTGTAGAAAAAGGGGCATACAATTCAATTTTATACCGCCAAGATCACCACACTTTGGCGGACTATGTGAGGCGGCGGTAAAATCTGCCAAACATCTCCTAGTCAGAAGTGTAGGTAACGCGTCGTTGACTTATGAAGAACTCGAAACCTTAGTCATCGAAGTCGAAGCTATTCTTAACTCCAGACCAATTTCACCGCTATCAAACGACCCAAACGACATCGGTGCCTTGACTCCAGGGCATTTTTTTATTGGAGAGCCTCTCACTGCCCAAATCGATGCGCAAGCCAAGTCAAACAACGTCAAGCTGGCGACAAGATGGAATTTGGTATCTCGTCTCAAACACGAATTCTGGAATAGATGGTCGCGAGATTACCTGAATGAATTACAATATCGTAACAAATGGCAAAAGCAATCAGAAACTCTTAAGCCTGGAGCCATCGTCATACTCAAAGAAAATAATACCCCGGTTATGAAATGGCCTTTGGGACGTGTAATTAAAACCTACAAGGGAAGCGACGATATCGTCAGAGTTGCAGATGTCAAAACAGCTTCGGGTGTATTTAAACGCGCGATTCGTTATCTGGCACCACTTCCTACATCTGACGATGAAAGCAACGAGTGCCAGGATCAACCAATTCAACAATTGTCGATGACGTCAAATGATAATCATGCAAAAGAGAGTCAGAGACAGCAACCTTCATTGTCAACCGATGAAATGCCGACTAAGAGAAGTAGAAGGATGTCAGCAGCCAATGCTATGACGACAATATTGATGGCACTGGTTGCTCTTCCCCTTATTTTAGCGAATAAAATTGAGCATAAAGAATTTGACTCCAACATTGGCTTACATTTTGAAGGAATCGGCAGCACACGAATCTCCAGATCGGAATGGAATATCATAGCCTACTATGAACTACAGTCATATTGGACAGAGATGGCTGCCCTCACAAATGGAACATCAACACTGCAACATTTATGCAACATTATAAAGCAAAAGTCAAACTGCCTAAGTGTGCTACGGACTATTGAATTCGGCTTACTAGATCTGAAGGACGAAAATATTCTATTAAAAGAAAAGAGAGTTAAGCGTGGTGCGATCAATATCATCGGAAACGTTGCCAATTCACTATTTGGAGTTCTCGACTCAACCTATGCAGAACAAATGTCCAATACCATCGATTACATTAAGGCAGATGAAACCAACCTAAGGGAGCTTTTAAAAAATCAAACATCTCTTATTGACGCAACACTCAATATATTCAAACAAGACGAGCTTAAAATAAAGGAAAAGTTTGACAGCCTGGACATCCAACTAACCGAAATCATATCAAGGATACACGAGGAAGAAGAAGAAAACTATCAAACTAAGCTATTTAATATCTTTATATCACTATCGGTTCAGCTTTCTGTGATATCTTCCAGACTACATCGAATACAATCAGCAATAGTTTCATCACTGTCCGACTCGCATCATGGAAAAATCAGTCCAATTTTGTTATCACCCTTACAACTCCAATCTGAACTAATACAAGTGAGAAATCACCTCCCTGCATCTCTACAGTTACCAGTAATCCAAGATAACCTCATGCAACTTTATAGCCTCATGACTGTGAAGGGTGGAGTAACAGAAAATCATGTCATCTTTCACATAGCTATTCCATTATGTAATCCAGAAATTTTCTACCTCTATAGACCACATCCTATTCCAGTCCTGATAAACAACACACTGATTGCAATAAAACCGTGCAGTGACCTGTTAGCAATCAATAACCACAGGGATCACTATTTCATGTTAACTGAAAAACAGTGGAGGTCATGTACAACGATAAGGGAAGACGAGTTTCTGTGCCCGAACATACAATCTACATTTGTTGCAGACGCTGACAACTGTTGGTGCGAAATGTCACTTTTCAACAACAATTCACGCACTAGCTGTAATTTTGTATCTCTTACAAACAACCCATCGTTCACACAAATGGAGCACAATAATCAATGGATGTACACATTGAAGCATCCTATTCGAATGACAGCAGTATGTGGACAAGACCATTCACAACTCACGCTAAAAGGGTCTGGGCTCATCAAAATAGGTCCAGATTGCACACTTAAGCACAAGACAATTACAATTCAAGGTCATAAAACATACTCATCATCACTGAAGTCATCGTATACAATTAGTGCTAACATAAGCGACATTGCACATCCAAAACAAATGCGCACGCTGTTTCAAGACTTCCATATAAACCACTACTCCGATCATCTCCAAAACATTTCTGATGTTCAAAATAAGTTACATCAACAGGTGCTAACGGAGCTACCATCGCAAATCCAACACATGAGATATCATCACGCAACTGTGGCATACTCTGCGCTTCTTTTAACAATTGTGATCATCATAATAATTATCTACAGAAAAATACAGTGTCGAAAGGTGCAACCAAGTCAACAACCTTGTCCAGCTGTCCGTCAACATGTCACACCGTCCGAGTTTATTACTACGGGTACGTAAGGAAGATTCCGAAGCAATCTGAAAGAATGCACAATTTATCAATCATTATTCAATGCATTTTTATGTACTCGCAATTTGTATTGTCTTCTATTTTTAATTTTTTTTGTTTGTTTCTAAATATTAAGTAAACGTGTTTCATTAGCAAGTAAGTCATTCTGTTTGATAACACTGAAGCGACTCGGTTCTGTCAAATCAGCAATTTCCTCTTAGTTGATCATAGCTCAACGGCCGGGTGTATGTTCAAACTTTCACATTGAATGCACATGCACATTTATACATGTGTATGTGCATAAGTTTGCATGACATTGTGAGCAGAATTCGATCGTTGAGTTAATATCCAAAGTCAGCATAAATGCAAGCAGCAGATTTCAAGGATGAAATTCTACACTTAAAAAAATACAACGAAGTTCAAAAAACAAGCAGCTTGTGCAACCTGTCTCCTTTTCTAGATCGAAATGGTTTAATTCGTGTTGGAGGCAGGCTTGAGGCATCCTCATTGGCATATGACTCGAAGCATCAACTTGTCATTCCATATAATGATCCCATTTCAAAATTAATCTTCGAAATGGTTCATAAAGACAACAAACACTGCGGAGCGCAAACGCTCCTAGGCATCATCCGACAACGCTACTGGCCAGTAAAAGGAAAAATTATGGCTCGTGCTACAGTTCATCGCTGTACAATATGTAGCAGGGCTAAACCAAAAATGTTTGAACATATAATGGGAGATCTGCCTGCAACACGAGTATTACCAGCTCGGCCATTCGTAAATGTTGGAGTCGACTACTGTGGTCCACTTGAAGTTCACTACAAACTGAGAGGGAAAAGGCCGCACAAGGCTTATATTGCAGTATTTTGTTGTTTCGCAACAAAGGCTGTACATCTGGAGCTAGTGAGCGATCTCACCACAGAGGCATTCATAGGTGCTCTCAAGAGATTTATCAGCCGCCGTGGACACTGCCAAAATTTGTATTGCGATAACGCAACGAATTTCGTTGGAGCGAAAAATAAACTACTCGAACTGGCATCCATAATCTACACATCAGAAGCACAAGAAGCAATTACAAGCGCCTGTAGAAAAAGGGGCATACAATTCAATTTTATACCGCCAAGATCACCACACTTTGGCGGACTATGTGAGGCGGCGGTAAAATCTGCCAAACATCTCCTAGTCAGAAGTGTAGGTAACGCGTCGTTGACTTATGAAGAACTCGAAACCTTAGTCATCGAAGTCGAAGCTATTCTTAACTCCAGACCAATTTCACCGCTATCAAACGACCCAAACGACATCGGTGCCTTGACTCCAGGGCATTTTTTTATTGGAGAGCCTCTCACTGCCCAAATCGATGCGCAAGCCAAGTCAAACAACGTCAAGCTGGCGACAAGATGGAATTTGGTATCTCGTCTCAAACACGAATTCTGGAATAGATGGTCGCGAGATTACCTGAATGAATTACAATATCGTAACAAATGGCAAAAGCAATCAGAAACTCTTAAGCCTGGAGCCATCGTCATACTCAAAGAAAATAATACCCCGGTTATGAAATGGCCTTTGGGACGTGTAATTAAAACCTACAAGGGAAGCGACGATATCGTCAGAGTTGCAGATGTCAAAACAGCTTCGGGTGTATTTAAACGCGCGATTCGTTATCTGGCACCACTTCCTACATCTGACGATGAAAGCAACGAGTGCCAGGATCAACCAATTCAACAAGATGGAATTTGGTATCTCGTCTCAAACACGAATTCTGGAATAGATGGTCGCGAGATTACCTGAATGAATTACAATATCGTAACAAATGGCAAAAGCAATCAGAAACTCTTAAGCCTGGAGCCATCGTCATACTCAAAGAAAATAATACCCCGGTTATGAAATGGCCTTTGGGACGTGTAATTAAAACCTACAAGGGAAGCGACGATATCGTCAGAGTTGCAGATGTCAAAACAGCTTCGGGTGTATTTAAACGCGCGATTCGTTATCTGGCACCACTTCCTACATCTGACGATGAAAGCAACGAGTGCCAGGATCAACCAATTCAACAATTGTCGATGACGTCAAATGATAATCATGCAAAAGAGAGTCAGAGACAGCAACCTTCATTGTCAACCGATGAAATGCCGACTTAGAGAAGTAGAAGGATGTCAGCAGCCAATGCTATGACGACAATATTGATGGCACTGGTTGCTCTTCCCCTTATTTTAGCGAATAAAATTGAGCATAAAGAATTTGACTCCAACATTGGCTTACATTTTGAAGGAATCGGCAGCACACGAATCTCCAGATCGGAATGGAATATCATAGCCTACTATGAACTACAGTCATATTGGACAGAGATGGCTGCCCTCACAAATGGAACATCAACACTGCAACATTTATGCAACATTATAAAGCAAAAGTCAAACTGCCTAAGTGTGCTACGGACTATTGAATTCGGCTTACTAGATCTGAAGGACGAAAATATTCTGTTAAAAGAAAAGAGAGTTAAGCGTGGTGCGATCAATATCATCGGAAACGTTGCCAATTCACTATTTGGAGTTCTCGACTCAACCTATGCAGAACAAATGTCCAATACCATCGATTACATTAAGGCAGATGAAACCAACCTAAGGGAGCTTTTAAAAAATCAAACATCTCTTATTGACGCAACACTCAATATATTCAAACAAGACGAGCTTAAAATAAAGGAAAAGTTTGACAGCCTGGACATCCAACTAACCGAAATCATATCAAGGATACACGAGGAAGAAGAAGAAAACTATCAAACTAAGCTATTTAATATCTTTATATCACTATCGGTTCAGCTTTCTGTGATATCTTCCAGACTACATCGAATACAATCAGCAATAGTTTCATCACTGTCCGACTCGCATCATGGAAAAATCAGTCCAATTTTGTTATCACCCTTACAACTCCAATCTGAACTAATACAAGTGAGAAATCACCTCCCTGCATCTCTACAGTTACCAGTAATCCAAGATAACCTCATGCAACTTTATAGCCTCATGACTGTGAAGGGTGGAGTAACAGAAAATCATGTCATCTTTCACATAGCTATTCCATTATGTAATCCAGAAATTTTCTACCTCTATAGACCACATCCTATTCCAGTCCTGATAAACAACACACTGATTGCAATAAAACCGTGCAGTGACCTGTTAGCAATCAATAACCACAGGGATCACTATTTCATGTTAACTGAAAAACAGTGGAGGTCATGTACAACGATAAGGGAAGACGAGTTTCTGTGCCCGAACATACAATCTACATTTGATGCAGACGCTGACAACTGTTGGTGCGAAATGTCACTTTTCAACAACAATTCACGCACTAGCTGTAATTTTGTATCTCTTACAAACAACCCATCGTTCACACAAATGGAGCACAATAATCAATGGATGTACACATTGAAGCATCCTATTCGAATGACAGCAGTATGTGGACAAGACCATTCACAACTCACGCTAAAAGGGTCTGGGCTCATCAAAATAGGTCCAGATTGCACACTTAAGCACAAGACAATTACAATTCAAGGTCATAAAACATACTCATCATCACTGAAGTCATCGTATACAATTAGTGCTAACATAAGCGACATTGCACATCCAAAACAAATGCGCACGCTGTTTCAAGACTTCCATATAAACCACTACTCCGATCATCTCCAAAACATTTCTGATGTTCAAAATAAGTTACATCAACAGGTGCTAACGGAGCTACCATCGCAAATCCAACACATGAGATATCATCACGCAACTGTGGCATACTCTGCGCTTCTTTTAACAATTGTGATCATCATAATAATTATCTACAGAAAAATACAGTGTCGAAAGGTGCAACCAAGTCAACAACCTTGTCCAGCTGTCCGTCAACATGTCACACCGTCCGAGTTTATTACTACGGGTACGTAAGGAAGATTCCGAAGCAATCTGAAAGAATGCACAATTTATCAATCATTATTCAATGCATTTTTATGTACTCGCAATTTGTATTATCTTCTATTTTTAATTTTTTTTTGTTTGTTTCTAAATATTAAGTAAACGTGTTTCATTAGCAAGTAAGTCATTCTGTTTGATAACACTGAAGCGACTCGGTTCTGTCAAATCAGCAATTTCCTCTTAGTTGATCATAGCTCAACGGCCGGGTGTATGTTCAAACTTTCACATTGAATGCACATGCACATTTATACATGTGTATGTGCATAAGTTTGCATGACATTGTGAGCAGAATTCGATCGTTGAGTTAATATCCAAAGTCAGCATAATTTCATTTGCTGTCTGAGTTCATTGCTTTCTGTATGTAAGAATGACAGACTGCAAATGTGAATGCAATGAACTTCAACAGAATTTGATCGCTTCAGTCAAAATCCAAATTCAGCATAATTTTATTTATTACCTGAGTTCATTGCTTTTCTTTATACAATGTGAATGCAATGAACTTTAGCAAAATAACTAAATGTAAAAAAAATGTATTCTACCATAAATCGCAAATAAGCATTAATTTAGTATTTAAGCCAATGAATTTTTAATAAACATTGAGAGAAGTAATCAAACAATTAAATCGACTATTTCTTTCCATTTTCTCCGCATCAACCGGGTTTCAAGTGCTCGAGTTGAACTAACTGTTTTCTTGGTGATTCACCTTGAAAACAATCCAAACGACCAAGGCAATTCGGCTCTTGGTAATTCAATTCATCTGATTGGCAAACTAGCCAAATCAAAAAACAATGCCATTAACGTTTAAATATGATTTCGGGCATGTGGCCGCCGCGGCTGGCTCGAATAAAGCCAATTCTACAGGTCCAATTTTCAACCACTTTTTCGAGCATATGGGGCCGTATGTTGGCAATAACGCCACGAATGTTGGCTTCCAAGTCCCCTAACGTTTCTGGTTTGTTGGCGTAGACGAGCGACTTCACATATCCCCAAAGAAAATAATCCAATGGTGTCAAATCACACGATCTTGGTGGCCAATTGACAGGTCCATTCCGCGAAATTATGCGCTCATCGAATGTTTCCTTCAATAAATCGATTGTGACGTGCGCTGTGTGGCATGTAGCGCCGTTTTGTTGGAACCACAACTCATCCACATTCATGCCATCCAATTCGGGAACAAAATAGTCGGTTATCATGGCTCTATACCGGTCTCCGGTGGCGAATCGATTCATTCGGGTCCTCTTCAACACTTTGCTCTACAGCGGCAATTGTTTCTTCGGTGCGCACTGTTCGACGTCTCTGCGGATGCGTATTATCACATAGAGTAAACGTAGTGCGAAAACGATCCGTGGTTAACCGAATTAATTGCTCTGATGGACGATTATGTCGACCATAAAATGGACGGAGCTTGCGGTAAACTTCGCGAACTGAACCATTATTTTCGAAATAAATTTGCACGATTTGCAAGCGTTGTTCTTTTGTCAACCTGTTCATGATTAAATGGCAAACCAAACTAAATATTAATCACTTGACAGCTGACAAAATGGCCGCCAGTTAAAAAAGTGATGCCAACTTAAAGTTCTATACCTCAATAAAAAACACCCAATATATCTTGGAGACTTATTAAATTTACAACTCTTAATATTTCTTCTGCATTTTCCGAAGATTCTAGAACTGGATTCCTGCTTAAGCAATCTGCTTCTTGATTACATTTACCTGGATTATATTATATTTTGAAATTGTATTGAGACAAATAGTATGTAAGATCTCCCAGTTCTTCATCTGTTCTAGCTCTAATGTTCATATTTTCTAGAAGTTTATGATCTGTATAGACTACAAATTCTTTTCCAATGAGCCAATGTTGCCAATATTTTATGGCTTCTTTGATTGCCAAACATTCTAGATAAATTGCTTTCTTTTTCTTTTGAGCTTCGTTTAACTTTTTGGAAAAATATGCCACTGGTCTGTAATTTTCATTTTCGTCTTCTTGCTTCAAAACAGCTCCTATTCCCTTAATACTTGCATCTGTGTATATTTGAATTGGTAAGTCTGGATCAAAAATTTTTAAGATAGGTCCAGAGCAAAGTAATGTCTTAATTTTTTCAAACGATTCTTGACATTTTTCTGACCAAGTAAATTTCACATTTTTTCTCAGTAAGTTGTGCAGAGGATCTAAAATAACAGCAATATTTGGCACAAACTTATGATAGTAATTTATTTTTCCAAGGAATTGACGAACACTTTTCCTAGTTTCTGGAACTGGAAACTTTTTAATAGCAATCAAATAGTCTTTTAGTGGTTTGATTGAATTATTTTCGATAATATGACCTAAGTATTTGACAGAATTTGAAGCAAAATTGCATTTGGAAAATTTTAGTCTGAGACCTTCTGTTAATATTGCCTGTGGTAGTTTTGAAAGATGCAGCAAGTGGTCGTCAAAAGTTTTGGAAAAGACCAGAATGTCATCTATGTAGTTAACAGCAAAATTTGATAGTTCGTGTTTTCCTATAATGTTGTTTAATATTCTCTGAAATATTGCCGGAGCTGTTTTCAGGTCAAATGGGAGACAAGTCCATTGAGAATGGCCCTCTTGTGTTACGAAGGCCGTTTTTTGACGATCCTGTACCCTTAAAGGAATTGACCAAAATGCAGAATTTATATCTAAGGTTGAATAATATTTGCAATTTTTAGTTTTTACAATCAGATCTTCTATCAGTGGAAAAGGTTGTGATTGAGGGACTATAATTTTGTTTAAATCTCTAAAATCTATGCATAGTCTTGATTTTTTATTTTCTTCTTTTTTATACGCTAGAGTTACTGGAGCTGCAAATGGGCTATATGATTCTTCGATTAGATTTTTCCTTAATAACTTTGCTATTTGATTTTCTATTTCTCTTTTATCTTCGATTGTGCATCTGTAGGGGCGTTTATAACAATATTTATCAATCATCAAATCAATATGTGCTTCGTAGTCTTTCACAGTACTGTAGTGAATTTGTGTAATAGAAAAAAAGGGTTTTATTATTTTCTTAGCACTTCTGCCGTTTTGCTTGCGAGCATCAAAATGCCCTTTTTGAGAATTAATTAAAAGACAAGTGTTACTTAGAACTTCTAGATCAATTCTGATTTTTATTAAGTAAAAGGCCAGCTTATATACTAAATTATTCCTTGCGTCATCATAAAACATTTGTTCAATTCTTATTCTTTAATATTGACATTGAAATTGTAAATTTCAACAAATATTTTTGGAGAATCATTGAACTTACAATTTTCGCTGA
Organism: Germaria angustata; assembly: GCA_963681545.1. Taxonomy (NCBI): domain Eukaryota; kingdom Metazoa; phylum Arthropoda; class Insecta; order Diptera; family Tachinidae; genus Germaria; species Germaria angustata. The sequence continues at coordinate 86,916,306 of OY812998.1, forward strand.
TCAAAAAAATTTCTTTGATTTGAATTTTATTAAACAATTTTTTGATTACAGTGATGTGCATAACTGCACATACACTACACCCTTACCCTTTTTGGTTTTGGGTATTATTAAAAATAAAATGAACAGATTATTGTATAAATGGATATAAATATTAGAATAAAGATTCTTATTATCTAATTATTTGTATTTGTTATTGTCTCTATTTACATATATTTTTATTGTATGCTTATAAAATTAAAATTTTAGTAATACCTAATTATACATACATATATATATATATATATATATATATATATATATATATATATATATATATATATATATATATATATAAGTATATATATATATATATATATATATATATATATATATATATATATATATATATATATATATATATATATATATATATATATATTATTTTTATTTTATGAAATAAACTTTTTTTAAATTATTTTTATGTATACTTTTAACTTTTAATTTATCTATTTCTATGATTACATTTGAATCATCTATGTCTATTATTTTATATGGACCTTTGTATGGGGATTCTAGTTTTCTCTTATTCTCAGCTTTTACTATAACTAGGTCTCCTATATTTAGTTCTATTTTATTCTGTTTCCTTTCAGATTCTAATTTTCTTTTATTTTTTACTTCTAAAATTATGTCTCTTGCTTTTTGCAATGAGTAGCGAAGTCTAATTTTAAGTTCATTTAAATAATTTTCAAGATTATAAATTTGTTTAGGGACATATAATTCGTCACCTGGTAGTCTAGGGAGTTTTCCATATACTAATTCAAATGGTGTGTAATCAGTATCTACGTTAGGAGTTGTGTTATAAGCGAAAGCAAAGTATGGTGTCCATTCATGCCAATTGTTGTCTTCTACGAAATTTAGGAAATATTCATTCAGAACACGGTGATTGTGTTCTACAGTTCCTAAGGTTTCATGATGGTATGGTGTTGAAAAATTTTGTTTTATTTTTAATAATGCACAAATCTCTCTCATTAGTTCATTAGTAAATTCTGTACCTCGGTCCGTTTTGAGAACTTTAAATATACCGTATTTTAAAATTACTTGTTCCACAAGAGTCTTAGCTATTGTTTTTGCTTTTTTGGATTCAATCGGACAAGCGATAACATATTTGGTCAGTTCGCATTGTATAGTGAGTATGTATCTTAAATTGTCTGATGGTCTTAGTGGTCCAACTGTGTCCATTACTACGATGTCGAAACTATTTGACGGTGTATCGGTTATGGTAAAGGGTTCTCTTGTGTATCTCGTTAGTTTATTCTCTTGGCATGAGTCGCATGTTCTTATATAATTCTTAACCATTTTGCTCATATTTTTCCAAATAAATCATTGTTTTAATTTTATTAATGTCTTTCTGACTCCGAAATGTCCACTATGTGGTGAGTTACGGAATTGTTCTATTAGTCTGTATTGTTTTATATTATCATTAACTCTTTTTGGCATTCTGTAAATAATTATATTGACGTCATTATTTTTTAATTTATTGTATTCTTCTTTCAATTTCTCTACCGGTATAAATTTAAAAATTTCATCATTATCATATAGTACGTACTTTTTATTTTTCAATTTCTTTATTTTCAATAAAAGTTTCTCCATAAATGTTTCTGAAAACATTGGATTTTCGCTTCTATCACATATCACGCGTGTAATTTTATCATTATATTCATTCTGCAGATTATTATTATCATTATTTTCATATATAAATTTTATTCTTTGAAGCTTCTTTATATCATTAATTGATATACATTCCCACATATGGAGGTGATCAGTCTCCTGTTGAGATATGTAATTATTTTTCTTATTTTCTATTTCAATTTCATTTTCTTTATTTTTAATATTTTTATTAAACATGCCACGTGTTATTGCCAGAGTTTTTCTTTCTTTTTCATCAATACAGAGTGGAATCATTTCTTTCAATATTTTTGAATTTAATTCAATGCGAGATAGAGCATCTGCGTTAGTGTTATGTGCTCCCTTTTTATATATAATGTCAAAGTCATAATCTGATAGCTCAAGTCGATTTCTGGTCAATTTTGAGGATGGATTCTTATGTGAAAATAGAGCAACGAGAGGTCAATGGTCTGTTACTACAGTGAATTTTCTGCCATATAGATATGGTCTAAAAAACTGTATGCCCTAATGAATTCCTAATAGTTCTTTCTCAATTACCGATTTATTTTTCTCTCGTGTTGGTTTAAAGATCTACTTGCATATGATATAGGCAAGTCGTTACCAATTTCGCCTTGTGAGAGTATTGCTCCTAAAGCTACGTTTGAGGCATCTGTGGTCAGTACAAACGGTTTTTCAAAGTTAGGGTATTGTAATATAGGTGGATTCTTTAATCTGTCTCTTAATGTGTCAAATGCACTTTGGCAATTGTTTGTCCATTCGAATTTAACCTTCTTCTTTAGTAAATTATTTAGACAATTTGTTGTTTTAGCAAAATCCGGAATGAATCTTCTATAGTAATTACAGAAGGCTATGAATCTTCTAACTTCTTCCGAATTTTTTGGAACAGGGTACTGTTCAATAACTTTATATTTTGTTGGATCGGGTTTAATACCGTCTTTTGTAATAAGATGTCCTAAATATAGGACTTCAGGTTTTAAGAAACAACATTTTTCTGCGTTCAATTTTAAGTTGTATTGTTTTAGTCTTTCAAATACTCTTATTAGATTTTCATTGTGGTGCTTAAGGCTGCATCCGAAAATTATTATATCGCTGTATCTAGTTCTATTTGATGAAAAGAACTTGTCATATCAAGAGTTGATAAAAATTTTGCTCGTCCTAGTCTGTCCAAAACGTCATCTAGTCTTGTTAGGGGGAATTTGTTGTTTACAACTCATCATTTTATATCATCTTGTCCCTTTTTTGGGACTAATAATCAGGGGGAGTTGTATGGACTAGTTGAAGGCTCTATTATATTTTCTTGTAATAGTTTTTGTACTTGTCCGACTATTTCATTCAATTGTGTTTGTAGTAAACGATAATTTTTTATATATACCGGAGTGTTATCGTTTAGCTCTATAGTTTGTTGGTAGAAATTGTTAGTTGTTAAGGGGTCTCCTTCCAGATGAAATATTCTTTGATATTGTTTTAATATGTTGTATAGGGCTTTCTGTTTATCGTCATCAAAATCTTTGAATTTAATTGTTTCTAGTAACCTCCGAAATCTTTTTTCTGAATAATGGTCGTCATCCCGGTGAGTGGTTTTATAAATGTCATAATAATGTAAGGGTATTGTAGATAGTTTAAGTTGTGATGATAATCGTATGGGTGTTTCTAATGTATTTAGAATATTAATGTGACGATTGCCATTTTTTGGTATTATTGTATTTGCAACAAAAATTCCGTTTTCTATTTCTTTATTACATATAACACTATCTTCACCTATTTCAATGTTGATTTTTACTATTTTTTCACTTCTTGGGGGTATGATAATACCTCTTAATTGCTTTGCATTAGTTTCTATAGGAATTGTGATGATATGTTCCTTTACGTAAACACTAATGGTCTGTGTATCATAATTTATTATGCAGTTGTATTTATAAAAGAAATCCATTCCCAAAATTCCGTCTGTGTTTATCGAAAAGTCACTGTCCACTAAATAGAATTTATGTTTAAAGTAATGTTCTCCAAGTACTACTTCTAATTCAGTCGACCCTAGAGTCTCTGTATAGTCTTTGGTTATGCCATTCAACCTAAAAATATCTTGCTCAAATACATCATATCCGTGTATAACATTTTCTTTGCAAAGAGATATATCAGAGCCAGTATCTATTAAGAAAGTTAATTTGTATGTTAGGTTTTTGATACATAAATATATAAAGTTCGAAGTGTTCGGATTTATTGTGTGAATCTGTAATTTTCCCTTTCCAGAGATTCGTTTTAAATCTCCAGGGTATCCTCGTTTCCCTGTCGGTGTATACACAATACACCGACAGGGTTATATCTTTGATTGGTATGGTTGTTATTGTTATAGTTGTTTCTATTATTTCTGTTGTAAGCATTATTTGTGTTATGTCTACTGTTGGTATTAGTTGTACTTCTGTTAAAATTTCTACTATTATTGTTGTTGTTATAGTTATTGTTGTGGTTTCTATTATTTCTGTTGCGATTAGTATTAAAATCTTGTCTTTGTTTCCAGTGCTAGTTTTTCGTTCATCTGTTTTATTGTAGAGCGAGATATTTCGTTTATATTTTCTCCTAGTTCTGAAATTTGTGCTAATGTCAAGTCTGCAATTAATGAATTTATTTTTTCTTTATAATTTAGTACGTTACCTTTCTGTCTAGTATTCTTCAGTTCAAAATGAATGCTACTTGCTGTTTTTGTAGATTTGAAATTCTTAGTTAATGAAGTTCTTAATTCGTTCAATGTTGTTGGTGTTTGTTCTATTGTTAAAATATTTCTTACCCTATCATTTAATTTCATTGCTATTACGTATTTTATTAAATGTTTTTTTCCTTGATCATTTAATTCATTGTAGACTAGTTCAACCATTGATAGGAATGTTTCAATGTGTTTTGTAGAGGTGGAGAAACATCGATGTTTGCTACCATCGATGTTTTCGATGTTTTTAAGCGAAACATCGATGTAACATCGATGTTTCGGAAGAACATATGCATACATATATATTATTGTAAAGTATGCAAAATTAACGTGCAAATGATATACACCAAACTGGTAAAAATACTAATAAATAAAATAATAAATTTAAAATTTTATTTATTGAAGAAAATAAAAAACAACATTTTAATTCATAGGTTAAAATAATAAAAAAACAAAACATAACATTTAAATTCATAGCTTAAAAGAATAATACGTTTCACAAACGTATTTAAAAATGAGAGATCGTGTATAAAAAATAGAGATCGAAGATTTTTTTACAAATTTTCAAAAATTTACTGGTTTTTGTTAATAAACATAAGTTTATCGACGACGAGCGGCTTGAGGCGCGTTCGCCGATCGGAAATAATTTGGCCAGCCTTGCTGAACATTCGTTCTGACTCGCAAGAAGTTGCCGGCACGCATAAATATTTTTTTACTACCTCTTTGATAGCCACCATACTTTCTGCATTCGTCTAAAAAAAGGTTCATTAATTTCAGAATACTAAGTATAATTACATTTATTAAATGTACCTTCCAAAACGAAAGAGGGTCGCATTCTTCTGGTTCATTTATATTTTCCAGGTGCTGTCTAAAATTACAATGGCGTCTGCTCGCGATGATTTTATTTTTGACTTAATTTTGTTTTGCAAAAAAGAAAAATGGGGTTTTTGAGAAGATTCGGGTGGTATTGGCTCCTCCCGTGGAGTTCTTGACAAAACGGTATACATCTCCTGCTCCAAAGCCTTAACTGCCTGATCTGCATTTGAAACCGACTTAAAACCATCCTTTTTAAATCGAGGATCTATTAGGGTTGATATGCGGGGAACAGGTCCAAATGCAAATCTATCACTTAAACGGCTACTTAACATTTCGAAGGCACAGACAACTTCTGCAGTTTTAAGATTAGGTCTTAAGTTTTGCAATTTTTGATGCAGCTCGCATCTTAGAGGAATGACCAGAGAAATTGTTGCATTTTTGCTGCCAGAAATAGCCAGAGTTGCATCTTGGAATGGAGTAAGAAGTTCCGCAAGCTCCTTCAAAGTATCGATTTTCTCTGCGGAAAATGGAACCGGAGCCTTAGCTGTGCATAATAAAACAGATGATAGTGCTTCCTTCGTTTCTAAAAGTCGTTTTATCATTTGGAAGGCACTGTTCCATCGAGTTGGCACTTCCTGAATCAGGCCAAGTGGAGTTTCAATAGTCTGCGCCTGCTTAAATTTGGCCATTGTAATTGTGCTGCGTTTCATAAAGGAAACAATGGACTTACATTTAGCCAAAATGGGCACAAGTACTTCAAGTTTAAGGACATCTTGAACTAGCAAGTTTATGGTGTGTGCAAAACATGGCAAATGCTTAATTTCCAGAAGCTCGCATGATTTCTTCATAGTGCAGTCGTTGTCGGTCACTATAGAAACAACTTTTTGCATCAGACCCCACTCCGTCAAAACCTGGCGAATTGAGGCTGCAATATTCGCAGCAGTGTGGTTGGTGGGCGTTAAAAGGGTAGCTGTTGACAAAACGGCTGAGTTTAGCTTGAATTCAGAATTAATAAAATGGCAAGTTATAGTCAAATAGCCCTCATTTGCTTTTGAAGTCCAACCGTCTGTTGTGATTGCGACATACTCCACGCATTCCAATACAGACCAAAGTTGGTCTTTTAAAGTCTCATAAACTTTGTGAAGCGATACATCTCGTAGGTAGGTTTTACTAGGTAATTTATACCGGGGATCCATTTTCTGCATCAACGCACGAAATCCATTGTCATTGACAATACTAAATGGTTGCACGTCTAGTGCAATGTAATGTTTTCTCTTTTATTAGAAAAAGACACAAGCGATTGTTGTTTCTGATCAAAGTTAATTGATGATTTATTCCAATTTTGAATGGGCTTATATACCTACTTATCGGAATAAACTATTCCTTTCTAACTTATTCTAGCTTATCGTAATAGTACATTTGTTTCTTTTAGTTTCATAGTAAATCGATTACAATATTTCTTTTGACCAATCGCTGATTAGTGCATATGAATGTACTCAATTTAATATGACACTCAAAAGTGTGTCACTCAGAAGTATTATAATTTTACATGTTTTAGTTTTGCTTTCTTAATAGCAGGCATTCAGCATTCTTTTAGTTTTTATTTGTGAATGAATACGATACTCCAAATAAATGAATATGACAAAATCAGTTCAAGTGGACAATGAACTGCATTCAAACAAAAATTATTAATGTTGGAATATTACTGCGCGGGCATCAAGTTGCACTAAAGAATTCAAGTGGTTATTACCAAAATAAGTGTTACTGATATAGGTTAATGAGACATTGACATTAATTGGGGTTGGTTTGTTTGTGTAAACAAAACCTTTTTGTTTTTCTGTGTGGTCGCATCAAGTACACAAGTGCCGATGTGACTACACTACACCCCCAATCTTTCAGTTAAAATTTTATAATTTTGTTACTTGACGAAATTTTAAAATTTTAATTCAATATTTATGTATGTATATGTATACAATATGCTGTCTGCGTGGTACAATACTTACAGGTTTTCCTAAGCGTGTGTACATGTTACTGTTTTTTTTTTTTTGAAACTTAAATTAAACATTTTTTTTTGTTACATTTTTTTGTTATTATAATTCTTATGTTCTAGATGTCTTATTTTAATTTAATGTTACAATAATTTTTATTTCTTATATTTCTTTAATAAATTTTTATGTAAAATTTTTGTTTTTCCATTCATTTTTAATTCTACATTTACATTATTTATATTTATTATTTCGTAAGGACCATTGTATGGTGGCTCATTTTTCTTTCTATTTTCTAATTTTATTAAAACTAAGTCTCCTATGTTAAGATTTATACTATTTATTTTGTTGTGTGATTTTGAGCTTCTATTTTTTTGTTATTTCTATAAGTTTTCTAGCGTTTTCTAATGATTGTTTTAGTCTTAATTTTATTTCATTTGCATAGTTTTCCAAATTATATATTCCGTCTCTAGTCTTGAAGTTTTCACCAGGTAATTCAGGCAGTTTACCAAAAATTAATTCAAATGGTGAATAATTTGTGTCTACGTGAGGGGTTATATTATATGCAAAAGCATAATATGGTATCCAATGATGCCAATAATCATCGTTTACGAATGACAAAAAGTATTCATTTAGAACTCTGTGATTTCTTTCTACGGTACCAAGTGTCTCATGATGGTACGGTGTTGATGTTTTGTGGTCTATTTTTAACAAAGTGCATATTTCTTTCATTAATTCATTTACAAATTCTGTACCTCTGTCTGTTTTTAGAGTTTTAAATATGCCATATTTTAAAATTAAATTATCTATCAAACATTTTGCAACTGTTTTGGATTCTTTGTTTTCCATTGGTGCAGCGATTATATACTTAGTCAACTCACATTGCATTGTTAATACATAGCGATAGTTTCCAGAAGGTCGTAAGGGTCCAACTGTATCGATAACTACAGTGGAAAAACTATCTTTTGGCGTATCTGTAACGCATAACGGTTCTCTTGTGTGTCTTACTTGTTTGTTTCTTTGACACAGATCGCACTCTAAAACGTATTTTTTTACCATTTTATACATATTCTTCCATATGTATTTGTGTTTCAGTTTTATTAAAGTTTTTCTTACTCCGAAATGTCCTCCGCATGGTGTGCTGTGATACAATTTAATTAATTCCATTTTTCTTTCTTCATCTGTTATTCTTTGAGGATTACTATACAATATTATTATGACGTCATTTTCTTTATTTCTGTTCATTTTCTCTTTGAATTTTTCTATACTTATCTTTTTAAATATTTTGTCACTTTTCTCTAGTGCGAACTTAACACAATTTGTTCTGCCTAAAACAGAAGGTAGTTTCTCCAACATATTATCTAAATAATCGGGATTATCGCTACATCTGACGTACGTTTCATTTAGAGCAGAATCGTTTTCAACTTTTATTTTTCTAGTCGACTTTTCGAATACAAACTTAAATTTTCTTGCAAGTTTCGTATCTCTTTTGGATGTACATTCCCATATTTTGAGTTGATCAGACTCAATAGGTTTTGTATTACCATTTTTCTTTTCTTTTTTGTTTTCTTCATTTTCTTCATTTTGATTTTCCTCGTTCCGTATCATATTTTTCTTCATATTTCTAGTTATCACCAGCGTTTTATTTTCTTTTTCATCAATTTTTTCTGGTATCATTGTTTTTAATATATCGGAGTTCAATTGTATTCTTGATAGTGCGTCTGCATTGGTATTATTTTTTTCTTTTTTGTAAATTATTTCAAAGTCATAATCTGATAATTCCATTCGAATTCTAGTCAATTTTGAACTTGGGTTTTTGTGTGAGAATAATGCGATTAGTGGGCGATGATCTGTTACTACAATAAATTTTCTGCCATATAGGTAAGGTCTAAAGTAATTTATGCTTCAATGAATTGCAAGGAGTTCTTTTTCTATAAATAACTGGCTTGTTTATGTCATGTTTTTGCAGTGATTTGCTTGCGTATGAAATATGGTCAGTATGCAGTTTGATGTTTTCTAGCGTCACTGTCTCGTTTGTTGTGTTTAGTAATTTAATGTGGGTCAGTTTGGAGTGTAATGTCTATTTGTTGTGTTTAAAATGTTTAAATGTGTCATGCCACTTTTGGGGGCTATCGAATTACTTAGATATAAACTTGGTTTTAATTAGAAATTACACTGTATTCTGTTAAGTTTAATTTTATTGTTTGTATTATTTCTGTTCTGGGGAAATTTTTATTTGAATTGACGTAATTGCTTTTGTATGCATTGGAAGATTTATTTTATTATTATTAACAAAAAAAGGTATTGTAAATGTTTCATAATCTATTTTGCAGAGATATTTCCTTAAGAAGTCTATTGGAATAATTTATAATCTAGTGTTTCGCTAAAATAAATTTGTGAATATCATTATATTGAAGGTTTCTTCATATATAATTTTCAAACCCTGTTTTAGAATTCTAATATTTTCTTTAATTTTAATAATATAGTGTTCAAAGTAATTTATAATCTTGATGTTGTTATGATGATAAGTAATCGATGGATGATTTAATGATTGCTGGGGCATTTGCTGTATTTGGGTCGCAGCATGGTGATAAGGGATTTGTTGGTGCTGTAGCTGTTGATGGATTTCTGTATTACATTCATTTGTAGCAGATGTCGCAATACTACTTGAAGCTTGCAACGCAGCTGAAGATATTTGGTACGGAGTGTGCTGGGAATGATGATGTAATTGTTGCTGTTGAGCCTGAGCGTGCATTGTTTTGTTATACATCAATTTGCTATGTCTATGATGTAAATCGGTATACGACTTTTTTTTTTTTTTTTTTTTTTTTTTTGAAATGCCAAGTTATATACTGCTTCAGCTTCTTTGAAGGTGTGGTTTGAAACATATTTGGCTCTATCAGGTCGATCGAATACATTTTCCAATCTTGTTAATGGAAATGCAGGATTTTCTTTCTGCCATGTAATGTATTTTTCTTTGGTTTGAAAATATGTATATACAAGGATTTATATACAAGGATTCAACTAAGCATAAGCTGTGTATGTTGAACTCCAGGTATGCCCTTGATTTTTAAGCAAAACTGCTGTATTTAAAACCAAGTTGGCAGGATCGCCATGTAATGTTTTCTCTTTTATTAGAAAAAGACACAAGCGATTGTTGTTTCTGATCAAAGTTAATTGATGATTTATTCCAATTTTGAATGGGCTTATATACCTACTTATCGGAATAAACTATTCCTTTCTAACTTATTCTAGCTTATCGTAATAGTACATTTGTTTCTTTTAGTTTCATAGTAAATCGATTACAATATTTCTTTTGACCAATCGCTGATTAGTGCATATGAATGTACTCAATTTAATATGACACTCAAAAGTGTGTCACTCAGAAGTATTATAATTTTTACATGTTTTAGTTTTGCTTTCTTAATAGCAGGCATTCAGCATTCTTTTAGTTTTTAATTATGAATGAATACGATACTCCAAATAAATGAATATGACAAAATCAGTTCAAGTGGACAATGAACTGCATTCAAACAAAAATTATTAATGTTGGAATATTACTGCGCGGGCATCAAGTTGCACTAAAGAATTCAAGTGGTTATTACCCAAATAAGTGTTACTGATATAGGTTAATAAGACATTGACATTAATTGGGGTTGGTTTGTTTGTGTAAACAAAACCTTTTTGTTTTTCTGTGTGGTCGCATCAAGTACACAAGTGCCGATGTGACTACACTACAGCAATCATACGCATTACATATTCATCTAGTTCTACCTTACGCTTTGAATCAGCTGGATACTGCACATCTCTGACTAAAAATGCATCCAATTTCGTTGGTGCAGGATGTTTTGAATTTAGATAATTCGGATGCGTGCCGTTTTTAACACTTTTCCGCAATGAGTGCATGTAGCCTTTGTCCTTTCTTTCGTTCGTTGAAAATGCTGCCAAACATACGACCCTTCCCGACTGCGCTCACTGACTTCCTCTGACGTTCCTGTAAAGAAGAAAAAATAACATTATAGCCATATAATGTCGGACGTAAATCTGCGCTGGAAATTGACGGCCTAAAAATTAAATTCCCGCGCACCACTCTGCAGCACACATGTTTGCTTTAACTTTTACTTACTTTTAAGATGTTTCTCCATTTTTGATATATAACCCCACGGTTGTCACCAACACCTATATTTTAAACCACGAAACAAATTTCCTATATGTTAAGTAAAAGTAATAAACTAGAAATAAATAACATTTCAGTTAATCCTCACCTTTTGCGTGTTTTCTTTCAACTTGTCGATTTTTTCAGAGATGACAAAGAAAACATCGATAGTCGTCATTAAACATCGATGTTTAACAAAAATGTAAAAACATCTATACATCGATAGTACCATCGATGTTTTCTCCACCTCTAGTGTTTAGCCTTTCCGTCAAATGTTGGAATTGTATCCGAAGCCTGTTTACCGTTGAAATTAGACATGGTTCTAGGTTCTACTGTTTCTTCATTAGACATGGTTCCTAATTCTAAAGTTTTTTTGCTAAGGAATTCTTTACTATTTCCTATAATAATATTAATTGCTGTCTGTTTTAATTCTTTAAATTGGTTAATTTTTTCTTCTCTCGCTGTTTTTGGTAAAGTAGCAATTAATTTACCGTATTTTTTACTAAGTTGTTTAATTAATTTTATTTTTTGGATAATAGTTTCTTTAGTGTATTTTCTACTACCTGATTTTTTTGCATTTGTAATTATTTTTTGCAATTCTCTGTTTATTTCTTCCATCTATAATAAGTATGTAGTTTTTCTTATATTATACATTTTGTACTCTATTGCTAACAATTTCTTTTTTTATATAATTTCTTGTTAATTTCCATAATCCAAATACAACTAAAATAATTAAAAGTACTATTATTATTTCTTGGCTTATTTTAATTTTGTTATCATTTATGGCGTATGCATTTGCATTGCCTTCTATTTTCGCATCATTTATTCCCATTGTTTGTTCTATATTTCGTATAATTGTATCAAATTTATCTTCTTCGGTCAGTTCAAAAGTCTGCATTGGTTACTTAAAATTTTTCATCCTTCATTTTTCATTTGCTTTAATTCCTCAATGAGTTTCTGCTTCTGTTGGCCTCTGCTTAATTGTATAATGTTTTGTATGTTTCTACATTCTATTTGGAAACGTCGTTTTCTTACGCCTCGTTTTTTAGGGGTGTTAATTTTACTTCCTTCTCTATTGGTTTTTTATTTGTGTGAGATTTTTGCCTTTTTTTATTTCTTCTATGGTTATAGGTCTCGATCCAGCGTTCTTTGGTGTTGGCGTGTATGGTGGGGGTGATATTGGTGTACTACTAACCGGAACGTATTCTGTTAATTCTACCCATTTCTGGAATATTTGATCTATTTCTACCTGCGAGCTCATGGATCGGTGATGAGGATGATGTAGTTTTCAAGATAGAAACGAATGACTGGATTCTCTGCCAGGAATCTTTTTTATTTTTCTTTTTTTTATTTATTTTTTTTATAAATTTTTTTTTTGTTTTTTATATATATATATATATATATATATATAGGTAAGATCCTTTTTCAAATGTAATAGCCAAAAATATAGTGGCAAGGATTGTTAAAATTATTTGGCAGGATCGCCATGTAGTGAATTTGTGTAATAGAAAAAAAGGTTTTAGTATTTTCTTAGCACTTCTGCCGTTTTGCTTGCGAGCATCAAAATGCTCTTTTTGAGAATTAATTAAAAGACAAGTGTTACTTAGTACTTCTAGATCAATTCTGATTTTTATTAAGTAAAAGGCCAGCTTATATACTAAATTATTCCTTGCGTCACACAGTGGCTGAAAATCGTTTTTCATTGGCCAAAAGTCGAATTTTTTTTTGTCACCGATTTTTAAAATTTGGAGCTAATATATCCATATTAAGGTAGCCAAAAAATTAGGTTAAACTATTGATAATTGTGGGCGTGGCATGCTGTCAAACTCAACTGTTTTTGTTATTTCAGAAAAAGGTGTTTTTTATTAGTTTTTTGTCAAAAATAAATGGTTACTACTCTCAAGCTATCATCAATAATGGCCTGCGGTCTTTTTTATAATATTGGTAGGATTATAGTCTTTAGTTGTTGTAAGTGGTTACCGCTCTAGCGTTTAATATTAGAGGTTTTATGAAATATTTATGAAACTACTATACTTTTCTGAAATTTAAACTTTAGTGGAATAGAACTTCTAGGGAACAAAAGGAAACAAGAAACGTATACCACCCGAAGAAAGGCAAAGGTGTCTTCTTTAACCCTATATATACTTTTGCACCCGCCACGACCCGCCGGTCGAACACTTATTTAATTTTAATGAAATTACTCTAAAAAAATTCAAATTACCATAATTTAAACAGCCCTATAATTACTCGTATACAATGGTGTATTAAATTTTCACTTTTTTGCCTAAAGGTTTATGTTTTTTTTTTACTTTAGACTACGTAAAACTAAAATAATTAAATATAATAACTGCGAAAGGGTTTTATGGCTTTGTTTTGATCAGGAAAAAATTCAGTCATAAAAATATCACAATAGGTTCTACAGTAAACATATGATCTCTTTCTAATATAACTGTTAGGGCCATAATAATCGCGACATTAAACCACTAAGTGCAGTTTTGTTCAATTTAAGTACCACCTGCTATGAAATTGAAGATCAATGTGTGAATAACATGTATCTAAAAATGTATAAAACTACGGATTCCATAAGGGATTACTCAATAATAAGTTAATCCTTTACGTGTACGTACGTATATTTGCAAGTGATAAATCATAACAGACTCAAATAAAAATATTCAGAAAAATATGGAGACCTTCGGTTATAAAGAACTGGCCGAAGAGTATTTTAGAAATAAAAACCAGGAAGATGTTCTTACTTAAGTTAAAATAAAATTTAACTTAAATTCGTGTAGCACCGAAATACAAGAGCAATTATCTCATTTTGTAAAAGTACTAAAAAACGCTACAAAGAAGTTAGCTACAGTAAGCAAAAGTTTTATATAAAAAGTGAAAAGTGGTTAGAAGGCCAACTTACTGTCGCTGCAGAAACAGCAAAGCAAGATAAGGTTGGAAGACCACGCAAATCATTGGACAACTGCAGCGATAGATCTAAGAGGTGGAAACTTAAAGATATTAACGATGCAGTTGGTTGTACAAATATAAAAGAATCTTTCCTACATCAATTACGATCACAGAACCAATTAACAAAAGTGGATATCATGGCAAAAGTTATTAAAGCTAGTCCAGTGAGAACAAAACGAATTCTTAAGGGTATACCAACTCCGAGCGATGCAATACAGTACACAAATGAGGAGGCATTAGCCTTATTTCTGGATTTGAAATTAACAAAACAGCAATATATTAAGCTCAGATTGCGTGCGATTGAAAAGGGCTCAAATATCTATCCAGCATATCATCACATAACTGCTGCTAAAATGGACTGTTTGCCATCAAAGGACACTATTACAATCACACCAATTTCGGCAGAGGTACAACTACAATCTCTACTTGATCACACAGCCGAACGCTTGCTACAATCAATACCAGGAAATGCGTTAAAGAAATATGGAAACACAAAGCTAATTCTTTTTTGTAAATGGGGATGTGATGGTTCTTCGCGACAAAACCAATACAAACAAGTTGTATGTGAAAATATTTCGGACACGGATATGTGCATGGTATCAATTGTACTATTGCGATTGAAAAAGATTTTGGAAGATTCAGAGCCTTCGACTAGTACAACGCAAACAATGGATATTTGGAAAAATGAGACACCATCTTATACGAAATACTGCAGGCCAATCAAATTTGAATTCAAAAAAGAAACTAGTGATGCCATTAACAAAGAAATTACAAAGAAATAACATTACAGCCATTACAATTACAGTTAGATGGGCAGCAAATTAAAGTAAGCTACCAATTAGTCCTGATAGATGGAAAAGTAGGTCAGGCTTTGACTAACACGAAGGCTGCATCCAGCTGCATTATATGCCAAGCAGAATCAACCCAATTAAACCAAGTTCCGACAAAATCATTAGATAATACCGATGCATATGAATTTGGATTACCACCACTACATGCAAGAATACGACTTATGGAACATGTACTAAAAATCAGTTATGATTTAAATTTCGGGTCTTCAGGATCCATAAGAAACAATGAAACCAACAAAGAGTTAAGAAGTTCAAAAAAGAAGCATGTTCAAGATGAATATCGCAAAATTGGATTGATTATAGATCAGCAAAAACAAGGGTCAGGCAATACAAATGATAACAATACCGCACGAAGATTCTTTTCAGATCCAGAAACAGCATCTGAAATAACAGGAGTGGATTTAAACCTTATTTTCAGATTTAAAATAATCCTAGCAGTACTTGCGTGCAATGAAGAAATTGACTCTAAACAATTTGGAGATTATGTTAAGGAAACTGCAAAAATATATACAACCAACTACCCATGGAGAAATATGTCTGCAACAGTTCACAAAATCCTTTATCATGAAGAAGATATTATTAAATATCATTTGGTGCCACTTGGAGATCTTTCAGAGGAGGTTCAGGAAAAAAGGAACAAGGATTACAGATTTTCTAGAGAGCACAATACTAGAAAAATTTCACGAAATTCCACAAATGAAGATCTATTTAATATATTATTGGCAAAGCCAGATCCGTTCATCTCCAATATTCGAAATAAATGGAAAGTGTAACATCGGGATTTAGATGAAGAAGGCAAAAAACTAGTAAAGAACAGAAATAGCACAGAGCAAAATGTAGAATATTTGCAATCAATATTTGTGTCAAATGAATAACAATTATAATTGCCTTTCATTGCTATTTAAGTACAAAAAAAATAGTATTAGTAAAAAATAATAATAAATAGAACCTACTTTGACAGCAAAAAATAAAAAATTTTTCTGTGGTAACAGCAAAATCTCCAGTTAATTTTACTATTTTGTTGAGTGTAAAAATTTTTTTGAGTGTAAAAATTTTTTTTAGTGTAAAAATTTTTTTGAGTGTAACATTAAAAAAATTCCATTATCACAAAAAATAATTATAATTATTATTAAGTTCCAAATATAAAATTTTTTTATATGCAAATAAAAAAAATAAACCCATATTTCACTCCAAAAGTTAAAAAAAAATCAAAAGTTTAATGTAATTAAAACTGAGTCAAGCTGAACTAAATATCTATCCATTAAAAAAAAATTACTTCAATATTTTGATCGGTTCAAAAGTTACAGAATTTTGGCCAAAGAAAAACGATTTTCAGCCACTGTGCGTCATCATAAAACATTTGTTCAATTCTTATTCTTTAACATTAACATTGAAATTGTAAATTTCAACAAATATTTTTGGAGAATCATTGAACTTACAATTTTCGCTGATCAAACAAATTTCTTTGATTTGAATTTTATTAAACAATTTTTTGATTACAGTGATGTGCATAACTGCACATACACTACAGTACCGATATCGTATTTATCTTTAGCAAACACTGTCTTATATTTTTTAACTAATTTATCAATTTCTGATTTCTGATTAAGATCTAAAGAATTCATCGATATTTCAAAATCATCAATATCTACATGTTGATTAAAATTTACTTCATATTTGTTTTGCATTACTTCCTGTGCATTATTATCTATATTTTCTTTTGTACTTGTATTTTGTGTGATCCTTAGATCCTCATTTTGAATCAATTTAAATTTTTTTATACAATCTAGACCTATTAGAAAGTCATATTTAAAATTCTTATTATCTACAACAAAAACTTCCATAGTTTTCTCAATGTTGCAAATTTTTATCTTTAGTGTTACACTTCCGTTTGTCTTACCTACACCATTAATCGTCCTCAGGTTGCTTGTTCGAATATAATTTAATTTATTCCGCTTAATTTTTAACAGTCTGGCGTTGATTAGGGACACATTTAAACCAGAATCATAAATTGCAAAAACATCAAAAATGTCATTTAAGCGTATATTGATTTTTATTAATGGTGGTACAATTAGTTTTTTGGATTTTTTTCATTTAATTCTACTTCTCATTCTGAATTGTTGACAGTTTTTACTTTATTCTTGTGTCGGAACCAGCAATTTGCTTCAGGGTGGTAACGTTCACCTTTGCTTTCCTCTTGGCATATCTTACATGGTTTTTTTTTTTTTGTTTCAAAAGCTTTTAAATTTTTTTCAAGATATACTTTTTTTCAGTTGTCTTTGCCACCCAACTACTCTAAGCCTCTTATCTCATTAAAAAGATCTTCTGTTTCTTTTAAAGTTTTTCTATCTATTTTATCAGATATACAGTTTGGAAGTCCAACGGCAATTAGATCAATTAAAATTGCTTTTTCTAATGATCTTTTCATCTCCAATAACATTCTTTCCTTTTTTAAAGCATAATCTAGCAAACAGCCATTTACACATTTATATTCAATTGCATATCTCACCGGAGTCCACCCTTTATCCGCATAAGTCTCACAAAAATTTTTTTTCCATTGTTCCCAATCAGAGTTTATAGTATATTTAATAAACATTGAACTGTACCAATCAATGCAAGAGCCTGCAAGAAATAATCTTAATATTTCAATTTTATAAGAATCTCTATTTATATTCAACCTTAAGCATTCGCTTTCGAAAATTTCCATCCATTGTGTAACATTTGCATTCTTTCCTGAAAATTTTCCTATAACTAGTTTTTCTGCTATACACTTTATGTTATGTAGCTCTATGTTTTCTTCAGTTTTTGTGACATTGAATTTTTCTAAAATTTGTTGCAAGGTATCTGCTGAAATCGTATTTTGAGGAGCCTCTGTGGTCTCTGTTTTGCTCTGTTCTTCCAGTAAATAGTCATTAAAATGCATGTTTCCATCATTATCTTTGTAAGCTTTCATGGCTTCTTCATCCAAAGAAATCCAAACCCATTCTCATAACACCTCGTTTGTTAGATTTGTTTTTATTTTTTTGAATGTTGGTGATTCTTTTAGCTTTCCATGGAGCGCAATATTTTGGAATTCATCCGGTATGATAAAAACTTCATTTTTTTCAGTCTCAATTGAAGTTATTGCGATAATGCTTGTTTTATTATCATTTGGTGAAGCTTTTACTTTAATCTCGAACTTTAGCCTTTCCATTTTTAGATGAAATATCCGCGGAAATGTTGTTTTGTAATGTTTATTATTTAATTATAGACTAACGGAAATTTCTAAATAAAGACGTAATTGCGTTTCAAAAAAATGTTGAGACACAACATTCAAAGCCTTTATTTCGATCTCTTGCTTAAAACTAAAATATAAAGTTACAGTTTTCTTTTAATTATTCTTATTTTCATTATTCTTTTGTAAATATATATGTATGTATCTAAGTATATATGTATGTGTAACATGATCTGCCATATCTTTACATACATATCATTCTATTTTCCAATAGCTAGTATGTCCAAACTAATGAGCTATTTTCGAATAAAAATTGCAATTGATAAGTCCGACAGATGGACACTGCAAAAACCCCTCGGTTCACGATTTTAATATCGTAGTGGCTAAGCGATTATCTTTTAAAATAACCCAGTTTAACACCTTATTAAATTGTGCAAACGACAATCAATAGGTAAACTATTGATTTTCAAAAATTTTAGATGATATTAGCAGATATGTATTTACGACGAAAATAATGAATATTTCAATGAAGATGGCGATTGTTTTACGTCCAACAATGTGCCAATAGAATTAACATGATGTCCTTCTTTTGTTGGTTACATAGTTCAGCGAATATCTCGCGTTAAATATCGTATTGATATAACTAAACCAGCGCACAGTGGCTGAAAATCGTTTTTCATTGGCCAAAATTCTGTAACTTTTGAACCGATCAAAATATTGAAGTAATTTTTTTTAATGGATAGATATTTAGTTCAGCTTGACTCAGTTTTAATTACATTAAAATTGATTGAGTACTTCTTAAGGACTTCTAGGTCAAAGTTGAACTTTTGATTTTTTTTTAACTTTTGGAGTGAAATATGGGTTTATTTTTTTTATTTGCATATAAAAAAATTTTATATTTGGAACTTAATAATAATTATAATTATTTTTTGTGATAATGGAATTTTTTTAATGTTACACTCAAAAAAATTTTTACACTAAAAAAAATTTTTACACTCAACAAAATAGTAAAATTAACTGGAGATTTTGCTGTTACCACAGAAAAATTTTTTATTTTTTGCTGTCAAAGTAGGTTCTATTTATTATTATTTTTTACTAATACTATTTTTTTTTGTACTTAAATAGCAATGAAAGGCAATTATAATTGTTATTCATTTGACACAAATATTGATTGCAAATATTCTACATTTTGCTCTGTGCTATTTCTGTTCTTTACTAGTTTTTTGCCTTCTTCATCTAAATCCCGATGTTACACTTTCCATTTATTTCGAATATTGGAGATGAACGGATCTGGCTTTGCCAATAATATATTAAATAGATCTTCATTTGTGGAATTTCGTGAAATTTTTCTAGTATTGTGCTCTCTAGAAAATCTGTAATCCTTGTTCCTTTTTTCCTGAACCTCCTCTGAAAGATCTCCAAGTGGCACCAAATGATATTTAATAATATCTTCTCCATGATAAAGGATTTTGTGAACTGTTGCAGACATATTTCTCCATGGGTAGTTGGTTGTATATATTTTTGCAGTTTCCTTAGCATAATCTCCAAATTGTTTAGAGTCAATTTCTTCATTGCACGCAAGTACTTCTAGGATTATTTTAAATCTGAAAATAAGGTTTAAATCCACTCCTGTTATTTCAGATGCTGTTTCTGGATCTGAAAAGAATCTTCGTGCGGTATTGTTATCATTTGTATTGCCTGACCCTTGTTTTTGCTGATCTATAATCAATCCAATTTTGCGATATTCATCTTGAACATGCTTCTTTTTTGAACTTCTTAACTCTTTGTTGGTTTCATTGTTTCTTATGGATCCTGAAGACCCGAAATTTAAATCATAACTGATTTTTAGTACATGTTCCATAAGTCGTATTCTTGCATGTAGTGGTGGTAATCCAAATTCATATGCATCGGTATTATCTAATGATTTTGTCGGAACTTGGTTTAATTGGGTTGATTCTGCTTGGCATATAATGCAGCTGGATGCAGCCTTCGTGTTAGTCAAAGCCTGACCTACTTTTCCATCTATCAGGACCAATTGGTAGCTTACTTTAATTTGCTGCCCATCTAACTGTAATTGTAATGGCTGTAATGTTATTTCTTTGTAATTTCTTTGTTAATGGCATCACTAGTTTCTTTTTTGAATTCAAATTTGATTGGCCTGCAGTATTTCGTATAAGATGGTGTCTCATTTTTCCAAATATCCATTGTTTGCGTTGTACTAGTCGAAGGCTCTGAATCTTCCAAAATCTTTTTCAATCGCAATGGTACAATTGATACCATGAACATATCCGTGTCCGAAATATTTTCACATACAACTTGTTTGTATTGGTTTTGTCGCGAAGAACCATCACATCCCCATTTACAAAAAAGAATTAGCTTTGTGTTTCCATATTTCTTTAACGCATTTCCTGGTATTGATTGTAGCAAGCGTTCGGCTGTGTGATCAAGTAGAGATTGTAGTTGTACCTCTGCCGAAATTGGTGTGATTGTAATAGTGTCCTTTGATGGCAAACAGTCCATTTTAGCAGCAGTTATATGATGATATGCTGGATAAATATTTGAGCCCTTTTCAATCGCACGCAATCTGAGCTTAATATATTGCTGTTTTGTTAATTTCAAATCCAGAAATAAGGCTAATGCCTCCTCATTTGTGTACTGTATTGCATCGCTCGGAGTTGGTATACCCTTAAGAATTCGTTTTGTTCTCACTGGACTAGCTTTAATAACTTTTGCCATGATATCCAGTTTTGTTAATTGGTTCTGTGATCGTAATTGATGTAGGAAAGATTCTTTTATATTTGTACAACCAATTGCATCGTTAATATCTTTAAGTTTCCGCCTCTTAGATCTATCGCTGCAGTTGTCCAATGATTTGCGTGGTCTTCCAACCTTATCTTGCTTTGCTGTTTCTGCAGCGACAGTAAGTTGGCCTTCTAACCACTTTTCACTTTTTATATAAAACTTTTGTTTACTGTAGCTAACTTCTTTGTAGCGTTTTTTAGTACTTTTACAAAATGAGATAATTGCTCTTGTATTTCGGTGCTACACGAATTTAAGTTAAATTTTATTTTAACTTAAGTAAGAACATCTTCCTGGTTTTTATTTCTAAAATACTCTTCGGCCAGTTATTTATAACCGAAGCTCTCCATATTTTTCTGTTATGATTTATCACTTGCAAATATACGTACGTACACGTAAAGGATTAACTTATTATTGAGTAATCCCTTATCGAATCCGTAGTTTTATACATTTTTTGATACATGTTATTCACACATTGATCTTCAATTTCATAGCAGGTGGTACTTAAATTGAACAAAACTGCACTTGTTATCCATACCTTAATATCAGGTAAAACTAATTAGTATCTCGTCAATATGGGGTTATTTTTATCTTTAGTGGTTTAATGTCGCGATTATTATTATAAAATTGTTTATGACTTTGGCTGACCCTAACAGTTATATTAGAAAGAGATCATATGTTTACTGTAGAACCTATTGTGATATTTTTATTACTGATTTTTTGCTGATCAAAACAAAGCCATAAAACCCTTTCGCAGGTATTATATTTAATTATTTTAGTTTTACGTAGTCTAAAGTAAAAAACGTAAACCTTTAGGCAAAAAAGTGAAAATTTAATACACCATTGTATACGAGTAATTATAGGGCTGTTTAAATTAGAGTAATTTGAATTTTTTTGGAGTAATTTCAATAAAATTAAAAAAGTGTTCTACCGGCGGGTCGTGGCGGGTGCAAAAGTATATATGGGGTTAAAGAAGACACCTTCGCCTCTCTTCGGGTGGTATACGTTTCTTGTTCCCTTTTGTTCCCTAGAAGTTCTATTCCACTAAAGTTTAAATTTTAGAAAAATATAGTAGTTTCATAAATATTTCATAACACCTCTAATATTAAACACTAGAGCGGTAACCACTTACAACAACTAAAGACTATAATCCTACCAACATTATAAAAAAGACCGCAGGCCATTATCGATGATAGCTTGCGAGTAGTGACCATTAATTTTTGACAAAAAACTGACAAAAAACACCTTTTACTGAAATAACAAACAACAGTTGAGTTTGACAGCATGCCACGCCCACAATTATCAATAGTTTAACCTAATTTTTTGGCTACCTTAATATGGATATATTAGCTCCAAAATGGCGTAAAAATTTTAAAAATCGGTGACAAAAAAAATTCGACTTTTGGCCAATGAAAAACGATTTTCAGCCACTGTGCAGCGCAGATTTTGTCATATCCTTCAGAAATGTTTGTTCGTGCAAAAAATTATGAAACAGAATCAGACTTTGGAAGTTTGTGCGCTCCGTCCGACTTAATTTTTTGAAGTTTGCAAAATTGCTATAAAATTCTTCGAAAGAAATATTTTTAAATAATAACAAAATGAAAAACATAAAAAAACTATTGTTGAACAATACGTAAAATGCACCAAAGATTCAATTTGTTCTTTTTGGTTTGAGGAAAGTTACGTATGTGTGTTGTGAATATAGGACGGAGATGCTAAATTTACTAGTCCTTATATTATTATGAAAGCATTCTTCATGGGAAACATACAGATATAAATCATCAAGCAGTGACAAATTTAAAATTTTAAACCATTAAATATATGTATATAAATAAAATTAATCAATAGTTAATAGTTATAAAACATAAGCTTTTGTTTTATTACAACTTTGTTTCATATATACATTCATACATAAGTACATATGTATGTATGTACATACACATATTGTAAGCACACAATTGAATTTTCTAAAATAATGTCATTATAATTCGGTGTGAATCAGCGTAGTAGCAGGTGTACAACAATAAAACAAGTATTCTTACCCTGCAATTAAACAATCGGCAACATTGGCATTTACATAGCTTATTTCCACATATGTATGTATGTAAATTGTATGAAAATATACTTCTTTTAGTTTTTTAATTTTATTTTTCTGGAATATGTTGTGAACGAAGAGAAGTCCCCTTTCACAAACATCAGGTTTTCTTGATCAAGTTTCAATTCAGCTGTGAGAAAGATAGAGAAGGTAGTACATACGTTCTCTATCATATATGCTTCCCCCCTTCATCGTAAGAATAGTAAATTATTTTCAAATTTCAAATGTACGAAGTGAAATATCTTTATATGTATATTTATAGTCTTTGGTAAAGGGTTCTCCTGTGTATCTCGTTAAGTTGAATTCACCCGTTCGTTCTGCAGGAAATTTTCGTTGAGAGACAGTTTTAGTTTACTGAGAGTTTGCTCACAGAAGATTCACCCGCGTCGCACAAATATTCTGTAGAAACAAAGCTACCATATGCAACAACTCTGTAAATGTTGTGTGTTACTTTTACAAGCCGGCAGCACAGTGGCAGTTGATTGCAATTTGCTTTGTTTTAAATTTAACAAATTTTTATAAAATAAAAAATACACAAATGAATAAAAGTTGAGTGCATGTTCTAATAGCTATTTTGTTAAATAAATATAAAAAATTTACAAATATATTCTGTATATTATTGTACATACATACATATGTATATATAATATGATGTTGCAGCTCATTTCAATTATGCATAAAAATGTATCTATCTGGCAGATCAGTTCAATTCGTTCGGGACGATAATCGTTCTAAACGTTCCGAATGATTTTTTTTATATGTAGTTTGACGTCTCTATTTTGAGAAAGAGAGTAAATTTAATACGGAACAACAACAAAAATTTCGTTCAGAACGAATGGGTGAATTCACCTTTATATACATACATACATAATTCTTAACCATTTGGCTCATATTTTTCCAAATAAATCGTTGTTTTAATTTTATTAATGTCTTTCTGACCCCGAAATATCCACTATGTGGTGAGTTATTGAATTGTTCTATAAAGGTGAATTCACCCATTCGTTCTGAACGAAATTTTTGTTGTTGTTCCACATTAAATTTACTCTCTTTCTCAAAATAGAGACGTCAAACTACATATAAAAAAATCGTTCGGAACAATCAGAACGAATAGGTGAATTCACCTTTAGTCTGTATTGTTTTATATCATCATTAACTCTTTTTGGCATTCTGTATATAATTATATTGACGCCATTATTTTTTAATTCTTCTTATTCTTCTTTCAATTTCTCTACCGGTATAAATTTAAAAATGTCGTCATTATTATATGGTACGTACTTTTTATTCTTCAATTTCTTTATTTTCAATAAAAGTTTCTCCATAAATGTTTCTGAAAACATTGGATTTATCACATATCACGCGTGTAATTTTATCATTATATTCATTCTGCAGATTATTATTATCATTATTTTCATATACATATGTACTTATAAATTTTATTCTCTGAAGCTTCCTTATATCATTCATTGATATACATTCCCACATATGGAGGTGATCAGTCTCCTGTTGAGATATGTATGTATGTACATAATTATTTTTCTTATTCTTAGTTTCAATTTCATTTTCTTTATTTTTAGTATTTTTATTAAGAATGTTACGTGTTATTGCCAGAGTTTTTCTTTCTTTTTCATCAATACAGAGCGGAATCATTTCTTTCAATAGTTTTGAATTTAATTCAATGTGCCCCCTTTTTATATATAATGTCAAAGTCATAATATAATAGGAATTCTGGTCAATTCTTATGTGAAAATAGAGCAATGAGAGGTCTATGGTCTGTTACTATAGTGAATTTTCTGCCATATAGATATGGTCTAAAAAACTATATGCCCCAATGAACTCCTAATAGTTCTTTCTCAATAACCGACTTATTTCTTTCGTGTTTATTTAAAGACTAGCGGGCCCGTTGCCTGCTTCGCACGGCAAAACAAAATAAGAAAAGAAACACACTTGTTTTTAATAAAGTTGGTTTTGTTCCCAAAAACACACTCACTTCACATACGCACCGTACACACATGCGTTATCGGATTTTAACCAAACTTCATATAAACCATATATGGGCCACTGCCTACGTAGTGTATAAGTTTGGTTGAAATCGCTCGCGTTTATGATTAGTTCGGCGACGTACATATACGGACTTATTTTTATATATATAGATTTACTTGCATATGATATAGGCAAGTCGTTACCAATTTCGCCTTGTGAGAGTATTGCTCCTAAAGCTATGTTTGAGGCATCTGTGGTCAGTACAAACGGTTTTTCAAAGTTAGGGTATTGTAATATAGGTGGATTCTTTAATCTGTCTCTTAATGTGTCAAATGCTCTTTGGCAATCGTTTGTCCATTCGAATTCGACTTTCTTCTTTAGTAAATTATTTAGACAATTTGTTGTTTTAGCAAAATCCGGAATGAATCTTCTATAGTATTTACAGAAGGCTATGAATCTTCTAACTTCATCTGAATTTTTTGGAACAGGGTACTGTTCAATAACCTTATATTTTGTTGGATCGGGTTTAATACCGTCTTTTGTAATAAGATGTTCTAAATATAGGACTTCAGGTTTTAAGAAGCAACATTTTTCTGCGTTTAATTTTAAGTTGTATTGTTTTAGTCTTTTAAATACTCTTATGAGATTTGCATTGTGGTGCTTAAGGCTGCATCCGAAAATTATTATATCATCTACATATAGAAATGCTTCAGATTCCAAACCAGATAATGCTATGGTAAGCATCCATTGAAAACTGTTTGATGATATTTTTAGTCCAAAAGGTAGTCTCTTGTATTGATAGTGACCGCTGTTAGTGGAAAATGCTGTAATTGGTCTTGACGCTGTATCTAGTTCTATCTGATGAAAAGAACTTGTCATATCAAGAGTTAAGAAAAATTTTGCTCGTCCTAGTCTGTCCAAAATATCTTCTAGTCTTGTTAGGGGGAATTTGTCGTTTACAACTTTATCATTTAAACGCCTGTAATCTACAACCGAACGCCATTTTTTATGTCATCTTGTCTCTTTTTTGGAACTAATAATCAGGGGGAGTTGTATGGACTAGTTGAAGGCTCTATTATATTTTCTTGTAATAGTTTTTGTACTTGTCCGACTATTTCATTCAATTGTGTTTGTAGTAAACGATAATTTTTTATATATACCGGAGTGTTATCGTTTAGCTCTATAGTTTGTTGGTAGAAATTGTTAGTTGTTAAGGGGTCTCCTTCCAGATGAAATATTCTTTGATATTGTTTTAATATGTTGTATAGGGCTTTCTGTTTATCGTCATCAAAATCTTTGAATTTAATTGTTTCTAGTAACTTCCGAAATCTTTTTTCTGAATAATGGTCGATATCCTGATGAGTGGTTTTATAAATGTTATAATATTGTAAGGGTATTGCAGATAGTTTAAGTTGTGATGATAATCGTATGGGTGTTTCTAATGTATTTAGAATCTTAATGTGACGATTACCATTTTTTGGTATTATCGTATTTGCAACGAAAATTCCGTTTTCTATTTCTTTATTAACTACAACACTATCTTCACCTATTTCAATGTTGATTTTTACTATTTATCTTATTTATCTTATATTTTACTATAAGAAAGTTAATTTGTATGACAGGTTTTTGATAGATAAATATATAAAGTTCGAAGTGATCGGATTTATTGTGTGAATCTGTAATTTTCCCTTTCCACAGATTAGTTTTGAATCTCCAGGGTTTCCTCGTTTCCCTGTCGGTGTATTGTGTGTATGTTTGGGTGGTTATTTCTTTGATTGGTATGGTTGTTATTGTTATAGTTGTTCGTATTATTTATGTTGTAAGCATTATTTGTTTTATATCTACGTTGGTATTAGTTGTACTTCTGTTAAAATTTCTACTATTATTGTTTTTGTTATAGTTATTGTTGTGGTTTCTATTATTTCTGTTGCGATTAGTACATATTAAAATCTTGTCTTTGTTGAATGTGGTATCTGTTATTGTTGTAATTGTTATTATTGCTACTGTTTTGACCATAAACATTTTTTTGTCTTAAATGCTTGTTGTTCCGAAATTTTATATTATTCAGGGTTGTTGCAGAATCCAGGTCGGAATTGCAATTTATCAGAATTGAAAGTCGATGCTGATATGAATTGGTGTCATCAAACCGTCTTGGTTTTGCCTTGATTCGGTAAAAAATAAAACCCATCTTCGAATCAGCTGTTTTTGCTTGCTTACATTTTGTAGTAAATTTTTTAAGAATTTGGTGCCGCATAAATTTTGGTGCAAATGCTTTTTTGACGTATTTAAAATGGTTGAGGCTCTCGTAACCTTTTTAATGATGGAGCAGGAATGTAGTGAAGAAGTCAAACGAAAAATATTCAGGGATCACAGCAATCCATTAGAACTGCCAGAGTCAGCGTAAGTACACATTGTGATTTCGTGTTGTATTAATATATACTTATGTACTGTAATGGTCTGGAGATTTATTGGACATGATCGTCTGAATAAAGAGTCTTTTGAAATGTTGTAGGACATTATTAAAATACACTTGCCATCTTCAGATATTTCCTGCATTATTCAACTGGCTGCGACATTAAGATTTTTGGCAGAAGGGTCTTACCAAAGGGCAGTTGGAAATGATTCCACCGTAAGTTTGGGTAGTACTGTATCAATTGTGTTGAGATGCGTACTAAACGTTTTGGAAAGACATATATGCTCTCAGTGGGTAAATCTTAATATGAATGACAACGAAAAACGTAGATGTAGAAACTATTTCTTTAGTAAATATAAATTACCTTCTATCGTTGGTTGCATCGATGGAACCCACATTAAAATTATAAAACCTGCCATTGACGAGCACCTATATTTCAACAGAAGAGGATATTTTAGTATGAAAGCCATGATTGTAAGTAGGAATTGGTAAATATTTTAATAAAAATTCATTTATATTTTTTGTTGCAAGATATGTGACAGCGATATGACAATACCAGCATTAGATGCACGTTATCCCGGATCAAGCCATGACGCATTTGTGTGGAGTATTAGCAGTGCA
The DNA here is from genome assembly GCA_963681545.1 of Germaria angustata. Classification (NCBI taxonomy): domain Eukaryota; kingdom Metazoa; phylum Arthropoda; class Insecta; order Diptera; family Tachinidae; genus Germaria; species Germaria angustata. The sequence continues at coordinate 86,944,557 of OY812998.1, forward strand.
CGTCAGTATTTTGTAAGGGAGTATGAATGTGGTGGTCGCACGTCTAGATTATTAGGAGATTGCGGGTATGGATTTGAACCTTTTTTACTAACCGCGTATAGAACTGCTGCATACAACACAAAAGAGCATAAGTTTAATATCGTACACACTTCAGCCCCTAATATAGTGGAGAGAACTATTTTAGTACTAAAGAGCAGATTTCGCTGCTTGCTGGGTACACTACATTATGAAAAAGTAGTCCAAATAGTGTACGTTTGCTGCATGCTACATAATATATGCAGGCGCTATAAGGTTTCATACGAAGCGAACGAAGTCGACATTGAACTAGACGAAGTCGAATAAGATAATGCTTTTTCACTCTCTACAGCGGCTCTGCAAAATGAAGGACAGAGAATAAGGGATGAAATACCAAACTTATTATAAATTGTTCTAAATTATTTTTATTGAATTCAGTGAATACAAAAATAAGGCACAAAATTGATAAATAAGTAAATACTGGTATAATTAATAAAATATATAATATTAATATAATTAATAAAATTAATGCAAGGTACATATTGTTTTACATTGAGATCAATAATTGCTGCCGTTATTTTGGATTTTGGATATTAAATTTCATCAGTTGGAGTTCAAGTTGTTGTTTTTTATTTCATTTTTTTCTTGCATTGCATTCAGCATTCGAGAACTGGCACTCACAAATTCATCTTCTAAATCTGTTACGGCTTTTGTCATGGACTCGTTACTCTTTTCCACTGCTCGATATATACGCATAAGGGAACTGGCATTTTCCTTTTCTACAGCAATGAGCTCATCAAGTTTCTCATTTAATTTAGATTTCCAGTCACTATCCTCCTCCAAAAATTTTTTCAAATGTACTCTCTGCCCTCATTCTTCTTGACACAACGCAAACTTTTGGTGATTCGGGTTTTTTTAAATTGATGTTGTAGGCATTTCATCATCGGAGTTTAGAACTAAGACATCCATGGTCCCTAATTCAAACTCCACTCACCGTCGTTTTAATTCCACACAATCTTACAATTGTTTCTTCACTTTGTGTCAACTGCCATTTTGAAAAAGGACCGCCACCGGTTGCGCGTGCTTCGGCTTTGTTGTGGGCAAGTTTTTTTTTATTTCACTTTTTCATTCTGCCCATATCTATGAACAAACACAATTGTCATATGTGGAGGCATATTTATGAAATTCAAATTAACACTACCTTTTTCCAGCCATTTACATCCTTAGTCGGCGGACCAGCGCTATTAAGACACTCAGCCAATTCCTGCCAAAAAGACTCAATCAATGCCTTATCGCGTTTTGTGTACCCCTTTCCTATATCCGGATGTTTTTCCATAAATTCCAAAAATAAGCCATTTTGAGTGTGATTTCTGTGCTTTCCCCTATTAATTTGTGTAAATTTTTTTTAATAAAAACTGTTTTATTACACTTAATTGTTTACTTTACTTACATTGTGCTGATTGTGGGCCAATATTTAACCGCCTAAAACAAAAATCAAAATAAACAATGCAAATCTGCCAGCTGCCAGCTGATCGGATTATTTCTGACAAAAAAACGATAATATTGGATTCGATGACACCAAATTCCGACAACAATTCCGATTCGAAAATGAAACCGATAATATTGGTTTCTATGACACCAAAATAATTTTTCTATCGATTTCAATTCTGATTCTGACAACAATCAGATTCCACAACAACCCTGATTATTTTTGTTCCTATTTATTTGTAGGGTTTTAAATGTGTCTTGCAGATGTAATGATCTTTCTTGTGTGATATCAATATCATAAGTGTGATATCAATATGTAAGTGTGTGATATCAATATGTTAAGCGCAGGCTCGTTTGCCTTGCTCAACTTTATTACGATGGATAACTTGGTGTTTAACCAAGTTACTAATGTTCGTAAGGGTTTATTATCCTAGTAGTTCACCAGGATAATTCAAGCGAGAAATTTCAGTTCAGTTGTTCAAGTGGTACACAAGAACAACGTAAACTGACTTGTTGTGAAAATGAAATTCGGATGTTTGCTGGATGAATGACTATCGTTCAATCACAAATTTTATTAAAAACTTATGGTATTTAAAGAAGAAAATTACAAATACAAATAATAAAGAAATACAAATAGAAATGCAATACAAAAAAAAGTAAAAAAAATTTAATTTTTAGCAGGCCGGAAACCATTCATTCTTCTGCTGCACTAATTATTTTCCCACCGTTAGCAGAGAACAGATTTTTGATTTCATAACTGTCTGGCTGGTGAATTAAATAAGCAAATTATTTTCTCACTGACAGTAAAGCCCAAACAGATATTAAATTTCCCCAACGTCTGACCAGTTATTTGATTTAGTACGTGTAAATAAATATTTTGTTTTAATTTAGCTATGAATTATGCAAACGCGGTAATTTTCACGCCTAAATAAGAACGTAAAAAAGAGGTACGGATTTTGTTCAAGTATTATGAATTATGCAGACGCGGTAATTCTCATGCCAAAATGTGGGAAAAATAAGAACGTAAAAAAGAAGTACGGATTATGTTCAAGTATTATTAATTCTATTGAGAGTTGTTTTTATTTTTTAATAAAGAATAAAAAAAACTCAAAGGAATTAACACTTGAGATAAAGTCTTTTGTTGAGCTGCTATGACTGCTATTCGTATGTTTTCATACAGACCTTCCTGAAAGATTTCCAGTGCTAGTTTTTCTTTCATTTTTTTATTGTAGAGCGGGATATTTCGTTTATATTTTCTCCTAGTTCTGAAATTTGTGCTAATGTCAAGTCTGCAATTAATGAATTTATTTTTTCTTTATAATTTAGTACGTTGCCCTTGTGCCTAGTATTCTTCAGTTCAAAATGAATGCTACTTGCTGTTTTTGTAGATTTAAAATTTTAAGTCAATGAAGTTCTTAATTCGTTCAATGTTGTTGGTGTTTGTTCTATTGTTAAAATATCTCTTACCCTATCATTTAATTTCATTGCTATTACATATTTTATTATATGTTTTTTTCCTTGATCATTTAATTCATCGTAGACTAGTTCAACCATTGACAGGAATGTTTCAATGTGTTTTGCCTTTCCGTCAAATGTCGGATTTGTATCCGAAGCCTGTTTACCGTTGAAATTAGACATGGTTCTAGGTTCCACTGTTTCCTCATTAGACACGGTTCGTAATTCTAACGTTTTTTTCTAAAGAATTCTTTACTATTTCCTATAATAGTATCAATTGCTGTCTGTTTTAATTCTTTAAATTGATTAATTTTTTCTTCTACCGCTGTTTTTGGTAAAGTTGCAATTAATTTACCGTATTTTTTACTAAGTTGTTTAATTAATTTTATTTTTTGTATAATAGTTTCTTTAGCGTATTTTCTACTACCTGACTTTTTTTGCATTTGTAATTATTTTTTGCAATTCTCTGTTTATTTCTTCCATCTACAATAAGTACTTATGTAATTTTATGTTATTTCGTCTACAATAAGTTTGTAATTTTTCTTATACTATACATTTTGTACTCTATTGCTAACAATTTCTTTTTTTATATAATTTCTTGTTAATTTCCATAAACCAAATACAACTAAAATAATTAAAAGTACTATTATTATTTCTTGGCTTATTTTAATTTTGTTGTCATTTATGGCGTACGCATTTGCATTGCTTTCTATTTTCGCATCATTTATTCCCATTGTTTGTTCTATATTTCGTAGAATTGTATCAAGTTTATCTTCTTCGGTCAGTTCAAAAGTCTGCATTAGTTACTTAAAGTTTTTCCATCCTTCATTTTTCATTTGCTTCAATTCCTCAATGAGTTTTTGCTTCTGTTGGCCTCTGCTTACATTGTGTGTAATTTTGTAAGTCGTGGCAAAATTTGGGACGATTTTCCGTCTCTTCAAGAGAACACTGAAGATGGCAGAAAGCCGAAACCGGTCTGTTTACAAACCAAATTTGACGTGGGATGACGGAAAATCGTCCCAAATTCAAACAAACCCCGTCGGAAGAAAAACACAAAAATCGTGGCAAAATAACCATATACGGACACCACTACGTGATAAAAGACTAAAAAAAGACCCGTGTCTCCCAGTTTTTCCCAAAGTCATGCACTTTTTTTATGGGCCGCCAAAGATTTGGGGCCTCGGTATCATTTTCGCAAAAAAGTGATCATTTTCTCGGGCTCATATCTTGCAAACCGTTCCGAATTTCGATTTACTCTCTGAAGCAAACTTGTAGCTCTTGTCATAAAGAATAAAAATTGCGAACATATAAAATCAAAAAAACTTCACCTTCCATATAAAAATCTTTTTTACCTTTTTCTCTTGTTCAGGTCCACAGGTAGCAAACCGTTCAAAATTCAAGGAAACAATCAACTACAAAAATTTACCTAAGATCTCAATAAACAAATTTCTACAACATATACACTGTTGTGTACGAATTATGTTGTAGCACTTTATATAACTTTCACCGCGTCACTTTTTTCACTTTTGCGGCTACCTAAGCGCTACCTAAACGGTGTTCAGAATTATTCCCAGGAAGTTTATATCGTGTTGCACTGTGTTATTTGTATGATATTTTGTATGTTTTTACATTCTATTTGGAAACGTCGTTTTCTTCCGCCTCGTTTTTTAGGGGTTGTTAATTCGACTTCTTTCTCTATTGGTTTTTTATTTGTCTGAAATTTTTGTCTTTTTTTTGTATTCTTCTATGGTTATAGGTTTCGGTCCAGCGTTTTTTGGTGATGGCGTGTAGGGAGGGGGGGTGATATTGGTGTACTACTAACCGTAACGTATTCTGTTAATTCTACCCATTTCTGGAATATTCGATCTATTTCTTCCTGCGAGCTCATGGATCGGTGATGAGGATGATGTAGTTGTCACGATATTGTATAGGGATCTAAAAATAGAAAACGAATGACAGGATTCTCTGCCAGGAATTTTTTTCTATTTTTTATATTTTTATATAGGTAAGATCCTTTTTCAAATGTAATAGCCAGGACTATAGTGGTAGGTTTGATAAAATATAATGGCAGGAATTGTCAAAATGATTTTTGACATTTTTGAATTTTTGTTCAAATCTCGTGATATCATAAATTTACTCCCCTCCCAGATTTTCAATCACTGAGGATTAATACGAGGATTTTTACAAAATTCTTGGACCTTGTTTCGTAGCAGCTGGCGACTACAATGCAAAACATATGTTGTAGGGATCGCGTCTTATTACACCTAGAGGTCGAGCGTTGTTCAACACAGTTTAAAAAATGGGCTTGGACGTCATTCGAGCGGGGAGCCCACTTACTGGCCTACTGACATACAAAAAATTCTGGATGTTATAGATTTTGGCGTCATGAAAAATATCTCTAGGGATTTAATTCATGTTGAAGCTTCTCATGATCTCTCCTTCGATCACTCTCCCACGATCGTTACAATTTGTAGCCCACTAAGAAGTGACTTACCGCATCCATATGTGAAGATGATAAACCATGTTAATTGGCTGGGTTTCAAAAAATATCTCAGTAGTCATTGTACGGAGAACATAAAGTTAAGAACTTCCGATGATATTAAATTTAACATTGCCAATCTCACTGAAAATATTAAACAGGCTGCCAAACATGCCACAACCTCCCATCCGCAGACTGGGTTTAATAGAATTTATTCTCCGGATATTGAACTTCCCGTATGTGATAAAAGGAGAGCTAGAAGGGAATGGTAATAGATCACCACAACATAAAAATAGACTTCAAGAGTTACTTGCATCTAAAAAATCTGCTTCTCTTAAAAACTATCTTTAAAGTCTCGATGTTACAGCAGCATCTAATTACTCCTTGTAGCGCGCTGCTAAAAAACTTAAAACACCCGTTGAGTCTAAACCACCCCTGCGCACTTCTACGGGAGGTTGGGTAAGAACCAATACTGAAAAAGGTAACATATTTTCGGAGCATTTAAAATACGTATTTACCCTAAACACATGTACTGGTGCTGTTGATTTGCCGAGTGTAGTTGCTCTACCCTCTCGACCCATAAAATTGAAGATGCGTGATGTACAAAAACTAATTGCTGAAACCAACCCAAAGAAATCCCCGGGTATTGATGGAATTAGTAACAAGATGCTGATGAAGTTGCCTCGTATTGCTATTAGAATCCTGTTATTTATTTTTAATGGCATTTTACGACTGGAGTATTATCCACACAGCTGGAAACTTGCCATGGTCAAAATGATTGCAAAGGCGGGCAAAGATCTTACCAAGGCTGAGTCATATAGGCCAATCAGTTTACTGTCAACAATTTCAAAGCTCTTCGGAAAGCTGCTCATGACAAAATTGTCCCCAATTCTAACTGATAATGGGTGCATACCGGACCATCAATATGGTTTTAGAAGTCAGCATAGTACCGTTGAACAATGTCATAGATTGGTTCATTTTAGAAGAAGAACATTTGAAGAAAAGGAGTATTTTCTTCTCTCTTTATTGATGTTTCTCAAGCATTCGATAAAGTGTTGCATGAAGGCCTAATTTTAAAATTGAAGACATTTGTACCCATTGTAACGGATGTGTTCGCAAAAAATGATACACAATATTAAATGCTCAATTGCTCCATCTAGACTGTCTCATCTGGTCTTTATTTATTCTCTATTTAAAACAAAATGACTTAATGTTAAGCTACAAACTAACGGCTTAATTTAAAGAGTAAATAAGTTATAAAGTAAATGCATATTTGTATATAAAAATATAACAAATACAGTGGGCGACGTAAGTTTCCTTACACCTCCCTTCCTAAAGAAAAAAAAATATTGAATCAAATCAGGTGACCAATCTGAGTTTTATATAATACTATTACTTAATATTAAATACTGATTATTTAGAAAGAAAGAAAAATACACTAACCTTAGCGGGGTTATATTGTTTTTAAATATATATATATATATATATATATATATATATATATATATATATATATATATATATATATATATATATATATATAATATATATATATATATATATATATATATATATATATATATATATATATATATATATATATTTCTTTTTTTCGTTAAACCATAACGATTAAAATTTTTTTTTTCAAAATTAAATCTTATTTATTAAAATCTCTTAAAACATTAGTCTGTTTTAGTACGATAAAAAAATTTGACATTTTTGTTTTTATTTATGAGAAGATTACTACGTCTTCCCTTTAATTAGCTATTCTTAACCTATCTTTATGTATGATTTTGTGTTTCTTTGAATATTCATCATATGTATATAGTTACATTTAATCCCTCTATGCGTTTTACAATATATGGACCGTCATATATATTTCTCAATTTATCATATGGTTCCTTTTTTACATATACTTTATCATTTATGTTTACCTTGAATGGTTTTGCATTTTTATCATATAATTCTTTGTTTCTTTTCTTGTGTTTTTCTATAAGTGTTTTTATAATACTGTGAGATTTTTGTAGTCGATATTTAACTTCTCTGCTGTAATTTTCAGCATTATATAATGGATCGATTTTTCATAAATTTAAATCATTTGGCATAATTGCCTCTCTTTCAAAAACTAGCTCATAAGGTGTGTATTTGTTGCAGTGTTGCCACTTTCTGGATAATTATCCAAAAATGGGACAATTTAAAATTTTTTGGATAATTTTTGGATAATGAAATTTTTGTGTAATTTTTGTGTAATTTCAATATAAATTTTTATATATTATAAATTTTTCAATTAGATAATGAATGGCGTGAACATGCTTTGTTGGACCATAATAAATTAGGACTTTATGATAGTTTGGATGTCGAAACTTATTGGTCAAAATTCTTGAAAATTCAAAATTGTGTTGGCAAATACATTTTTCCAAATTTAAGTATTGTTATCAAATTTCTTTTAAAATTGCCATTCTCTAATTCCTCTGTAGAAAGAGTATTTAGTAAATTAAATATAACTAAAACAGACCTTAGAAATAAATTATCTTCAGATACAATTGCATCAATAATTTTTACCAAAGAAGGAATTGATAAAAATGGAGGTGCTAATTTTGAACCTTCTATTGAAATGTTGCAAAAAAGCTGGAAAATAAACAGCAATACAAGTTCTTTATAAAAGGCAATTTGTAAAAATTAGAAATACGATCTCCTTTGCTTTTACATAATAAATAAATATATATATATATATATATATATATATATATATATATATATATACATATATATATATATATATATATATATATATATATATATGTATATATATATATATATATATATATATATATATATATATATATATATATATATATATATATATATATATATATATATATATATAATATTGAATTTTGTTATTTTTCTAAATGTATAAAATACGTTCTTTTGTTTAGTAATATAAAAAAATATATATGTAAATATGAATTAAATAGAAAAACATTTTTTAGTTAAAAATAAAATTTTGTGTAATTTCAAACGTTTTTGAATATTTTTTGATAAGTTGCTGAACATTTCCCAACTCCTCCGGTGGCAACACTGATTTGTTGTCGAATACCGAACTTAAAGTCGTATTATGAAAAAATGTGAAATATTTCAAGTATATATCCCAATTGAAATATTTTCACTAATATACGCTCTTAAATATTCATTAAAAACGCGATGATTTCTCTCTACAGTTTGATGATGTTAAGCTGTTGAAAACTTTATTTCAATATTCAAAAGTTTACACAGCTCTTCAAATATTTCATTCTGTTCCTAAATTTGATATTATTATTTTAATTTTTCCATGAACTAAAATGAAATTCTCAAAGATTGCCTGTGCTATTGTTTTTGCACTTTTGTCGGGTACGGGTATACTAACTAAGTATTTTGTGAAATCACAAATTAAGGCTACAGCATACTTGTTTTGATACTTTGAAATAGGTAGTGGACCGATTGTGTCCAGTACTACAACGTCAAAAGGGTTAACCGGTGCTGGTGTTAACGTAAGTTGTTCTTTTGTCCCTATTTTAAACTTATTTATCTTACATTCCTTACAGTTTTTCACAAATGAAGCAATATCTTTCGCCATGTTTTTCCAGTAGTATTTTGTTCTAAGTTTTGCGTACAATCGTTTTCGTCCGCAATGTCCACCTACAATCCGATCATTGTGATAAATTTCGAAAATTTTCCTCCTTTCTTCCTCATCATTTATAGTTTCAATTCGATCAACTGACATTATTTCCAGTGTTGTTAATACTTTATTACCATGGTTTTTTAACATTTGAATTGTGTATATAGAAAAAAATTGATCATTTTTTGGCCATTCTGCAGTATAAATGTTTTTATTGTTGGCTTCTTTTTGTAGCCTCAAAAGCATCGCATCGAAATTTGATGTTTCGTTAACAATATTAACATTCAACACACATTTAAATTTATTGTACATTTTTATCATAATGTTCGTTAGTTTTTCATTTTTATAAATAATTTCTGACTTTATTTTTGCTACTTTCTTATTGAATTCATGTGAGAATTTATCATACACTTTTATATTAACAACGTCATTGCTTTGTGCTGGATTTCTGTTTATGTCGGCTTTACTTGACATCGCGCGAGTTGTCACTGCTAAAATGCTTTCATTTCTATTACTTTTCAATTCGTCAATTGAAATACGTGATAAAGCATCAGCTCCGACGTTATTTTTCCCTTTTATGTGTTCGATAGAAAAGTTGTACTCTGAAAGTTTTAGTCTTATATTTGTTAGCTTAGATGATGGATCCCTCATGTTAAACAGGTAAACGAGTGGTCTATGATCGGTTCTTACTATAAACTTTGTTCCATAAATATATGGCCTAAATTGATTAATTGCGAAATATATTGCGAATAGTTCTTGCTCGATAGTTGGTTTCTTTTGCTCCGAACAACTAAAAGCTTTGGAAGCATAGTATATAGGCAAATCATGGCCATAAAAATTTTGACTAAGTATTGCTCCGCAACCTACCCTAGATGCATCGACTGTAATTAAAAATTGTTTCATAAAATCTGGATATTGTAGTATTCGTGGAGAAATTAATTCTAATTTGATATTTTCAAAAGCTTGTTGACATTTTTCGTCCCATACGAAGTTCATTTTCTTACGCGTTATATTATTTAATAGGGCTGCTAGAGAAGCAAAATTAGGTATAAACCTCCTATAATAGTTTGCAAATGCAACGAAGCGTTTTACAGCGTCCTTATCCGTGGGAACTGAATATTTTTCTATGGCCATTATTTTATTGTTATCCGGTAAAAGTCCTGCTGAAGTAAATCTGTGACCTAAGAATGTTACTTCAGGTCTAAAGAAGTTACATTTGTAAGGATTATTCTTTAAATTGAATTTCCTTAATATATCAAAAACGTTGGTTAAATTCTTTAAATGATTTTGTTTGCTACAACCAATTAAAATTATATCATCGATATAGAGAAATGCTTTATGAGGTTCAAGGCCTTCAAACGCTATTGACATCATACGCGAGAAAGAATTCGGGCCTACATTTAACCCGAAAGGTAAAACCTTCCAGCGAAATGCGCCCTGATCTGTGCTGAATGATGTCAAATCTCTTGAATTTTCATGGAGCGGTATCTGATGAAAGCCAGAGAACAAGTCTAAAATGGAGAAGTATTTGGCTCTGTCAAGATTGTGAAGAATATCGTCGATCCTCGGCAAAGGAAATTTATCTGCGATCAATTTTTTATTAATAGCTCTGAAGTCAACGCACATGCGATATGATTTACTGTTATTTGCAGTTTTCTTTGGAACCAATATTAGCGGACTATTATAATTCGATGTGCTTGGTTCTATTAAATCATTGTCGAGCAGATTTTTAACTTGACGTTTTATTTCACTTCTTTGTGTATACGGAAGGCGATAATTTTTTATATACACTGGTTCTCTATCATTTACTCTTAGTTTTTGCTCATAGAAGTTATTTATTGTCATCTTATCATCTTTCAAGGTGAAATGTTTTGTCAATTGAATAGATATAAAATTCAGAAAGTTTTTCAGTTTTCACGTTATAATTCTGTACGAATTTCATTTCATTGTTTGTATTTACTATACGTATGACAGGATTTCCTGAGTTCACAATACCCTTGCTGATAAGTACGCCTTCACAAATTTCCTGGCAGTCTACAAAAACTGGCTCAGTTATATTTTTTATATGAAATTCTCTAAATACTTCGCATCTTGGTGGAACAAAAAATTAATTTTTTCTAATTCTATGGCGGATTGGGATAATTATTATTTTGTTTGTATGGGGACCGTAAAAAGAAACTGTCATTGAGTTGTAATCGATTTTGCATTTATTAGCCTTTAAAAAATCTTTTCCCAATATTCCATCTGAAGGTATATGGAAATTATCAGACACGATATGAAAAACTTGGGGTATTACGTTATTCGAAACTATTAATTTCGTGTTAATTGTACCTAGGGATTTTGTAGTATCTGCTGTTATACCAACTATATTGACAGTAGAATGTTCATTAATTTTTATGTTATATTTCACACAAGAAACTTTTAGAATTGATATATCAGCTTGTGAGTCAACTAAAAATGAACTAGTTTTATATGATGCAGTACAATATAAGTTTATAAAGTCCGAGTAATTTAAATTGAAACTATATACTGATTTGATAACATTTCTCTTGATTAAATTTGATTTTCTTCCTCCCTCAATATTTCTTGCTGAGGGACTTCAGCGTTTAAAGTTCGCACGGAAGCGCCTTGACTACGGAAGTTGTTCTTTGGCCTCTGATTATAATTAGAATTATTATTGTTATATCTACCACGATTATTGTAACTGCGTCCGCGAGAGCCGTTATACCTGTTATGATCACGATATATATTACGTGAATTATTTCTGTAACTATTGTTTGAATTGACCGGCATAAATCTTGGTTTGTTCCTATTAGGATATTCGTGAAATGACTTACTACAACCCATTTTAAAAATTTGATGGTCTTTTCCAATTGATGATGCCTCTACTATTAATTCCGCAACCACATCCTTAGGTTCTGAAAAAAACCGCAGATGCTAAAATTACTTTCACCATATCGGACTTTGCGTTATTTCTACATATGGTGACTGTTTGCTCTATAGCCATTTCTTGAGTCTTTTCTTTAGTTATTCCCTCTATTATAAGCGAACGCTATAAAGAATCAGCTAAATCTTCAACATTTTTTGAGAATTCTGCATAGTTGTTATTTTTAATATGCAAAGCCGCGATTCTACCTGCTACAATTTTAGAGTTATCAGGTTTGATTCTGCTTTTCAGAGTATTTCTAATCTGATCTATACTTGTTATCTGTTCTGGCAAGACTTTTCTTGCTTTTCCGTCTAATTTTGATTTAATGAATTAAATTAAGCAATTTGTTAAATTAGGTGCGGTTAGCTCTTCAATTAATTCGATTTTGTCAAGGAAGGAATTTAGAATAAGAGGATTTCTGTCGAAATTTTCCCTTATGATGTTGGAGCACATTGAAATACACTTGGTTTTCTCCTCTATGGAAGCCATCTCCCGATTATTTATGTCAAAATGTTTAGATTCTAAGCTAATAGTATTTTTTGCTGTATCTGGGTTTGTATTTCCGTCTGATTTTCCTCTACGATCTTCACTATCCTTACTTTCGGTCTCAAAACCCGAATCTGTCATAACTTTTTTCTGTACTAATTCGAACAAATATACACCGTATGGCACTTTTATGTTACATTTAAGTTACAAAAACATCTCACTAGTATTTATCTGCAATGTAAAATTCTATTATGGATTTTTGTTTTTAACTCACCAGGTAATTGTACATAATAAGACACTGTATACAGCAAAATATTATTATATGTTTCAATAAGAAAATTAATGTATTCTTTTTGCAAAACTCTTTTTTTTTTATTTTATAACAGTCTGAAATTAATTTATTAAATGTTTCCACTTCAAACTCAAGTGTGCTAGGCATTTATTATTTGTTTCGTATTCTACATTCATTTTCTTTTATAAATTCTTATTTATAATTACTTTTTGTTAAAAAATGGTTATGTACATATATGTATTTTTATTTGAACTAAATTTCTACATTATATCCAATACTATTTAATCCGGTATTATCTTTGCTTCTGTATTCTCAACTTCACTGTAGTATAATTGTTTCAGCATCCTTTGTTGTGCCAGGTCTGGAACCATTTTATAAGATTTGGTATTGTATTTGTACAGGTTAATGTTAAGTTGATGAATATATGTATGTATAGAGAATTATGGTGTAATGTATGTAACGGATGTTTTATTTTTGCCAAACAACACATTAGGTGCATATGTAGTTATGTGCTATGTGTTGTTTTAAATCACTATGTTCTTTAACGGTATGTAGTTATGTGCTATGTGTTGTTTTAAATCACTAGGTTAGGTTAGGTTAGGTTGATTGGAGGGGTATGTCAGCCCATGTCATACGACATACAACTAAGCCAGTGAAGGCTTGTTGTGCGCTCCTTTGAATTTAACCATAACATATTGACCCAGAGGTCTAGAGAAACCCCGTGTCACTCACAAAGTTCCTTAATTTCCTCCAGCATATTCCCCGTAATCGGTTTATGTCCGGTAAGATATCACCCCCAAGATATCGGCATCTTATTTGTGAGAAGGCGGGGCACAAATAGTGTTCCAATGTTTCGCTCTCCTCCCCACATGCTCTACATTCATCTCCTCCCGCTATTCCGACGCGTTTAAGATGTGCCAGTAGTTGAGAGTGCCCTGTGACAACTCCCATTATTCTACTTAGTTCGAGCTTACTAAGTTTTAGCAGCTCCCTCGTTCTTCTCTCGTCTGGATCTCCCCATAGAATTTTTGTATTGATTCCCATGGTTCCGTTATTCCAGAGAGTTGAATGGGCCCTATGTGCCCAAGTCTTTTGCTCGGATTTAACTGCATCGAAAGGTTTCGCGCATTCTAAGCTTATATTACCTAACTCTATTGCCCTAGAAGCAAGTGAGTTTGCCCTCTCATTTCCAGTTATCCCCGCGTGCCCTAGCACCCATATGATACGCAGTTCACCATGTGTAGAGTAACTGTTAATAGCGTTTTTGCAATCCCAAACTGTACGTGATTTAGTGCGTTCCTCTGAGATTGCTCTAATGGCCATCTGACTATCTGTGAATATATTTACAAGTCCTGACCTCCCCATTACGTTGAGTTCCCTGATACACTCCGTTATCTCCCGAACTTCCGCCTGCAAAACTGTGCAATAGTCCGGCAGGCGGAAAAAGAGTTCTGTGGTGTTTACTATATAAACACCAAGTCCCGTTTTCCCTCTCGACCTTGATCCATCCGTGTAACAATGAAGCCCCATGGGGATCTGGTTCCAAGGGTCGGTCAACCAGGAATGGATGTCGGGGATCAATGTTTCGCAGTTGGCCTCTAGTCTAGTCTCCGGTATGCGGTCATTTGCAGCATTTTCCGGTATGGACTCTCCTATGGCCGTAAAGATTCGTTGATGATGCGCTTCGTGTTCCTGATCGATCCACTCACCCATCACCTTTAGTCGTTTTGCTGCAAGAGCCGCTTCGTATTTTATACGAATTTCGATTGGCAGGATAGATAATATTGTTTCCATCGCCCCTGTTGATGTCGTTCGGAAGGCCCCACTTATACCAAGACAGCAGGTTCTCTGAACTTTCTGTATTGCTTTGATGTTGCATTTATATTCCATCGACGTCCACCACACTATAGAAGCATAGGTCATAATCGGCCTGATAACGCTACTATAAAGCCAGTGTGTCATCTCTGGATTCAGCCCCCATCTTGTGCCTATGGCCCGTTTACAGATTGACCAACATATATGAGCCTTTTTGACTCTTTCGTTTATGTGGTCTTTCCATTTTAATTTCCGATCGAGAATGACTCCTAGATACTTCACCCTGTCGGAAATATTTATTGTCCTTTCAAGAAAGAGCGGCTCATCATATGGAGCTATCTTCGTCTTTCTTGTAAATAGGCCAATTTCAGTTTTTTCTGGGTTAACGTTCAACCCTCTTGGTTGAACCCAGTTGTGTGCCAGGGTTAATGCCTCCTCGGCCTTCCTGCACAAATTATTTGGATCCCTTCCCTTCAGAAGTATCATGGCGTCATCTGCATAGCAGACTGTCTCGAATCCCTCATCAGTCAGAGTCCTAATAAAGGTATATATTGTTGTGGTCCATAGAAGGGGTGATAAAATCCCCCTTGTGGAGTTCCACATTGCACCTTTTTTCTTATACTTACATTGTGCGCCTCACAATTAATCCATCGGTTCCTTAGCATACTGCCAATCCAGTCGCGTATCGCCCGGTTGACATTAAACTGGTCCAGGGAATGGATAAGTGTGTCAGTATGCACGTTGTTAAAAGCCCCTCAATGTCAATGCAAACCGCGAGAGTGTACATCTTTTCATTAAGAGACCTTTCTATAAAGTACACCACATTATGCAATGCAGTGTCCACTGATCTACCTTTGACGTATGCGTGTTGCTTGAACCTCAGCATATGGCCTGCGATCCTGCCTTTAACCATGTCGTCGATTATCCTCTCCATGGTTTTCAGCAAGAAGGAAGTTAGGCTTATTGGTCTATAAGCCTTTGGTGAAGAATAATTTGGCTTGCCAGGTTTGGGGATAAACACTACCCTCGCTTCCTGCCAGCCTACTGGAATATATGCGTGTGTTAGGCATGCATTATAAATTCCTGCAAGAGGTGTCGAAACTAAATTCATCCCTTTCTGCAGGAGCGCCGGAAAGATACCATCCGGACCCGCAGCCTTAAACGGAGAGAAGCTTTTTATCGCTTCCATAACCATCCTATCGCTGATAATGGGCAGCTCATGTTCACCACTTCTCCCATCGTCCAGCATAGCCGAAAGTTCGGCCGTGCTGCATGGAAAATGTGTATCCATGAGGAGTTTAATGGTTTCCTCCACATTTTCAATTGTCTTGCTTGTTTCATCCACTAATGATTCAGCCTGGATGTGGGCTTTTGACAAAAATTTTTTAATTTTAGAAACATCGCTTACACTGTCCACCTGTTCACAGAAAAGCCTCCAGGATGTACGTTTAGCTGTTCTTATTCTCTTGTTGTAATTTCGGAGTTTATCACGATAATCCTCCCATTATACTGGTAATCTTTTACGTTTCGCTCTATTATAGAGTCGGCGGACTTCCCTCCCCATTGCCCGAATCTCCCCTGTCATCCAGGGTTTCTCGTTTGGGGATTTTCTTTCCCGAAGTGGGCAACTCTCTTCAAACGACTCAACTAAAGCGTCTGTAATGATTTTGACCTTACTGTCTATGTCCTCTCTTTCTAGGTGATTGAAAGAGACCTGCCCAAAATGAGAATCAAGTGACCTTTCGAATTTTTCCCAATCAGTTCTAGCCCTGTTTCGAAAGGTTATAGGTTCTGGCGGTTGCCTTGCAATTTTAAACATAATATAACGATGATCTGAGAATGAGTGCTCGTTCAGAACCCTCCATTCAGCAATTTCATCGATTACGTTTTCAGAACATATGGTTACATCTAATACCTCCGCTCTTATTCTATTAATAAAGGTAGGCGTATTACCAGTATTAACAGTTAATAGATCGGTAGTATTCAGAAATTCTAAAAGAGCCTGTCCCCTTTTATTAATGTTAGTACTACCCCATGCAATATGATGCGAATTAGTTCGCATCCGCTTTTATTCTGCAGTATTCTACCAAGTGTTGTAATTCCGACGTTGGTGGTAGTGTCGGTGCATCATACGGCAAGTATACTGATGCTAGGCATATGTTTCCATTTCCCTGCTTCAGTACTGTTGCGTCTGCTGTTGACAACTCTGTGGATAAAAGAAAGCATAAATTTTTGTGACTAAGAATACAGGTCCTCGGACGATTCCCTGTTTTAGCATAAAATAATTGGTAGTTTACATGGTTTAATCCATTAACCCTGTTTTTTGTCGTCCAGGGTTCTTGTATTAATGCCACATGTATCTTACCTTTGTTAATTTTCTCCATCAAAGCGTGAGTTGCCGTCTCGCTCCGGTGGAGGTTAATTTGGATGACCTCCCACATCATCCTTCTAATAGGCGGTCCTCTTGGGAGTTGGTGATTTTGTGCTCTAACTCCTCCTTGGCCGTCTGGACCTCCGAGACACCCGCCTGATTTTGGCTAGATGCAGCCTGTGCCGTGCTTGTCCTATCGTTGGTGGGGGTGGTTTTCCCCTGGCTGCCGATACAGGACTTGCCTATTTTCAAATAGACAGCTTTTAAAACAAAGAACAACTTCCTTTCAGATTTGGAAAGGCTGGAAATAGATCCTTGGTCGATGCCCACCACAAAAAGAGTTCCATTTTGGTCCTCCTCTCTATGGAACACCTCCCATTTCTCTACCGCCAGTTCTTTGTTTTGTTTACCAATAACCTCCAAAACACGGTCGGATGTGAATTTGCATCCCCATCCTTTGATGTAGAAGGTTGCCTTGGTTAGAGTTGGTATATTTCTCCCTTCCACCAGTTCCAGCTTACAGCCTTCCCATGGCGGAGGGATTCCTTCTACCAACTCCTTTAGGGTAGCTGCGCAGGTCTGCGATGCTTATCTTAGCAACAGCACGCCCCTTTGAAACTCGCAGCTGTTTATTTTTATTGGAGATCCGTTACCGGTTGCCATAACGTATTCCAATATCGCGTTAATTACCAGATCCTCAACCACTTGCTGTTGATTTTCTGGTATTTTGCCAGTCGGACGTGAGGTGTCAATGACCGCGTAGCGGAGATTGTCCCTATATAGCCTCCTGGCTACTTTAGCGTAAGATGGCGGCTCTTTTTCCTTAGTTACGTCTAGCTTCCTCTTACGAGTGAAGAGATTCCGCTTTTTGGCGTTCTCTGCTTCCGCGGAAGATATCGCCGACGTGCCCGCCTTCTCAGTAAGTGCCTCACCTTTGACCCCCTTACTAGAAGGATTCTTCTTAGAGACTCCTTTAAGAAGGGAGACGCCCGATTTTGGCGACTTACTGGTCGACGAGGAGCACCTTTTTTATGCTTCGGCTCCGCAATGTTCTGCTCTTGTGGAGATCGGATCCTCTTACCAGTCTCTACCGAGGTGGAGGGAGTCTCCGATGCTCCCTTTAGGGCATCTTGCGCATTTTTAGCTGCTGCCTGGTTCTTCTTGGCAAGTTTTCGCCTTTGAGCCCCAGAGAGCGGCTTTTTCCAGTATTTAGGCTCGCGATTTTGTCGCTCACCTCATCCACCAGTCTGTCTAGATTCTGCGAAGCATCTCTACCTGACTGGTTTACGTTATGAGAGTCAGAGTTGGTGTTCCCGCCTGTCACTGAAGGCTGGGTTGACTTTAAGTCCCCCCGGGTATTACCACCTCTTCCTCTCTTTTTGGTGTCGCTGTCCTTGTCCGATTTTCTGTTCCGTTGTCCGTTTGTATGTCCATTGTCGTCAGCGTTATTTTTTCGTTTTTTTGTTTGTAATTATTTTTATTATTCATTTTGGTCCCACGAGTGTGGGGGAAAGGGATCTCCTCCACGTCATAGCCCCCGGTAACGTGGAGGGGGCGTAGTCTATTTGCTGAGGTGCCCAGGTATCAGCAAAGCTCCGTTTAAATACAGTCTCATGCCCCCAACTGCAAAGAGAACAGATAGGCACGGGTCGCTTAACACCTCTGTTTGGGGGTGGATAACTTTAAGTATGCAGGCTTTTATGCTCACTGCCTTCTTCAGTTAAACTATGGATCCTATAGAGGACCCTCGTTCGCCTTCAGAAGAGGTGTGCAATTCAGCCCACACTTAAGCCCTCACACCACGACAAGGTAGTTATACCGTTATCTTTAACGGTATGTAGTTATATACTATGTGTTGTTTAAATCACTACGTTCTTTAACGCTTGCTTTTTTGTTTTTATTTTCCCCACTATTTCTTTAGTTTCTTGGTGTTATAGTTATTTATGTAAGTTAGGTTATAATACAGTTATTTAACATACATGTTATACATATGAAAAATTTAAATTTTTCTTCGTTTTAGACTGTACTTTGCTTTATGTCTGACTGTACTTTTTGTAATTTTTTTTATCTATATATAAATAAGCAAGTGGAAAAAGTTAATAACCATATTAACTGACTTAAACTCAACGTATTTGCTTGATTTTTATTTTGTTTGAAAGATTGTCAATAGGAGCAGTGCAGAATGTATTTTTTATTTTACATTTTTGTGCCTAAGATATTTAATAACAGTTAAGAATATTAGCCAACCATAAAGCCATGATCTCTCTTTCTCTCTTAATTTGCTAAACAATTACAATAAAAAACTCAAAATTAACTAAACTAAATTTGGCTTGGCAACTCCGTAAACATACTGAATTGTTGTTATTCTTATTGAGGCTTAGCACACGAGAACAATTATGCAGGCATAACATCGTACTTTGTTGGCAAGAGAGACGAGGGGAATGGTTTTTCGTCAGCAAAATTTTTCAACCAGGCATAACCCGGCATTATTAGCACAAAACCAATACATATGCATTTATGAAAAAACAGGTTCGATTGC
Source organism: Germaria angustata (assembly GCA_963681545.1). NCBI lineage: Eukaryota > Metazoa > Arthropoda > Insecta > Diptera > Tachinidae > Germaria > Germaria angustata. The sequence goes on from OY812998.1 coordinate 86,964,084, forward strand.
TTTGTTTTTTACAGAACATATTTATTTATTCTTCGATCGTAAACATGGATTTAAAAGAAGAAGGTGGCTTGGTCGCGCGATCAACATGCATATACATACACATATAGTCTTACGGCTTTGCATATACATAAGTATGTACTTATATGTACATACATAGATTCGTAAAAAATAGGTAACAAATTTATTTTGTTTGTTAGCTATTTTTGTGAAATCCTTTTGTATGATTATTTTTTACACTTTTCGTTACCTGCGAAAAAAACAGTACGATCGCAAAATGTAATCATTAAAAAGTAATCTATATATAAATAGGTAAGTTGAAAAAGTTATCTGACCTAAACTTAACGTATTCGGTTGATTTTTTTTTTTTTTTTTTTTTTTGATAGATTGTCAATAGGAGGAGTGCAGAATGTATTTTTTATTCTACATTTTTGTGCCTAAGATAGTTGAAAACAGTTAAGAATATGAGCCAATCATAAAGCCATGATCTCTCTTTCTCTCTTAATTTGCTAAAAAAATACGACAAAAACTCAAAATTAACTGAATTAAATTTGTCTTGGCAACACCGTAAACACTCAGAAGGAAAAACTTGTTCATTCTATTCCACCACTTGGTGGTAAAACTATTCTACTAAGGTGCGATTTAATGCAAATTTTACCTGTTGTTCCACACGGGACCCGATTTACTTTAATTGAAAATTGTATCATTAGTTGGAAGCAATTTAATTTTTTTCACAAAGTTACCTTAACACAAAATATGAGAGCTAGACCAGAAGAAGTAGAATTTGTCGAATTTCATAAATAAACTTGGTAATGGTGAACTAAGAAATTATCCAGAGTTAGGTGATGACATTTGTTGCGGAGGGTCAGATAGGCTAAGGTGCTCCATCGACGTTGACCAAACCAGGGCCTAGGCGTCACACAGGATGAGGCCAGTGGCATCGTTTTTTTTTTATTTCGATGTGTTCTGTAATGTGCATCAGTTTTGTATTACTTTATTGGAAGAAGAACACGGTTTTATCTACAGTCTGTTTAGAGGGTAGGAACAGCTGAGCGGTATAGGGTTGCCAGATCAATTAAAGATAATACGGGAGAGTTTTGAAGTACGGTGAATTTTTGTTGTAAAGGCGGGAGCTGAAAAAGGATAGGAACGAGGTAGGAACAGCAAAAAGGATAGATTGATGTAAGGGTAATATAGTTGATCTTTATGACCGGTATATGGTCAGCCATCTTTTTTTTATATAGAATGGCTTAGGGCTAGCGGTCGTATATAAGTAGGCAGATCCCGTGAAAATGGGGAGACAAAGAAGTACTGGGTCATAAAGCAGACGGCCGTTAAAAAAAACAACTAAGAGATTTAAAAAAAACAAACGAAAAGCTCTAAGAGAAAATAACAGTGTTATTGAATTTTTTTGATAAAAAAAGTGTGGAAAGGAACTGGAATACCCAGCATCAACCATTTACATCTGGAGGAGCCTGCAGGCACAAAAAAATTAAATACAAAGGGGGAAGCCAGAATTCCGTGATTGCCGCACTAATTCTAGGAACTGGTACTGTATCCGATGAGTAGGACTGCTGTCATCCTATCCTGTTAAGGAACAAATCTTCATTCCGACCCAAAAGAAAATAAAAAGAAACTCCCTGTATATCCAGGTAACATATATTTAAAACAATTAACATCATAACGAGGCCGAATCGCAGACATCATGGTCAATAGTCACTAATTACAAAAACAATATCCACTGTAAAAATATATCACTTTTAGCACCACAAAAAATGTTTTAGCCCATACTAGACTGATTTCATAAAGACAAATGTTCGTAGATTTAAAGAAAAGACAAAGTACAATATACAGTCAAAGCTCGGTTTAACGAATGATATAATGTTCAGACCTTTCGTTATACCGAGATATTCGTTATATCGAATAGTATTTTTTAACTTACAATTTTATAAAAAAACGGTGGTCCGCAATTTTAATAACATAAAAATTTAATTGTACAGTCAAAGCCACACGTGTTCTTTCAATACAAAGCAAAGAAGAAAAAAACACACACAAAAATCTAACGGTTCTGTAAAAATTTCTTTTATTTTGCTTTGTCATTCGTTAAATCGGGATTATTTTTTTTTTTGCCATTCGCTATATAAGGTAGTTAATGTAAAAATTTGGCCATTCGTTATATCGGAAATTCGCTAAACTGAGTATTCGTTATACCGGGCTTTGACTGTAGTTAAAAAAGTAAAAAAAATGAAATAAAACCCTATATCTCGATGTACTAAGGAAAGAAAATTTTTTGTTTGAACATTTTGTATTGTAAAAGAAAAAAAAAAAACAAAGAAACTCTAATTTAAAATATTGTAATTTTATCACCGTAAAAAAATTTCTATTCGAGAAGAGATCCGTTTTATAAAACATTCTGTTGTTTGGTGATAGCTTTAACGCGTAAATATTGTGAAGTGAAGTGATAGGTTTTAGGGAGCTCCTTCAAATCTTGTCGTAACAAAAAAAAACGGAAACACTATTTAGCATCCGTATTAGAAAACAACAGGGTGAATAACAATTCACCCTGTTGTTTTCTAATACGGATGATAGTAACTGGGTAAATGCAGTTTTTTTTTTTGTGTAGGAGTCTTTTCGAATAAAATTTTATGTTAATTAATGTACATATGTATTAGTAAGTTTTAAATTTGTCTAAATGCGTTTTATATAAAATTTTTTTTTAATACCAAATTTATTTTGCTCTGAATTTGTATATATTTTACGTAAGCAAATATTTTAAATGTTACCCATACATATAAACGCAAATATATCTATATAGAAATATTAGGTTAAGTATAACTCAATAAAATGCATGTATAAATTAAAAAAGAGAAAACCAAGAAACATGTCTGGCTAAAAAAATTCGGTATACGGGGATGATGCTAGTGTACGGGCGGTGAATAAAAAAAGGGGGTATTGTATATGGGGTCACCACAAAATAGTGGACACACGGCTGACCATGGTTGGGAGGGCGACTGGAGCAAACATCTCGCTCCCTCTTCAAGATCTGTGTGTGTGAGTGTGTATAAGTAGGTACTTGATAGAATAAGGAATGAGGTTTGAATATTATTATTATTTTTTTATTGTTATGGTTCATAAGGCCACGATGATGGGAGGGATTCACACCCAATGAAATTCCGTGGGGCAGTTAGCCTGTGTCCGAGTCATCGTGGTGCAATGTCAAAGTGAACCTCTCGCAACCGCAAAAGCATCGCCATAACAATATGACACCCAATGGCAATGAAATAGGTTGCAACATAACAATAATGGCGCCCAAACGAAAGTATTTTGCGTTTACAACGCTTTTGAACGACACCTTAAGTCTTTTCTTGTAGTAACAGCTAGACAGGAACTGATATCTCAATGAAAATTTCCCATAGTCCAGATTAATAATTTAAAATCTACCGCTTACTAGCAAAAGGAACGTAGCCGTTCAGGCGAATACCTGAAGTCTGTTGTACGATCTTCGACTGCATAGTATGGGGTAGGTTTGTAGGTAGGTAGGTAGGCAAAAAAATATGCAAGCTCAGGAGACATAAGGCTCATAGGAGTTATATTATGGTAACCCTATCCGTGCATTATACTCCTGGGAAGTTCATGATTAGTTTAGTACAATATGAAAGGATACGTACGTAGAGCAACGTTCTTGGGAAGCCGTTAGCCTTTCAGGACAAAGTTCCGGAAATAGTTGTAACGAGGCCGAAGAATGATTGACCTTGAGTAATAGTGATTAAATGTTAATATTAGTACTCAAGCTACGTATAACATAATAGTATATAGATAATTGTTAATAAAAATTATATCTTGAAGAAGCTCGTGTAATAGAGAGTCATAAAAAAAATGAAGATAGAATAAACCCTTAAACACCACCACCCGTTGATAGCCATCCCTGTAAAAAGGAAATAATAAAACAAAATATTGAATTAGTATATAAGTAAATATATAAAATAATAATATTTAATATTTAATAATTTTGTTGTGTGTTTATGTAAGTTTTAAGAACTACTTTTGGTACATTAGAACATAAAGGCATAATATATACATAAGTGAATTCAAATTATTTGTGGGCTATAATATAGTATGTATATTAAATTTTTTTTATATTGACTGAGAGGTTAGTCACAAATACAAGAAGGGCAATAAATTGTGCAGGCGAGATTTCACATACAGCGTAATGAGTAAGATTAAAAATTCCGAGAATAGGACAATTATTAGGAAAAGAAAAGTAGAATTCGATACTAGTAAAAATATACCGCATTCAGTCGCAAAACAACCTAGGGTAAAGATGAATGATAATAGAAGGCTTAATGAGGGTCAAATTACTGATCAAGTACCATTATATCTGATAGTCAAGGAACGTCGGTGCCAGCGCAGTCAAACACCATAACACAACGTGAAACTCTTGCAAGCAGGGATATTAATGATGAAGGTATGACACCAAATGTCAGGGATTTGGTAGTAGATGAGGCCTTGATGGTACAAAGATCATTAGAACAACAGGTTAAACAAATGGTACGTCATTGGTCATTGGTAGAGCTAACTAGACTGGTGAAGGAAATCTCTCAAACGACGGCATGACATTCTAGAACACTAGGCATAGAAAATGATTTAACAAATAGTGCCAGTTTTAGCGATGACAATGAACGTGTAAATGATGCTGCTACTCGGATGGGTATAACAGAGAGGAATCCGTTGCCAACAGTAAATGATGTTCTTACGAACCAAATGGGAAGAAGTAATAATAATAGTAACACGCCTGTGCAAAGAGAATCAAGCCAGAATACATACTTAGCCGATAGCCACATAAATTTTAACACTGTAGGTATACACTGTACGATGCCAGACAATAATTTATCAGATCCGTTTAGAACAAGCAGTCATAATAACAGGGCAAATAGGCAGTGGCGTGACGACGGAATTAATGGCGTGCAGTCAGGGAACCCATTCCGTCATCATCATTCGCCAAATAACGTGGGAATTTCTAGTTTCATAAATCAAAACGGAGGTCCACAAAAAGCATGGATTAGAATCGACAAATGGGGGCTTAATTTCGACGGAAATACGTCGCGATTAAGAATAGAAGATTTTATATTTCGCATAGAACGTTTACAGGCCCAATATGAAATACCGATGGAGGAATTAGAAAGGGATTTCCATATGTTGATATCAGGACAAGTGAAGGATTGGTACTGGTTGTTTATCCAAACGTATTGCGGAGTGAAGTGGCCGGGGATAAAACAGGCATTAATAAGCCAATATCAGACATCTAGGTCCAATTTTGAGACAATGCGAGATTTAGTGGACAGGCGGCAGAATCCGGCGGAGTCGATTGATCAGTTCTTTCACATGATGGGGCAGATACGTGCGAAATTGCTTCAAGCCTTACCCGAATATGACATGATAAAAATATTAAAAAGAAATGTGAAAGAAAGCGTAGCTAGAATAGTATACCCGATTTCTGTATCTTCGGTAGAGCAGCCTAGAATTGAATGCAATGAAGCTGAACGTAATTTTCCCAGAAGAGACCTAAGAAGTATGCCACCGGTAGCTAGGCCCATGAGGCATGTGAATGAAATCTACAACCATCATGAAGACTACCAACGTTTTGAGGAAAGTAGTACATCTGATTGTGAGGAAGTCTCAGCAATACAGCATGGGAGGAAACAACAAAACCCACCGCTGCGATGTTGGAACTGTAAAGGTTCTGGCCACGTTTTTATGGAATGTCCCTCCAAGGAAAGGACACTATTTTGTTACAGATGCGGAAAACCAGATGTAATCACTCCAAATTGTGCGAACTGTCAACAGGGAAACGCCAAAAAAGGCGCGGCCGTGATGGGGGGCCCGCGCAGTGTGGAAAACCCACTATATCGAAAATTTAAATAAAATAAAACATCCTACAAAGCATAATGCACCTCCTTTAAGGCAAATTGTAAGAAAAGGTAACTCAAATTCCAAACTCCAATTAAGACATACCGTCCCTTATTTAGTTAGGAAAGAAAATTATTAAAAAAATCAGAGCAAAAATCTTTGGTAGTAACTGCGATAAAAAGGCAGCGTCCCAAAAAATTTTAAAATTGAGAGAGAAATTTAGACGTAGGCATGAAATCAAACGACCCTTAGTTGATGCGTTGAACAGGGCCAACAACCCCACATTAGACCCGAAAATTTTTGTCAACGTAGAAATACGAGGAGTTGTAGTAAGAGGATTATTAGATTCGGGAGCTTCAGTGACTATTCTAGGGAAAGAATGTAGGGAGTTAGTTTCTGAGTTAGGTTTGCTAATACAACCAATGATGACCAGTGCGAAAACTGCCAATGGTCACCAGCACAGGTTAATAGGTAAAGTAAACACATCCATAAAGTACAAAGATCAAATGCATGAAATGGTGTTGTATCTTTGTCCTGACTTGGAACAAAACTTATACCTAGGAATAGATTTTTGGAAAAAGTTTGAATTAGTGCCCAAGGAAATGCGATTGGAAGAGCTTGATACAGTTAATTTACAGATGAATCAGTGGGATAGAGGGCCGGAGTATAAAATGAAACCCCACATTCTAACCGAGCAACAAATTGAAAACTTAAGTAATGTTAAGAAAAAGTTTAGGTCATTTGAAGAAAATGGTTTAGATTTAACTGCGCTCGAGGGGCATTCAATAAAATTAGTGGAAGGAGCCCTACCTGTCAAAGATCGTCATTATCTCATTTCACCGGCGATACAAGAAATTACATACAAAGAAATCGACAGGATGCTAGAACTCAAGATTATCGAAGAAAGTGAAAGCCCATGGAGTAATCGCACAACAATCGTCCGGAAACCCGGAAAAAACCATTTTTGTCTGGATGCTAGGAAGCTGAATAGCCTCACTGTGAAAGACGCCTACCCGTTACAAAATATAGAGGGCATTTTGAGTCGTATAGACGAAACATATTACATCAGCAGCGTTGATCTAAAATATGCCTTTTGGCAGATTGAACTGGATGAAGAAAGTAGACCATATACAGCTTTTACAGTCGCTGGGCGTCCACTTTACCAGTTCAGAGTCATGCCTTTTGGATTGTGTAACGCGGCCCAACGCCTTTGTAGATTAATGGACAAAGTGATTCCTACAAAAATTAAAGAAAATGTTTTTATATACCTGGATGATCTTTTAGTTATTTCCAGCACATTTGAGGAACATTTAAGGTTATTAGAAGAGGTAGCCGCATGTCTCTCAAAAGCCAACCTAACTATAGGCTTAGAGAAGTCGCAATTCTGCTTTCAGGAAATAAAATACCTAGGATTTATTATTGGTGGGGGAATGCTGAAGACTGATCCAGATAAAACAGCGGCTATTCGCAATATCAGCTTACCAAAAACATCGCGAGAAGTGCGAAGTTTTCTAGGCACAGCAGAATGGTATGGGCGTTTTATTAGGGACTTTGCCACAATTGCAGCACCACTTACCGATACTTTGAAGAAAACAAAAAAAATCATAATGACAGCCGAGGCTGCTGAAGCCTTTAGCAGATTAAAGAAAGCTCTCACCTCAGCACCGGTTTTAAGACACCCAGATTTTTCGAAACCATTTTTTATTCAGTGTGACGCTTCCGAATATGGCATAGGTGCGGTACTATATCAACTAAATGAAAGTAAAGACGAGCACCCTATTGCTTTTTACTCTCAGAAATTGAACACATGCCAACGAAAATATAGCACCACAGAAAAAGAGTGCCTGGCAGCTGTAATGGCCATAAAAAAATTTAGACCGTATGTTGAGATGATGCCATTTACCGTAATAACGGATCATGCTAGACTTAAATGGCTCATGACGTTAAAAGATCTAAGTGGTAGACTGGCTCGATGGTCTTTGCAACTGCAATGCTACGATTTTAAAATAGAGCACCGTAAAGGATCAGAGAACATTGTCGCAGATATGTTGTCACGAGCCCCACAAATGTGGACAGCGTGGAATCCGAAATGTCCATATTGGAAAACGTGGAATTTGAAAGTGAAGAGTACATGGATTTAATTAAAACCGGATAACATTGATCATCTACCAGATTTGAAAGTGCACGAGGGTAAAGTCTATAAGAAGACTGTATTAGATCCAAATCTCGGAGAACAATATGAGTGGAAACTATGGGTCCCTTCCGGTCTGACACAATCAATAATGTAAAAGGCACATCGAGAAGTCACGGCAGCACATGGCGGTATAGCCAAGACATTGGAACGGGTTAAACTTTTCTTTTATTGGCCTAGAATGACCGTAGAAGTCAGGCAATATGTGAACGCATGCAAGACTTGCAAAGAGTCAAAACCAGATAATTCGCGAATGATGCCAGGAATAGGCCAGGAGGTTATAACACACAGGCCATTTCAAAAAATGTATATTGACTTCTTGGGAAAATATCCACGCTCGAAGAGTGGTAACTGTTACGTTTTTGTGGTGGTGGATCATTTCTCCAAATTTACCTTTCTGAAAGCAATGAAGGAATCCACCGCAGAAAATGTAATACATTTTCTCGTCCATGAGATATTCCATAGAATCGGGGTACCAGAAGTGATCCACAGCGACAATTGAGTACAGTTCACCTCTAAAAAGTTTGAAAGTATGATTGGCGCTTATAGAATTCGACACCTTAAAACTGCTGTTTATTCGCCGCAATCAAATGCCTCTGAGCGTGTTAACCAATCTGTATTGGCAGCGATTAGAGCGTACCTAGCAGAAGATCAGCAGGACTGGGAATTGTACTTGTCAGAAATTTAATGTGCTTTAAGAAATGCGATACATTCGGCGACAGGTGTAACCCCATTTTTTGCCCTTTTTGGCTTTCATATGTTTTTGAATGGTGCTGATTATAAATTGGCACGGAAACTATCATCGTTATCAGACCATAGAGTAGAAAACCTGAACAGAAATGAGAAACTCGAATTGATTAGAGAAAGAATAAGAGAGAACATGCACGAGGCTTACGAAAAAGAGTGCGCAAAGGTACAACAAAAGGGCGAGGAATGTCAAATTCATCCCGGGCCAGGAAGTGTATAGACGAAACACAATCCTAAGTGACTTTAGCAGAAACATCAACGCCAAGTTTTGCAAGAAATGTGTTAAGTGTCGAGTCGTAAGACCAATCGGTAACAATATGTACGAGCTGGAGAATTTACAGGGTAGACCTATAGGAATATTTCACTCAAAGGACATAAAGTTATGACATTGGCAGTAGTTTCGAATTCCAAATCTACTTACAAATTGATGCTAAACAACCTTTGAAGGCAAGGCTGATTCGGATAGAATTTATCACGAGTAACATTAATTTTTTGTAGAGCCTAAGAAATATTCAGCACGTTATATGAATAGCGCTAGGCAGAACTTACACAGAATTGACCCGAAGACGTAGCAATGTGCTGGTAAGATCCTCCACGTGAACGAAATTAAGCGCTGAAAATACGAGACAACAAAGTAAATAGTCATATGAGTGATTGAGTTAGTAATACTTCCCTAATGCGAGAATTCTTTATCATTCCAAAAGCATGATTCTTATCGCTGGTCGGACAGTTTTGCCCGGCTATGGGTGTGGGAGTTCCCCACGTTGACGAAAATAACCCTCGCACACCGAACTTCACGGCAGGTTTTGTTAAGGTCGGTGTATTGTTGCGGAGTGTCAGATAGGCTAAGGTGCTCCATCGACGTTGACCAAACCAGGGCCTAGGCGTCACCCAGGATGAGGCCAGTGGCAGCGTTTTTTTTTATTTCGATGTGTTCTGTAATGTCCATCAGTTTTGTATTACTTTATTGGAAGAAGAACACGGTTTTATCTACAGTCTGTTTAGAGGGTAGGAACAGCTGAGCGGTATAGGGTTGCCAGATCAATTAAAGATAATACGGGAGAGTTTTGAAGTAAGGTGAATTTTTGTTGTAGAGGCGGGAGCTGAAAAAGGATAGGAACGAGGTAGGAACAGCAAAAAGGATAGATTGATGTAAGGGTAATATAGTTGATCTTTATGACCGGTATATGGTCAGCCATCTTTTTTTTATATAGAATGGCTTAGGGCTAGCGGTCGTATATAAGTAGGCAGATCCCGTGAAAATGGGGAGATAAAGAAGTACTGGGTCATAAAGCAGACGGTCGTTTAAAAAAAACAACTAAGAGATTTAAAAAAATAAAATAAAATAAAAAAAAAACAAACGAAAAGCTCTAAGAGAAAATAGCAGTGTTATTGAATTTTTTTTTTTATAAAAAAAAGTGTGGAAAGGAACTGGAATACCCAGCATCAACTATTTACATCTGGAGGAGCCTGCCGGCACAAAAAAATTAAATACAAAGGGGGAAGCCAGAATTCCGTGATTGCCGCACTAATTCTAGGAACTGGTACTGTACCCGATGAGTAGGACTGCTGTCATCCTATCCTGTTAAGGAACAAATCTTCATTCCGACCCAAAAGAAAATAAAAAGAAACTCCCTGTATATCTAGGTAACATATATTTAAAACAATTAACATCATAACGAGGCCGAATCGCAGACATCATGGTCAATAGTCACTAATTACAAAAACAATATCCACTGTAAAAATATATCACTTTTAGTACCAGAGAAAAAATGTTTTAGTCCATACTAGACTGATTTCATAAAGACAAATGTTTGTAGATTTAAAGAAAAGTACAATATAGTTAAAAAAGTAAAAAAAAATGAAATAAAACCCTATATGTCGATGTACTAAGGAAAGAAAATTTTTTGTTTGAACATTTTGTATTGTAAAAGTAAGAAAACATAAAGAAACTCTAATTTAAAATATTGTAATTTTATCACCGTAAAAAAAATTTCTATTCGAGAAGAGATCCGTTTTATAAAGCATTCTGTTGTTTGGTGATAGCTTTAACGCGTAAATATTGTGAAGTGAAGTGATAGGTTTTAGGGAGCTCCTTCAAATCTTGTCGTAACCAAAACACTATTTAGCATCCGTATTAGAAAACAACAGGGTGAATTATTAGTAATTAAGTAAATGCAGATTTTTTTTGTGTAGGAATCTTTTTGAATAAAATTTTATGTTAATTAATGTACATATGTATTAGTAAGTTTTAAATTTGTCTAAATGCGTTTTATATAAAATTTTTTTTAATACCAAATTTATTTTGTTCTGAATTTGTATATCTTTTACGTAAGCAAATATTTTAAATGTTACCCATACATATAAACGTAAATATATCTATATAGAAATATTAGGTTAAGTACAACTCAATAAAATGCATGTATAAATTAAAAAAAAGAAACCAAAAAACATGTCTGGCTAAAAAAATTCGGTATACGGGGATGATGCTAGTGTACGGGCAGTGAATAAAAAAAGGGGGTATTGTATATGGGGTCACCACAAAATAGTGGACACACGGCTGACCATGGTTGGGAGGGCGACTGGAGCAAACATCTCGCTCCCTCTTCAAGATCTGTGTGTGTGAGTGTGTATAAGTAGGTACTTGATAGAATAAAGAATGAGGTTTGAACATTATTAATATTTTTTTTATTGTTATGGTTCATAAGGCCACGATGATGGGAGGGATTCACACCCAATGAGATTACGTGGGACAGTTAGCCGGTGTCCGAGTCATCGTGGTGCAATGTCAAAGTGAACCTCTCGCAACCGCAAAAGCATCGCCATAACAATATGACACCCAATGGCAATGAAATAGGTTGCAACATAACACATTATTGAATTGCCACAACAAATAATTAGTCGTTTTGATAATTTAATTACTGCTATCTATGGTAATATTCGTGAGAATATATTATCGGATCAAATTCTTAATTCCGTAATTTTAGCTCCTATCAATGAAGACTGCGCTTCAATAAATAATGATATACTTAATCGTCTTTCAGGGGAGGAGAAGATTTATTACAGTTTTGATAAAGTTTCTAATGATGTCAATGACGTAAATGAATATTCTTCTTAGTTTTTAAATTCACTGAACGTAAGCGAAATGCCACCGCATAAATTGAAATTGAAAATAAATTCCATTGTTATGCTCATTCGTAATTTGAACACGGCACAAGCCATAGTAAATGGAACTCGAATGAGAGTAAAATGCTTGCATAGCAACACCATAGATTGCGAAGTATTAACGGGAGTAGTTGGTAATAAAAGAATTTTGATTCCACGAATAAATTTACCATTTTCCGGAACAATTCTTCCATTTAAATTTCAGCGGACACAATTTCCAAATATACCCGCATTTGCTATGACCATTAACAAGTCGCAGGGGCAAACATTTGAAAAGATAGGTGTCCTTTTGAGACTACCTGTATTTGCTCATGGACAATTATATGTAGCTGCGAGTAGAGTTCGTTCATTCGACGGCCGAAAATTATTTCAAATAAAAATGGTCAAGGAAACATACCCAATGACAATAGAGTTTTTACGAAGAACATTGTATATAAAGAAATTTGCCTTACATAAAAATGCCAGTCGTACTTTAAATATTTTTAATAAAATGATTTCTTTTACTTTTAGTTTTTCTTCAATTAATCAAAAAAATTTAATATTTTTAATATAGGCAATAAATTTATTTCTTAAATGAACATCAAAACCGTTTCTATTATTTATTTGGAAAGCTCACATTAATAGATACAACTATTAAAGAACGGAGTAAGTACGTTAATACATTTTATTAGAAATGAAGTAAAATATGACATTTTATCTGAGCGGTTTTGTATTATTGCAATAATGGTTGAATTTCAACCACTGGGCGAACACTAGTTAAGTATAATATGCAGACTTTTTTTATTTTCATTTGTAAACTTTTCAAATATAAAATCATACATATATAATATATATTTTACAAATCACATCGTTTGCTTCCAGAATTTAATATCCCAGTAAAGACTGTTTAGGAGTTTTTAATTCGAACACATAATAAAAACAAGCTGTTGTTGCTTAAATCTCTTATATAATCCGATTTTTGTCCAATCAATGATTTTCTTCATATAACTCCATTTCAAAACTATTCGAGATTATTTCAAAACTTTTTAATATTTATTTTTTCCATTATTCACTCAGATATTTTCAGGGTTCTAATTAATATTTTTATATTTTTTTCTTTAGTCACGGTCGCCATGTAACGGATGTGTTCGCGAAAAATGATACACAATATTAACTGCTCAATTGCTCCATCCAGACTGTTTCATCTGGTCTTTATTTATTCTGTATTTAAAACAAAATGACTTAATGTTAAGCTACCAACTAACGGCTTAATTCAAAGAGAGTAAATAAGTTACAATGTAAATGCATAATTGTATACGTATATGAATTAATGTTAAGCTACAAACTAACGGCTTATGGCATGTTTCTACATAATAAGTAAGCAAACAAACAAACAAGTACTACTCAGACAAGTACGTAACAAAATGAGTTTTCATAACCCACTTGTCTAACCTACGTACTGTTACCTAGCACTTTACGTTTTATTACTTTGCAGGATTGCCATAGTCAAAATTTTAGTATTTCGTTTACTTTTTTCCATACAAAAACCAATTTTTTTTATTACTCAATGGCAACTCGAGACCGAATACAAAAGCAGCTGTTTTTTATTTATAAATCAAAATTTATTAATCATATACATATGTATATATAGTACATACATGTGTACACATGGGCGTAGCTAGGTATGGGCCCAGAAGGCCGTAGCACCCAACTAATTCTATAATAATTTTTTTTACATGCATACAATATAAAATTGTTAAAAAAATGCACAGGGTATTGTGGACGGATTGCTTTTTTCTATTCAAGAAAACACAGTCAATTTAGGAATAGAGATGTCTGTTCCAAGGATAGTCTCTCGTCAAACGCACCCCATTTTCATCACCTGCTGAATACTGGAAGCGATCTATATACATTCCTTATATTGATTCTTTAATTTCATCACTGGACAGAAGATTTAATGAAGAGAATAGGCCAGCGTTTGCAATTCATTGTTTGCACCCATCAAACATGCTTTCTTTGAAGCTGGAAGAGCTTAAAGATGCCACAAAAACGTTTGAGCATTTTTAAAAGTTGGATCATTTGGAAGGAGAAATTGAGCTTTGGTATTATTCTTGGTAACAAAAAAAAAAATATAGAGCTGGCGAGTATTTTGAAAGACGCTGGATTATTTTATCCAAATATAAGGAAGGCGTTATTAATTTCATTGTCACAGCCGTGCACTACTACAACTGTTGAGCGGTCATTTAGCACTTTAAGGCGAGTAAAAACATGGTTGCGCTCCACAACGACTGAAGCTCGTTTAAACGTTAAAATAATATGCAATTTTACTTATTATCAAAAAATAAGTGTATTGTATATTGCAGGACTATGTATGCTAAGCGTCCACCGAAGATTGGTAATCGAGAAGAAGGACGAATTTTTGGAAAAAATTCTAGCAAAATTGTCAGAAGATCCACGAAGATTACTATTTATCTATCTATTTGAGAGATCAAAATTATAATAATCATAAAAAATCATAATCATAAAAAATCATAATTTTCGTGGCACCACCCTATTTCATTTCCTGGCTACGCCCTTGTGTGTACATGCACACTTACAACTTTTTATTCTTTAAATCCATATTTATATGTAGTATTATGTATATTTGTTGTAGATTTTGAATTATTTTTTGAAAAGTAATTTCTTTTTTTGGAAAAAATTTAACAAAATATTATTTTGCCATGCATACAATCACTTTTTTCTGGTTGTCTTCTTTGACATGAATTTGTGCTCAATTAAACAAGCAATTTTAGTAATTTGCTATCTAGAAACTGACTATTAATTTAAAGAGTAAATAAGTTATAAAGTAAATGCATATTTGTATATAAAAATATAACAAATACAGTGGGCGAAGTAAGTTTCCTTACACCATAAACATTCTTGCGCGGAAGTTCACTGTTGTGGAAGGAGTTTTCATGAGTGTGTCCGAAACTATCTCATCCGGTGTTCCACAGGGGAATATACTGGGGCCAGTTTTGTACTTGATTTATACATGGGATATGCCTTTGAGTAGTGATATCCTCACTTCTATATTTGCCGATGATACAGCCTGCCTTAGTATGCATAAAAACCCTCACGAGGCATCCCGATATCTTCAGGAACATATTAACCTGTTGGAACTGTGGTTGAACTTGTGGAAAATAAAAGTAAATGAACAAAGGTGTGTTCATGTCACATTTACGGTACGAAGACACACTTGTTCCCCCGTTCGAATCAACAATCAAATTGTTCCTCAACATTCACAGGTGAAATACCTTGGTATACACCTTGACCGACGGCTTACATGGAAACTCCACAATGACTATAAGCTAACACAAATAAAACTTAAATTAACTCAGATACATTATCTGATTGGTAGAAATTCAACCCTCAGTCTAGATTGTAAACTTTTAATATACAAGTCGCTTTTGAAACCCATATGGTGTTACGGAATTCAGCTATGGGGCACTGCTTCAGCTTCCAATGTAGAGAGAATACAACGAAGGCAAAACAAAGGTTAATTACATCAGCTCCATGGTACATCAAAAATTCAAATTTACATCGTGATTTAAATATGCCACTTTTGACCGCAGAAATTGCAAAATATGCTGGAAAATATTTAACAAAACTCGAGTCCCATCCTAATCCCCTTGCTCGTAACATCTTGAACTTTACTGGACACATCCGCTTAAAAAAAAGGGATACTACGGCCTTAATACGCAACACTATAAATAAAACTTTTTAGAAATAGTTTTCCGCTTAATACGACTCTTATGTTTTATTAATTACTATCACTAAATTTATGTCCGACACTGGGTGGGCCTAATAATTATATATATATATATATATATATATATATATATATATATATATATATATATATATATATATATATATATACATATATATATATATATATATATATATATATATATATATATATATATATATATATATATAAATTGTAATCTGACTCGTAGCTCTTGTACGTATTCTTCTAAGTTATAGGTTTTTATTTGACTGTTTATAATATCAGATGGCAGGCTTGGTAAGTGTCCATAAATTCAAAAGGCGTATAACCTGTATCTATATGTGATACCGTATTTTAGGCAAATGTAAAATATGGAATCCATTTGTCCCATTCATAATCATTAGCTGTAATTAACAAAAATTCATTAAGAACCCTGTGGTTTCTTTCTATCGACCCTAAAGTTTCGTGGTGGTATGGAGTTGAAAATATTTGTTTGATTTGTAATAATGAACATATGTTTTTCATAAGTTCGTTAGTAAATTCTGTCCCTTTGTCGGATTTAAGTACTTTAAATTGACCATATTTCAAAATGAATTGTTCGACTAATGTTTTTGCTGTAGTAATTGAATCTTTTGTTGGCATTGGATGTGCAACAATAAATTTAGTTAGCTTATATTGCATTGTTAATATGTATCGGTACTCATTTGAAATATGAAGAGGGCCAACAGAGTCAATTGAAATAACTTCAAAACTATTGTTTGGTGTGTCTGTTAGTGTAAGTGGTTCTTTTGTGTTTTTTGTTTGTTTATTTTTACTACAAGTGTCACAGTATGATACAAATTTCTTCACCATTTTATTCATGTTTTTCCAAACGTATCGCTGTTTTAGTTTGATAATTGTCTTTCTAATGCCTAAGTGGCCTGAGTGTGTGGTATTATGATGGAATTCGTCAATTAGTTTATATATTAATATGTCATCTGTTATTTATTATATATTAATATTTTTAGTTGCGGACTTTTATTATTTATTCTCATTCTTACATATGCTTCTTTTAATTCTTCTTTTGTATATACTTCAAATATTTTATCATTCTTTGCTAGCGCTAATTCTTTAATATTTTCTTTATTCATTTTAGATATCAGTTTCCTCAGAATCGAATCTAGTTTCGCTGAGTTATCGCTGAATCTTGCATGCATATTATTATTTTCATTATTAGAGTCTTCGGTATGTAACTTCTTCATAATCGAATCTTGTTTCGATGAATTATCGTTACATCCGTTATTCATACTATTCTTCAGGCTTCTGAGAATCACTTGTCTCCATGTTATTTTCTTTATTATTTGCCTCATTATTTTGATTATTATTTGCCTCATTCAGTTTATTTCGCATGGCCCTTGTAGTTACTAGTATTTTCTTCTCATTTTCATTTATTTTTTTCGGTATCATCTGTTTTAGTACTTCTGAATTAATTTCTATTCTAGAAAGTGCGTCTGCATTAGTGTTCATTTTTCCTTTTTTATATGTGATGGAAAAATCATAGTCGCTTAAATCTAATCTAATTCTAGTAATTTTTGACGAAGGGTTTTTGTGTGTAAATAATGAAATGTGTCTGTGGTCTGTTACCACTATAAATTTCCTACCGTAAAGGTATGGTCTAAAGTAACTTATGCTCCAATGAATTGAAGGAGTTCTTTTTCTATTACTGGCTTGTTTATGTCATGTTTTTGTAGTGATTTACTTGCGTGTGAAATGGGTAAATCTTGGCCAATTTCGCCTTGTGATAAAACTGCACCTAATGCGTAGTTTGAAGCGTCGGTTATTAGAATGAAAGTCTTTTCAAAATTTGGATATTGTAGTACGGGTGGATTCATTAATTTTTCTCTAACTGTCTGTTTCCTGATGTCGAACGACGTCGTTCGTTCGCATAAATACATTAAAACCAAAAACAACATTTTAAAATTTGTTGCTGTTTCAAACGTATTTATGCGAACGAACGATGTCGTTCGACATCGTGAAACAGGCAGTAAGTGTATCGAAAGCATTTTGGCCATTTTCTGTCCATATAAATTTTTTTGATTTCTTTAATAATGCGTTAAGCTCTTTTGTAATGTCTGCAAAATTTGGTATGAATTTTCTGTGTGTAAAATTTTTTTTCCACTGCTATTTATTTATTGTATCTTCAAATTGAACTAACAATAAGTGTTCAAATCTTAAGAATAAATATAATAATTAGGCCCAACCAGTGTCGGACATAAACTTAGTGATAGTAATTAATAATACATAAATGTGTTAAGCACAAAAATATTCAAAAAATTCCATCTGAAGTGTGGCGTATTAAGGCCGTAGTATCCCTCTTTTTTAAGCGGATGTGTCCAGTAAAGTTCAAGATATTACGAGCAAGGGGATTAGGATGGGACTCGAGTTTTGTTAAACATTAGCCTGCATATTTTGCAATTTCAGCGGTCACAAGTGGCATATTTAAATCACGATGTAAAATTGAATTTTTCACGTACCATGGAGCCGATGTTATTAACCTTAAAATTTTGTTTTGCATTCGTTGTATTCGCTCTACATTGGAAGCTGAAGCAGTGCCCCATAGCTGAATTCCGTAACACCATATGGGTTTCACGAGCGACTTGTATATTAAAAGTTTACAATCTAGACTGAGGGTAGAATTTCTACTAATCAGCCAATGTATCTGCGTTATTTTAAGCTTCATTTGTGTCAGCTTAGAGTCAATGTGGTGTTTCCATGTAAGCCGTCGGTCAAGGTGTATACCAAGGTATTTCACCTGTGAATGTTGGGGAACAACTTGATTGTTGATTCGAATGGGGGAACAAGTGTCTCTTCGTAGAGTAAATGTGACATGAACACACTTTTGTTCATTTACTTTTATTCTCCATAAGTTCAACCACAGCTCCAACAGGTTAATATGTTCCTGAAGATATCGGGATGCCTCGTGAGGGTTTTCATGCATACTAAGGCAGGCTGTATTATCGGCAAAAGTAGAAGTGAGGATATTACTGCTCAAAGGCATATCACAGGTATAAATCAAATACAAAACTGGCCCCAGTATACTCCCCTGTGGCACACCGGATGAGATAGTTTTGGGCACACTCATGAAGTCTCCTTCCACAACAGTGAACTTCCGGGCAAGAATATAACTTTCCAAAAGATTTACAGTGTTTATTGGCAGATATGTCTTCAATTTTAAAATTAGGCCTTCATGCCACACTTTACCAAATGCCTGAGAGACATCAATAAAGAGGGAAGAACAATACTTTTTTTCTTCAAATGTTCTTCTTATGAAATGAACCAATCTATGACATTGTTCAACGGTACTATGCTGACTTCTAAAACCAAATTGATGGTCCGGTATGCACCCATTATCAGTTAGAATTGGGGACAATTTTGTCATGAGCAGCTCTTCGAAGAGCTTTGAAATTGTTGACAGTAAACTTATTGGCCTATAAGACTCAGCCTTGGTAAGATCTTTGCCCGCCTTTGGAATCATTTTGACCATGGCAAGTTTCCAGCTGTGTGGATAATACTCCATTCGTAAAATGCCATTAAAAATAAATAACAGGATTCTAATAGCAATACGAGGCAACTTCATCAGCATCTTGTTACTAATTCCATCAATACCCGGGGCCTTTTTAGGTTGGTTTCAGCAATTAGTTTTTGTACATCACGCATCTTAAATTTCATGGGTCGAGGGGGTAGAGCAACTACACTCGGCAAATCAACAGCACCAGTACATGTGTTTGGGGTAAATACGTATTTTAAGTGCTTAGCAAATCTGTTACCTTTTTCAGTATTAGTTCTTGCCCAACCTCCGGTAGAAGTGCGCAGGGGTGGTTTAGACTCAACGGGTGTTTTAAGTTTTTTAGCAGCGCGCCACAATTAGTAATTGGATGCTGCTGTGACATCGAGACCTTCCAGATAGTTCTTAAGAGAAGCAGATTTTTCAGATGAAAGCAACTCTTGGAGTCGTTTAGTGCATTCTCTAAGTCTGATTTTATGTTGGGGCGATCTGTGCTGTTGCCATTCCCTTCTAGCTCTTCTTTTTTCACATACGAGACGTTCAATATCCGCAGAAGAAATTCTATTAAACCCAGTCTGCGGATGGGAGGTAGTGCCATGTTTAGCAGCCTGTTTAATATTTTCAGTAAGATTGGCAATGTTAAATTCAATATCATCGCGAGTTCTTAGCTTGATGTTCGCCGTACAATGACTACTGAGATATTTTTTGAACCCCAGCCAATTAACATTATTTATCATCTTCGCATATGGGTGAGGTAAGTCACTTCTTAGTGGGCTACAAATTGTAACGATCGTGGGGGAGTGATCAGAGGAGAGATCATGAAAAGCTTCAACATGAATTAGATCCCTAGATATATTTTTCATGACGCCAAAGTCTATAACATCCGGAATTTTTTGTATGTCAGTAGGCCAGTAAGTGGGCTCTCCGCTCGAAATGACATCCAAACCCATTTTTGAAATTGTGTTGAACAATGCTCTACCCCTAGGTGTAAGACGCGATCCCCAGAAGGTATGTTTTGCATTGTAGTCCCCAGCTGCTACGAAACAAGGTCCAAGAGTTTTGTAAAAATCCTCGTATTGATCCTCAGTGATTGAAAATCTAGGAGGGGAGTAAACTGATGATATTACGAGATTTGAACAAAAATTTTCGATACAAATATTTGTTGCTTGTAGATGGTCTTCACAAGTGTTCTCAAGAATATAGTGCTTGAGTCTTGACTTTATTAGAATTGCTGATCCTCCGCATGCTCTTCCTCTCGGGTCCTTTGTATCATATAAGATGTAGCCACTTATTTTAAATAGGCTTCTCGAAGCCAAATGAGTCTCAGATACCAACATTATATCAATATTCTTCACCGTGAGGAAGTGCTCAAGTTCGTTTCTATGTTGGCGAATGCCGTTTGCGTTCCAGAAACATACTTTTAACGTGTTCACGGCTTGTTAACTAATGCTTGAAGCAGTGTGTTCTGCATTCGCAGCATTTCTTGCATCATGCTAGTCATATTTGTTGTAAAGTTGTTTATAGTTTGCACCAAATTGTCAATAGTAGCTTCAAGGCGACTGAAATTAAAGCTTGAGTTTGCATTTGTTGTATTATTTGGTGGTGACACTTTTTGAACGGGAATAGAGTTGATCTTCACAGCGTCAGCATACGATACATGTGAAGTGATTGGTTGGGCCATTAGGGGATGAGTAGCGGAGTACGTATTTCCTACTTGAGCTGGAGTTACTTTAGGCTTTTGGCTCATAGATTGTTTAACAAAAGTGAATACAGGACATCCTCTGTGGTTAGCAGTGTGATTACCTCCACAATTACTGCACTTTTTTTCCTTTTGATCCTTTGACTTATTGCAAATAGCAGTGTTGTGTAATTCACCACACACAACGCAAACAGTAGGTAATTTACAGTAGGTTTTTGTATGGCCATATTCTTGACAATTATGGCACTGTACGGGTCCTGAACGCTTGTGTGGTTCTTCAACTGTGATTTTCCGGTATAACAGTTATTTTAAATTATAAATTGGATGGGTCTCATTTTTCTTCAATTTTATATCATTTGGCTCCAGTTCAACACGAAATAAAGGTTGGGGGATCTTCTCCCTGTTTATAATGTTAGAGACATTTTTTACCTTAAATCCTTGGAGGGTGAGAGCATCTTTTATTTCCTCAGGAACAACATAAGAATCTATGCCCATCAATTCGATCTATAGGCCTTTAGCACTCTTAAGCTGGAAAGTGTAGAAACTTGTTTTATTTTTCTCAAATTCTATAACCGTTTTGCGGAAGTCTTTTTCATCATATATTTGAACTTTTGTTTCATCAATGTTACTACGTTTTGTTGGAACAATGTGAAATGACTTTTCACCAATGGCCGAGATTTGTATTTTAATAAGTGTGTTTGAGTATTTTGTCTCAGATAGATTGGTGGTGGTTTTGAAGATTTTTTCGAAGAGTCTTCGGGTTTCTCGCTGTCATCTTGCAATATTTCAAACCGGTTTTGACGATTAGCTGAGCGGCGTCGTTGTCCCTTGATATTTTGGGAACAGATGAGATTTTGGATGAATTGGGGCTTCGCCCGCGCTTTACCACCGTTACATATCTGTCCATTCCGACAGGCACTTTAGGTTTTTGAATATTATCGTCCATTGTGATAACTGGGTTAAGTGATGAACACGAGCCCGGAGCGGATAATGGCGCTGACTTAAATAAAGAAGAAGCAGGCAACGGTAATGTTAAGGAATCACTACTTGTCATTGGAGTAAGCGAGGTTGATCGCTCGCGTAAAATTGGCTTTGCCGTTAGAAAAAGACTGTCATCCGATTTTTTGTTTTTATTGTTTGCATTAAGAGGTTCAGAACTCACAGTAAAATAGGCATTTCTGCCGTTAGAACTCACTTCACAATTTTTTGTTTTTGAGGTACTCATGCAGAGTATTCCTCAGTCACTTTGTTTGTGTTTTTTTTTTTTTTTGTTTTTGTTGTTTTAGATTATATGAAAAATATTATTAGTGCAAATAAAGCAAATTTCACAAAAACCCGCACTTTTTACGAATCAGTACTTATTACGAATATTTTTTGTTTGTATTGTTGTTTGTTTAGTATGTAAAAAAAACTCCGTTAATACGTTTGTTCACTACGAAGGTTCAACAAACAAAGCATTGTGTAAAAATTGTTGACGCTTAATTTTTCGTTTTCTAAGTGAAAAACATTTTGATATTTTTTTTTTATATTTTTTTTAATTGTGTTTTTGCATATTCGTCGTCATGATCTAAATTTAAGTCATTCATTATTTTGTTAAAACGTTCGTTGCTGTTTTTATTGTTGTAACATAATACGTCATAATTTTTAAGTGGGTCAGTTTGGAATGTAATGCCCTGTAAAGTTATTTCTTCATTTGTTGTGTTTAAAATTTTTAAATGTGTCATGCCACTTTTGGGGCTATCGAATTACTTAGATATAAACTTGGTTTTAATTAAAAATTACGCTGTCTTCTGTTAAGTTTAATTTTATTGTTTGTATTATTTCTGTTCATTGGGAAGTTTTTATTTGAATTGACGTAATTGCTTTTGTATGCATTGGAAGATTTATGGTATTATTATTAACAAAAAAAGGTATTGTAAATGTTTCATAATATATTTTGCAGATATATTTCCTTAAGAAGTCTATTGGAATAATTTATATATATATATATATATATATATATATATATATATATATATATATATATATATATATATATATATATCTAGTGTTTCGCTAAAATAAATTTGTGAATATCATTATATTGAAGGTTTCTTCATATATAATTTTCAAACCCTGTTTTAGAATTCTAACATTTTCTTTAATATTTTAATAATATAGTGTTCAAAGTAATTTATAATCTTGATGTTGATTATGATGATAAGTAATCGATGGATGAGTTAATGGTTGCTGGGGCATTTTCTGTATTTGGGTCGCAGCATGGTGATAAGGGATTTGTTGACGATATTGTTGGTGCTGTAGCTGTTGGTGGATTTCTGTATTACATACATTTGTAGCAGATGTCGCAATACTACTTGAAGCTTGCAACGCAGCTGAAGATGTTTGGTACGGAGTGTGCTGAGGATGATGATGTAATTGTTGCTGTTGAGCCTGAGGTGCATTGTTTTGCTATACATCAATTTGATATGTCTATGATGTAAATCGGTATACGGCTGTTTTTTTTTTTTGAAATGCCAAGTTATATACCGCTTCAGCTTCTTTGAAGGTGTGGTGTGAAAAATATTTGGCTCTCTCAGGTCGATCGAATACATTTTCCAATCTTGTTAATAGAAATGCAGGATGTTCTTTCTGTTTGGAAAAATTGGTATCTGTGTGTGTTGAATTGATCCTGACATCCCCAGTTAAGCATAAGCTGTGTGTACTGGTTTTATCAATTTTATACCTTTGTAATTAGATTATAGCAGTTAAGCTATTGTATCTGAATTACAGTAGGCAGGATCGCCATGTAGTGTTCTGAGACTACGAAAAGAATAAAACTAAGCTAAGCAGCCGTATTGTGTCTTTTTCAATTCAAGTCTGATTTTATTTACAAATTTTGCGCTCTTATATACTACTTGTGAAAATCATTCTAGTCATCTAGAATGATTAACACATGTTTGTTTACAACACATGTTACAAATAAATATTAGGTTACTATAAATAAATATTAGGTTACAAGAAATGATTTACAATGCATATAAGTATTGGGTTATAAGTGTCGTACAACATGAAAGCGGACAATGGTCTTTGGCACACTTCAAAATGTAAACCGATCGTATATCGATTGGTAGTCACTCTACACAGTTGAAGTTGGCAAATATACACAGTCATGTTGTATGGCGCTGTGGGTACTCTACAATATATATATATATATATATATATATATATATATATATATATATATATATATATATATATATATATATATATATATATATATATATATATATATATATATATATATATATATAAAAAATCAAAAGTTTGTTGTGGCTTTAGCTCTTCATATGCCGACATTTCATTGGTTGCTAAAACCAAATCGTCAGTGAAGTTTAAGCAGTTTGAAAACATTCAACCTCGGATGTTTATGCCACATAAATCAAATACAATATGAGAATTTCAATATTGCATATGAATTACAACAAATACATAATCATAGTAGATTTAGATTCTAAACTTTAGAATGTTTCTATATAAACCAACACAACAAACAATTTACTCAACGTGAGTCTATTTTATTTTTCTCTCAACACCCATACAATTAAACGCCCGTTGGTCGTTAATGATTGTATCGGTTGGGCAAAAATGAAAAATAAAATCTTTATTTTAAATACTTAATATTGAAATTCATTATTGGGATATTCTCCCCAACTAATCATTATAAACAATTAGAGCTTTTGCAAAATGCATAGAAAAAATCAAAAGTTTGTTGTAGCAACCAATGAAATATCGGCATATGAAGAGCTAAAGCCACAACGAACTTTTGATTTTTTCTATGCATTTTGCAAAAGCTCTAATTGTTTATAACGATTAGTTGGGGAGAATATCCCAATAATGAATTTCAATATTAAGTATATATATGTATATATGTATGTATATATGTGTATATATATGTATATATGTGTATATATATGTATATATATGTATATATAGATAATAGAACAAATTACTGTCGCATTTGTTACCATACGGAAATAACATACAGCAGCATATCCGTCTCTACTCCACGAATGTATGTAGTTGGACCTCAACACCTTTATAATTAGCCATTGTTTGTAAATAGCATCGAGGAATTGCGATTCTTTCAATACCTGGCAAAATTTTTATCCACAGTTTCCACTTAATCATTAAATCTTCTGGGATTTCTTCGCCCCAGCCTACTTTAGATCGCCACACTTCTTGAAGTAGTATTTTCACGTACATTATTACATTGCCTATTGACATCACCAGACGAAGCATTTCACGTTTAGTTGGTTTCTTTTCACTAGAAAAAATTTTACTCTCCACAAGTCTTGCCGAAATTTTAAAAGTAATAACATCTTCTTGATGCTCCCAGAAAACTCCGAGCACCTTTTCAATTTGCTTCTCCCCGCTCAGATTTAAACATTTTTTGTCATTGGAACAATTGCCGAAAACTGTATTCAAAACGTTTTTATCATTGGAAATCCAGTTTCTTATATTAAAACCACCTTGGAGATGGATATATCTGATTTCTTTAATCAGTTTAATAGCTTCTTCAGCTGTATCGACCGAATACAAAAGGTCATCAACATAATGGTTTTCTTTAATAGCATTTGCAGCTGCAAGGGATTGCTTCTCATATTTTTCGGCATTGGTATTTTTAATATATTGCGAAATGCTTGGGGCACATGTAGCACCGAATATCATTACGTCCATAACGTATATGTCTGGCTCTTTGCTTTAGTTGCAATCACGCCATAGAAAGCGTTGTACATCTCTATCCGCTGGGCTTACAAAAATTTGGTGAAACATTTCTTCAATGTCTCCACATATTGCGATGGCTTTTTGACGAAATGAAAATAAAATTGCTGGCAATGAAGCTAGTAGATCAGGTCCTTGTAGCAGATGTGAATTTAAAGATACACCGTTTGTTTTTCCTGCTGCATCCCATACGACTCACGATTTGCCGGGTTTGTATTTGTTAAAAACATCAAAAATTGGAAGGTACCATACTTTACCCAACTTATTGGTCTCGCATTTATTTAATTTTCGAATATAGCCCTTGCTTAAATACTTTTCAATTGTAGTTTGAAACACATTTAAAAGTTCGCAATTTCTTGATAATTTTCGCTCAAGGCAGACTAGCCTTTTCATTGTCATGTCATAACTATTTGGTATATTTAAAATGTCGAATTTCCATAATAGAGGGGTCTCATAATGCCCATTTGACTTTTGTATCGTATATTGTTGTAAAAGACGAAGCGCCCTATCATCATTTTTTCCAACAAGCAAATTCTTACAACATATACCTATACTGTCAAGACAGTAAAAACTCTTAACTAGTTCATCTAAACTTTCTTCGTCTTTCACACTGTCGCATATATGAAAATTAAAATGCTTACTTGATATAGTGTTTTCCGTAATTGCTCCGTATATCAGCCATCCAATTCTAGTGCACACTGCAACTGGTTCATTGGGGGCACCCTGCCGTATCCTGGTGGAAATTCCCAAATCAAAGTTGTTAAGACCAATTAAAATCTTTGGTACAGCATTTTTATAGCTTTTAATAGGCAAATTGCTTAAATGTTGAAATTGTTGAGACAGCCAGTCATAATCCAACGATTGTGTAGGTAGACTTAAGACGTCACCGTATTTACATTTATAGCAATATGTTTCTTATTTCCACCTGAAATGCTAATTTTTAATTTTTGTGAATTATTTTCACACCTTTCCATACCTCCAGTCCACTTTAGGCACAGAGGTCTTGGCGATCCACAAATATCCAGTTCGTCCATTAGACTCTTCTCCATTAGGCTTATTGAGGATCCCTCATCAATAAAGGCAAAGGTTTTAATTTGTTTTTTATTGCCGTACACTGTTATGGGTAATATTTTAAACAAAATTTGCTTTAAGTTACCACTGTGCGTATATATAACTTCAGTGGCCTCTGTATATTGATTTTTGTTTTTTATATTGTCTCCACAAACAGCATTGTTTTTAATGTCATTATGTTTTACATCAGAGTAACGATGTAAAGAAGAATGATGATAATATTTACAATCATCTATTCCACACTGCAATTTCTTCTTACATTCTCCACTATGTTTAAGTAAGCAAATTTTACATAATTTGTATTTTTTTTTTATGATGTTCCATTTATTTCCACGATTAAGAGAAATAAATTTTTTGCAATTAGCAATTGCTTTACATGTGCTGCTGTTACAGGACAAAACACTTGCGATCATCAGTGTGTGTGTGTTTACGTATGCATTTTTATTATTGTTATTGCAAGTAGTTTTTTCTCTTTTGCTGTTAGTGGAGTTGTCAACTGTTATACAGCTGGCAGAAATTCCAATGTTAAAAATCCAATTGGAGAATTCATACATATTGGGACTCTTGTTTTGATTTGTTAATTGTAATATTTGTGTACCCCATTGCAGCTGATAAGAAGGTGGTAATTTCTGCACTAGTTCTTGTAAAAGTGAAGAATTGTTAATTTCCTCAAGTAAATTACTAGCTTCAATTGTTGCGATTACACTTTTTACGTTTATAGCAAATGACGTAAATGAAGGTAAGTAGTTTTCATTTACATGTGGCGTATTTTTTATTCTGTTTTTAATAGAATTTACATATTATCTTTTCAGGCTGTCCGTACAGCAACTTTAATATTGACATTATCCAGGAAACATTTGATGGATGTACCAGAATAAGTTGAACGTTTTTCAGTGCTTCGTCTCTTAGAGATTTTTGTAGTCTTATGAGATTCTCGGCATCAGTAAATCCACATATTTTTGTTGACCATTCGAAGGTAGATGAAAACAAAGGCCATTCTTCTGGTTGGCCAGTGAAGATAGGAAGTTCTTTTGGTGATGATGTACGTGCTTGAAGTTGCAGAAGAAAAAATCGCACCGAAAGGAACATTTTGTGTAGAAGTAAAGTGCGCATTGTTTTCCAAATTTGGATTATAAAAATGACGTTCGGCATTGCTGCTAACGTTTTGATGTGTATTAAAACTACAATACGGAGAAGCATTTTGTGGACGAGATGATGTTGTAGTGGCACTGGCTGGAAAAGAGTCTGATGGTATTGGTGGCGGCGTTGTGACGGTAAGCCAACATTATTAGAATGACTTGGTGCATGTGTCGTAAAAACAGGCGCAGGGGACAAAATTGTGGTTGCAGTAGTCGCTGAACTATTAAAGTTATCATGAGTTTCACTCACTTTGTTTTATATATTTAAACTATTTTCTCTTACGTTGGAGAACAAATAAAAAATTTTATCAGCAGGCACAGCGGGTGTCTGCTTTTCGGTTGTTTTCTTTAAATTTTCAGAAGGCGCTTTTGGAGCCGGATATACAGACTTTAAACATTCACGAGGATTGAGAAGATCCTTCAGCCACTCTCGAAGAGTTATAGATCGGTTGGAAGAAAATTCACTTCGACGTACTTCCTTTTGTAGCTGCATGAGGCTATATTTTTTTTAATAAATTCCATAGAGACCTCTCGCTCTTCTTCTAAACGTTGTAGTTCTAATTTTAGAAGGCGGTCTTGAGAACTAATAGAACGCTTTGAGGCGCGAGTAGGGGCGTTTTTAACAGATTCAGGCGCAGTGGTATCAACCGGCGATGAAATGCAGTTTTGGCATTTAAAAATTTGGTTTGAATTTTGTTCTGTGTTAATTTCAACACACGATTTATTAACATTTTGTGCATGTTATCATGTTCTCGTCAGGGGAATTAGGACAAAGTGGACAAATTTGTTGACCCTGTAAATTCATTTGTACTTACTGTGAGATTGGCAGGTTAGGCGTTATAAGGTACTTCAATTATCCGTCTCGAGTAGATCGTTGACACTTAGGAAACGTTGATTACAAAAAGAATTTTAAGATGTTGATTGAGGAATCCGCCTCGCTAGTGACTTCCACTTGGATTTTGAATAAAGAAAATCAATTTCAAACAAAAATTTAATTTATTCAATTTTGGTTTCTTATATTAAAATTCCTATAAAACAATTCAAGTTAGGAATATTTATATTAAGTTACGTGCTAAATATAACTCACTTTTTGGTATGGAAACCACCAGAATTAAACTTAAATTATATTTCAACAGTCTTGTTGAAACTTCGTAGTGAAGAGACGTGTTAGCGGAGTTTTTTTTACATACTAAACAAACAAACAAAAAATATTCGTAATAAGTACTGATCCGTAATAAGTACATATTTTGTGAAATTTGCTTTATTTGCAAATTTAAATTAAATTTCATATAATCTGAAACAAGAAAAACAAAAAAAAAAACAAAAAGAACTGTAAACAAAGTGACTGAGGAATACTCTGCATGAGTACCTCAAAAACAAACAATTGTGCAGTGAGTTCTAACGGCAGAAATGCCTATTTTACTGTGAGTTCTGATATTTTTAATGCACACAATAAAAATAAAAAATCGGATGATAGTCTTTTTCTAACGGCAAAGCCGATTTTACGCGAGCGATCAACTTCGCTTACTCCGATGCCAAGTGGTGATTCGGTAACATTACCATTGCCTAGTTCATCTTTATTTAAGTCAGCGCCATTATCCGCTCCAGGCTCGTGTTCATCACATAACCAAGTTATCACTACAGACAACAGTAGTCAAAAACCTAAGGTGCCTGTCGGAATGGACATATATATATATATATATATATATATATATATATATATATATATATATATATATATATATATCAGTGGTAAAGCGCGGGCGAAGCCCAAATTCTTTAAAGATATCATCTGTTCCCAAGATATCCAGAGGTATCGACGCAGCTAACCGTCAAAACCGTTTCAAAATATTGCAAGACGACAGCGACAAACCCGAAGAATCCTGGAAAAAAACCTCGAAACCACCACCAATCTATCTTAGGCAAAAAAATTCTAACACACTTATAAAAAAACTAATCTCGGTCATTGGTGAAAAGTCATTTCACATTGTTCCAATAAAACGTGGTAACATTGACGAAACAAAAGTTAAAATATAAATATATATGTATAATGAAAAAGACTTCCGCAAAATGGTTACTGAATTTGAGAATAATAATACAAGTTTTTACACATTCCAGCTTAAGAGCGCTAAAGGCCTACAGGTCGTACTGAAGGGCATAGATTCTTATGTTGTTCCTGAGGAAATAAAAGATGCTCTCACCCTCCAAGGATTTAAGGTGAAAAATGTCTCTAATATAATAAACAGGGAGAAGATCCCCCAACTTTTATTTCGTGTTGAACTGGAGCCAAATGATATAAAATTGAAGAAATATAAGACCCATCCCATTTATAACTTAAAATATCTCTTATATCGGAAAATCACAGTTGAAGAACCACACAAGCGTTCAGGACCCGTACAGTGCCATAATTGTCAAGAATATGGCCATACGAAAACTTATTGCAAATTACCTACTGTTTGCGTTGTGTGCGGTGAATTACACAACACTGCTATTTGCAATAAGTCAAAGGATCAAAAGGAAAAAAAGTGCAGTAATCGTGGAGGTAATCACACTGCTAACCACAGAGGATGTCCTGTATTCACTTTTGTTAAACAATCTATGAGCCAAAAGCCTAAAGTAACTCCAGCTCAAGTAGGAAATACGTACTCCGCTACTCATCCCCTAATGGCCCAACCAATCACTTCACATGTATCGTATGCTGACGCTGTGAAGATCAACTCTATTCCCGTTCAAAAAGTGTCACCACCAACAAATGCAAACCCAAGCTTTAATTTCAGTCGCCTTGAAGCTACTATAGACAATTTGGTGCAAACTATAAACAACTTTACAACAAATATGACTAGCATGATGAAAGAAATGCTGCGAATGCAGAACACACTGCTTCAAGCATTAGTTAACAAGCCATGAACATGTTAAAAGTATGTTTCTGGAACGCAAACGGCATTCGCCAACACAAATATGAACTTGAGCACTTCCTCACGGTAAAAAATATTGATGTAATGTTGGTATCTGAGACTCATTTGACTTCGAGAAGCCTTTTTAAAATTAATGGCTACACCTTATATGATACAAAGGACCCGAGAGGAAGAGCATGCGGAGGATCAGCTATTCTAATAAAGTCAAGACTCCAGCACTATATTCTTGAGAACACTTGTGAAGACCATCTACAAGCAACAAATATTTGCATCGATAATTTTTATTCAAATCTTGTGATATCATCAATTTACTCCCCTCCCAGATTTTCAATCTCTTAGGATCAATACGAGAATTTTTACAAAACTCTTGGCCCTTGTTTCGTAGCAGCTGGCGACTACATTGCAAAACATACGTACTGGGGATCGCGTCTTATTACACCTAGAGGTCGAGCGTTGTTCAACACAATTTCAAAAATGGGCTTGGACGTCATTTCGAGGGGGAGCCCACTTCCTGGCCTACTGACATACAAAAAATTCCAGATGTTATAGATTTTGGCGTCATGAAAAATATCTCTAGGGATCTAATTCATGTTGAAGCTTCTCATGATCTCTCCTCTTATCACTCTCCAACGATCGTTAACAATTTGTACCCCTCTAAGAAGTGACTTACCTCACTCATATGTGAAGATGATAAATCGTGTTAATTGGCTGGGGTCCAAAAAATATCTCAGTAGTCATTGTACGGAGAACATCACGCTAAGAACTACCGATGATATTGAATATAACATTGCCAATCTTACTGAAAATATTAAACAGGCTGTTAAACATGCCACTACTTCCTATCCGCAGACTGGGTTTAATAGAATTTATTCTGCGGATACTGAACGTCTCGTATGTGAAAAAAGAAGAGCTGGAAGGGAATGGCAACAGCACAGATCACCCCAACATAAAATCAGACTTAGAGAATGCACTAAACGACTCCAAGAGTTGCTTGCATCTGAAAAATCTGCTTCTCTTAAGAACTATCTGGAAGGTCTCGATGTCACAGCAGCATCTAATTACTCCTTGTGGCGCGCTGCTAAAAAACTTAAAACACCCATTGAGTCTAAACCACCCCTGCGCATTTCTACCGGAGGTTGGGCAAGAACCAATACTAAAAAAGGTAACATATTTGCTGGGCATTTGAAATACGTATTTACCCCAAACACATGTACTGGTGCTGTTGATTTGCCGAGTGTAGTTGCTCTACCCCCTCGACCCATAAAGTTTAAGATGCGTGATGTACAAGAACTAATTGCTGAAACCAACCAGAAGAAGGCCCCGGGTATTGATGGAATTAGTAACAAGATGCTGATGAAGTTGCCTCGTATTGCTATTAGAATCCTGCTATTCATTTTTAATGGCATTTTACGACTGGAGTATTATCCACACAGCTGGAAACTAGCCATGGTCAAAATGATTCCAAAGGCGGGCAAAGATCTTACAAAGGCTGAGTCATATAGGCCAATAAGTTTATTGTCAACAATTTCAAAACTCTTCGAAAAGCTGCTCATGACAAACTTGTCCCCAATTCTAACTAACAATGGATGTATACCGGACCACCAATTTGGTTTTAGAAGTCAGCATAGTACCGTTGAACAATGTCATAGATTGGTTCATTTTATAAGAAGAACATTTGAAGAAAAGAAGTATTGTTCTCTCTTTATTGATGTTTCTCAGGCATTTGATAAAGTGTGGCATGATGGCCTAATTCTAAAATTGAAGACATATCTGCCAATAAACATTGTAAATCTTTTGGAAAGTTACATTCTTGCCCGGAAGTTCACTGTCGTGGAAGGAGACTTCATGAGTGTGCCCGAAACTATCTCATCTGGGGTGCCACGGGGAGTATACTGGGACCAGTTTTGTATTTGATTTATACCTGTGATATGCCTTTAAGCAGTAACATCCTCACCTCTACATTTGCCGATGATACAGCCTGCCTTAGTATGCATGAAAACCCTCACGAGGCATCCCGTTATCTTCAGGAACATATTAAGCTATTTGAACTGTGTTTAAACTTATGGAGAATAAAAGTAAATGAACAAAAGTGTGTTCATGTCACATTTACTCTACGAAGAGACACTTGTTCCCCCATTCGAATCAACAGTCAAGTTGTTCCTCAACATTCGCAGGTGAAATACCTTGGTATGCATCTTGACCGACGGCTTACATGGGAACAGCACATTGACTCTAATACTACATTTACACCTACGCAAAATCTAATAGATTTCAGCTGAAATCTCGAAGAAAATCTCTGCCGTTTAGACCACTGCTTTTTGACGTATTATTGGATTTCATTTTCATAACAAACAGCTGACTAAAGATAAATAAAAAATTGTCTCTAAACTTTTATTTTATTTTGTTCAAAAAATGGAAGGGAAAAACAATATTTTAATATATTATACCTCTACATATAAAAAATGCAAATGAAGCTGATATTGCTACGTAAGAAAAAACAGAAGCATTTGTTACCGCAAATCTTTTGTTTCTATCGCGCTTTTTTTCCTTACAATTGTCAAAATTTTCTTATTCAGCGCTGTATATTTCAGTATAATACCAAAAAATACACAGTTGCATCATTCAGTATTGGAAGATTTTGTGAGATTTTGCTAAAATCTAGTTCGTAAGTAGATTTTGTTTTGTATGGGAAATCTGGTAGAAAAGAGCTAGATTTCCCTCAAAATCTCATAAGTACTAGATTTTGCGTAGGTGTAAATGTAGTATAAGCTAACACAAATGAAGCTCAAATTAACCCAGATACATTGTCTGATTGGTAGAAATTCTACCCTCAGTCTAGATTGTAAACTTTTAATATACAAGTCGCTTTTAAAACCCATATGGTGTTACGGAATTCAGCTATGGGGCACTGCTGCAGCTTCCAATGTAGAAAGAATACAACGTATGCAAAACAAAATTTTAAGGTTAATAACATCGGCTCCCTGGTACATGAAAAATTCAATTTTACATCGTGATTTAAATATGCCACTTGTGACCGCTGAAATTGCAAAATATGCAGGCAAATGTTTAACAAAACTTGAGTCCCATCCTAATCCCCTTGCTCGTAACATCTTGAACTTTCCTGGACACATCCGCTTAAAAAAGAGGGATACTACGTCTTTAGTACGCAACACTCCAGATGAAATTTTTTAAAAATATACTTATGCTAAATA
>OY812998.1:87003179-87040679 GCA_963681545.1 Germaria angustata
GATTAAATTACCACCATTGCCCTTGCCAACAGAGCCATTGCGTTCTTTGCTTCATGGTGAAACACCAGTGTTAATACATACATTAATAGGTTTTTATTTATTTTAAGTTCAGTGAACTTCTGCATACTTTTTTCTTTTTGTTTTGGTTCATTGAATTGCACACCTTTTTATTTAGTTTAGTTAGTTGAAACTTAATACTTAATTTTTATTCTTTAGTTTATTTATAATTGAAACTTGATACTTAATGTTTTTAATTAAGTTCACTTATTCATGTATTCTGGAAGTTCCATTGCCATTAAACATAAAATTTATTTGGTTCAACATACATATTAGCAAAGTAAGCATTATCCGTATTGTAATATTAGTATATAAGATGGATTTAAACACAAATAAAATCACTCTTAATTTTGAAAGCAATCAAGGTATTTGAATTTAAGAGAAGGCAACACAGTTCAAGTGCTGTTGTTGCAAAACAAATTTTACGTTCAATAAGTTCAAGTGCTTTATTGAACATTTTTTGGTGACCCCGAACTTTAGATACTTCATGTTTTCTCCCAGCAGTGGTAAGAAACATTTAGCTATCTAAAAACCACGCAACAACCATCAAACCACGAGTTTTAAGGATACGTTAGTCTCCCCCAACAATGGTAAGGGACTTTTATTCTTGAAAATATCAAACAAGCCATCCATCTTTTCTACAAGAAGTAAACCATGGCCTCTTTCGAATTAGTGAAAGGCTTGAAGCCATAATCCGAAATTTCAAAAAGGATTCTACATCAAGAAAGGATTCTATAAATTATTTCCAAGAAAGATTAAGATGACTCGATGCGGAATGGTCAGAATTCGAGACCAACGACAATGAAATTCGCCTGAGTGAAACCCGAAAACCGGAACATCAGTACGAAATTTCAAAAAGGATCCTACATCAAGAAAGGATTCTATAAATTATTTCCAAGAAAGATTAAGACGACTCGATGCGGAATGGTCAGAATTCGAGACCAAGGACAATGAAATTCGCCTCAGTGAAACCCGAAAACCGGAACATCAGTACGTCCTGAAAGACTATTTGTTGGAGGTTAAAAATCTGGCATCTCGTCATTGCTTTTTGTATGCGCTTTTGTGCATCTTTGATTTTATTCTTTTACAAATTACTTACTTCCTTTTTATATGTATTAAATAAAACATCTTTTTATTATATTGCTCCGAAATCAATTGGCTTTTATTTGAGGAATCCTAACAGGTTATGGGCCCAGCTTTGATAAGCAATATTTTAACAGAAGCTGTACAAAAATTAAAGTTATTTAAACATGGCGTCGATTGCAAATTTCAACATAGAGAAATTAAAAGGAGGAGAAAATTATACCTCGTGGGCGTTTGCTGTCAAAAATTATTTACAACACGAAGAGCTATGGGACACCGTATCAGGAATTTATCCGGGCAAAAATATGGATGTTAAGTTAGACACAAAGGCTAGAACGAAGATTATTTTGTTAATTGAAAAAATTAATTACGTCCGTATTGAAAGTGCTGTCACTTCTAAAGAGGTATGGGACAAGTTAAAAGCGGCTTTTCAAGATTCTGGTTTAACACGAAGGGTAGGACTTTTGCGGCAGTTAATTACAACGCGTTTTACAACATCTGAAAACATAGAAGAGTACGTTAGCCAAATTGTCAGCACTGCACATAAGCTCAAAGAAGTCGATATGCCCGTAAGTGGTGAATGGATCGGTACGTTGTTATTATCTGGACTCCCTGATGAATACGCCCCTATGATAATGGGAATAGAAAGTTCAGGTGTCCAAATCTCTTGCGATTCAATAAAAACTAAATTGTTGCAAGAAATTAAAAAACCTACTGAAGGCAGTGCGCTATATTCAACGACGAAAAAAAAGAAATCTGATGCAAAGAAGGGTTTTCGCTGTTTCAGCTGCAATCGCCATGGCCACAAAGCGGCTGATTGCCGTGCAAATAAAACCAAAAATAAGCAAAATCAGGAAGTTGGTTTTTGTACAGTGTTTGTTGCTGGTGTTGTAAATGAAACAGAGTGGTTTGTCGATTCTGGTGCCAGTATGCACATGTCCATGCGTAAAGATTGGTTTACCGAAATGAAGCAACCCCAAGTAAAAGAAATTATAGTTGCTAATAAAGAAAAGTTAAAAGTAGGTGTTGGCAACGTGACGGTGTGTGTTGAAAATAGCAATTGCTCCTCTACACAAATTACAATACACAACGTATTGTATATTCCGAACTTGACAGTCAATCTATTGTCAGTGAGTCAAATAATTAAAAGGGGGCATGCTGTAGAATTCAAGAGTGACAAGTGCACAGTACATGCAGATGGTAATGTAGTCGCAACGGCTCAGCTTGAAGACAATATGTTCAAACTAAATCCTAAAACAAACGAAAACTGCATGGTGGCAGTACAAAATAGCGTTGAACTGTGGCATGCTCGTATGGGCCATTTAAACTATACAGATTTAATAAAAACTAAGAAACAAGTAAATGGCATGGATTTCCAGCAGAAATTAAATCAAAGATGTGAGTCATGTATCAAATGCAAGATGACACGAAATTCATTTAAATCATCGAAAACGCAAACAACTGATCTACTCCAACTGGTTCATACGGATGTTTGCGGTCCGATGGAGGAACTATCTATAGGAGGAGTTAAGTATTTTTTGAGTTTTATTGACGATTTTTCGCACAAAGTCTTTGTTTACATATTACAGTCAAAATCAGAGGTGCCGGCAGTGTTTTTAAAATTTAAGTCAAGAGTGGAAAATGAAACTTCCCGAAAAATTAAATGTTTGCGTACCGACAATGGCACGAAGTATTGCAATTCACAGCTGTCAAGAATCTTAATTAGGAATGGCATACAACATCAGACAACAGTGCCGTACACTCCCCAGCAGAATGGCGTTGCTGAGCGGATGAATCGCTCTATAGTTGAACGCGCTCGATGTATGCTGTTACACGCAGGACTGCCATCTAAGTTTTGGGCTGAAGCCGTTTCAAACGCTTACGTAATAAATCGATCTGCTTGCTCTGCCATTCCCGATCGTACACCAGAAGAATTATGGACTAATATTAAACCAAATATAAATCACATAAGAATTTTTGGCTCGCGGGCGCTTTCGTACATTCCTAAAGACAAGAGGAAAAAATGGGACGCTAAGTCTCAAGAGCTTATATTCGTTGGATATTGTGAGGACACGAAAGGTTATCGTTTATTAGATCCGGATGGGTGGCGTGTGATCAAGAGTCGAGATGTGGTATTCTTCGAAAATGAATTTAAATTCACCACTAAGAGTAGTCAAGACAAAATTGAGCTAAATTCTGTTGACGATATGTCAAATGACTCTAAGAAAATAAATGCTAACAATAATAACGATATGGAAGACTTTTTAGAGAACGAAGATGATGTTTCAAGCGAATATTTCGAACCGGTTGGTAAAGAACCAAATGATGCCAATTTACTAAATGTGAATGAGTGTGAAAATATTCGACGTTCCAAACGTTCACCAAAACCTATTGAAATGCCGGATTATCATCTGTATTTGGCGAATGCGGAGGATTTGGGAGATCCCTTAACTGTAAAAGAAGCTATGGAACGCAAAGATGCTGCACAATGGAAGCGGGCTATGGAAGACGAATATAAATCATTGATGGATAACAACACCTGGACAATGGCAGATCTACCTGTTGGAGCAAAACCTATAAAATGTAAATGGGTTTTCAAAATCAAACGTAATCCTAACGGCAGGGTTGAAAGATACAAGGCTAGATTGGTGACTAAAGGATGTTCTCAAAGGCCAGGCGTTGATTATCAAGAGACATATTCTCCTGTAGTGCGATACACATCAATTCGTTTTTTGATCTCGTTAGCTGCTCAATTCGACCTTGACGTAGAACAGATGGATGCAGTTACCGCATTTCTTCAAGGTGATTTAGATAAAAAAATTTTTATGGAACCACCGGAAGGTTTTTGCAAAAATACCGAAGGCAAGGTATGTAAATTAAACAAGGCCTTATATGGATTAAAACAATCCAGCCGCCAGTGGAACAAGAAATTAGATCAGGCTTTAAGGGATTTGGGTTTACAACAGTCAATTGTTGATTCATGTATTTACTTCAACTTCAGTGATTCTAAAATGTTTTTTTTTGGCTGTCTATGTCGACGACCTTATGATTTTTTCAAACAATGATGAGCTGAAGGCGCGAGTAAAAATCGGCCTAACAAATATGTTTTCAATGAAAGATTTAGGCGAAGCTAAAAGCTGTGTTGGTCTTCGGATAACAAGGATTCGCAGCCAGCATGAAATACATATTGATCAATCAGTGTATACTTCTGAAATTTTAAAGAGACTTAACATGGCAGACTGTAACCCTGCTTCAACACCATTTGATATCAACACAAAATTGACGAAGTCAAAATCAAAATGCAGTTTCATGGATAATATACCGTATCAGGAGGCTATAGGCAGCTTACTATATTTGGTCCAAGGTACTCGCCCAGATATTGCATATGCCGTGAATTATTTGAGTAAATTTAATGGCAATTTTGACAGTTCGCACTGGACCGCCGTGAAACGTATCTTCAGGTATCTTAAAGGCACAACAGGTGCAAGAATTACGTACAAAAGAAGTGAAAATTTTAGAGTCTGTTGTTTCTGCGATGCTGATTATGCCAATGACGTTGTCGATAGGCGGTCGTGTTCGGGCTACGTTTCTATAAAACAGGGTGCCATAAGTTGGTGTAGCAAGCGTCAGGCCACAATAGCCTTATCAACCACTGAGGCTGAGTACATGGCTATATCAACAGCCATTCAAGAAGCGGAATGGCTTCGTCAGTTAAAAAATGAATTTTGGAAGAGGTTAGGTTAGGTTAGGTTGATTGGAGGGGTGTGATAGCCCATGTCATACAACATACACTTAAGCCAGTGAAGGCTTGTTGTGCGCTCCCTTTAATTATCAGACACAAACTGCCACAGTTCTGCGGCAGGATTCGAACCTGGGACCATCGCACTACGAGTCTAGTACACTACCTACTAGTCTACGAAGGTCAGTTATATAATTTTGGAAGAACTCTCAGGAACCAATCATCCTTATGTGTGACAAAAAGAGTGCAATAAATTTGGCAGGAAAAGAAGGATATCATAGTCGCTCTAAGCACATTGATGTGCGTCATCACTTTATTCCTGAAAAAATTAATGACGGAAATATTGATTTGCAGTACCGAAAATCTGAAGACAATGCTGCGGACTTTCTAACAAAACCATTGCCGAAGGAAAAACATTTGAAGTGTGCTGAGATGATTGGCTTAACGAACCTCTAGCCAGCTTTTAGTGAAGGTGTTGGAGGTTGAAAACCTGGCATCTCGTCATTGCTTTTTGTATGCGCTTTTGTGCATCTTTGATTTTATTCTTTTACAAATTACTTACTTCCTTTTTATATGTATTAAATAAAACATCTTTTTATTATATTGCTCCGAAATCAATTGGCTTTTATTTGAGGAATCCTAACACTATTACACCGCAATTATGAATATCGTCCAACAATACAAGGAGATTTTCGAAAAGTCAAAAATGAAAATTACTACATCTATTGACAATCAACAAATTCAAGCACCCGGTCAGGCAGCCGGATCAAGGGCAACGGAAAAACCAATTGAAGAGCTAGTCAAACTCATGCGTAGGCAAGCCGCCATGATGTCATCCTTGCAACGCCTTTTAGAAGATGAATTCACACGTGAAGACACCAAAACCGCCACAAATTTGTGGCAAAATATTGAAGACTTGCATTATAAAATTTCAGAATTGTGTGCTGATGCAAGCAAACAAGGCTATAATATGGATAGATTTATCCAGTTAGAAAAAAGGCTGCGGACGTCAATTATAACCATTGCAAATAATACAAATGATCAAGTCTACTCAATGCCCAACAATAATCAGTCAGACTCACTGACAGTCCCAATTCCCAAGATAACGCTTCCCAAATTTGAAGGAAATTATATGAAGTGAATTGAGTTTCATGATTTAAATCTTATCAAGCACTTTGCTGCTACAGGAGATAATTTTGAGGCAGCATGGTCAATAGTAACAAATTGCTACAACAACAAACGATTACTCGTTAGCAGACTAGTACAAGAACCGGTCGATGTTCAAAACAGAACTTCAAGCGATAATTACAAGTCTTTACATGACAAAACACAAGAGTGTCTGTCAGCACTACAGAATCTACAAATAAACACATCAACCTGGGATCCGCTGCTACTACATTTATTATTAAAAAGACTTGATCAGGCCACCCGCCTCCGCTACGAGCAATCTCTATCACACCCACGCGAATTTCCAACAATCAAAGAATTTTTGGAGTTTTTGGATAGAAACTTTCAGTCAATGGAAACAGTGGTAGAAAAATCATCAAAAACAAAAACAAAGGTTGCACGTCTATCACCATCGACAGGCGGAACAACGAACTCTGTGCAATGTGCGAATTTGGAAGACATCCGCTATTAGCATGCGCAGAACTCCTGAAGTTGTCACAATCAGCACGACTTCAATTTGTACAAAACAAAGGTACTGTTTTAATATTCTATTGTTTGTTGTTGGCTTAGCTAGGTATGTGCCTGCATTTCATTGGCGCTAACCAAATCATCAGTAACCTTTTAGCCAAATCATGATTGAAAGCATTCAAAGCTCGTATACTTATGCCACAGACTACAAACACTATATGAGAATTCAAACAGAACTCAATCATATTTTTCTATTCGTAGTCAACAAAAACACAAACGTTTAAATAGCTTTAGAATGCTTTTGTACAATCACAACACAACAAACAATTATAATTGACTTGCGTCTTTTTGTTTTTTTCTTTTTACGCCTTTATACAATTAATCGCCCTTTGGGTGATAATGAAAGTATTTATAAGGCAATGAAAAAACAAAATTTATAATAACAATATTTATCAAATTTGTTATTCGAGATATTCTCCAAAATAACCATTTTAATATTCTACTGTTTGTTGTTGGCTTAGCTAATCGAATTTCCGCAATACAGGAATTATCCATAGCTCAGCAATGGAGACACGTTAAATCGAAGGAAAACCCGGCTGATATTCTATCGCGAGGTCTTTCTCCATCAAAACTAGCACCACTTGCTGCTGGATCTATGGGCCAATATTTTTACATGGACGAGGGGAGGTTTGGCCGAAAAATATAACCAACACAATAACTATTACTACAAATGAGCACGATTTGGAGCGAAAGCGGGTAACCGTAGCTACAACCGCAGATGACACGTCAACAGAATTTATTTACAAAATAAACCACAACGGTTCATTTCGAACACTCCAGAGGGTTGTAGCGTACATGTTGCCGTTCATCCATTACACGAGAAAGATTAAGCAACATCAAGACCTTAACTTAACACCAGAAGAATTGGAACATGCTCTCGCAGTTAATATACGTGGAATGCAGCGATCAGATTTTCATGAAGATTGGAAGCATTTGAAAAAGCATGGCGAAGTAAGCAGAAGCAGTCAATATAGCAATCTCTCCCCTTTCCTGGATACTAACGGCATCATCAGAGTAGGGGGACGTTTAAAATTATCAGCACTTCCGTTTGATGCAAAAAATCCCATCGCCCCTGCGGGCCTCATGCACTCTCATCCCATATAAGGCAAAGGTTTTGGCCAGTCAAAGGCAAAACAGCAGCACGATCAGTAGTCCAACACTGCATATGATGCACCAGAGCCAAACCACACTTGCTCAGTCAAATTATGGGCAACTTACCATCAGCCCTTGTCACGCAAGCTCGACCTTTCATCAACTCCGGCGTCGAATTTTGTGGACCGCTATAGGTTCATTATAAGTTTCGAGGGAAAAGACCTCAAAAGGCATACATTGCCGTGTTTTGCTGCTTCGCAATTAAGGCTGTTCATTTAGAATTAGTTAGCGACCGAAGCTTTCATAGGAGCACTAAAGCGGTTCATAAGCAGGCGAGGGCATTGTAGAGAGCTGTACTGTGACAATGCAATTAATTTTGTGGTCACAAAAAATCAACTTACTGAATTATCAGATTCGATTTATGCAACTTCGGCCGCAAGTAAGATCATTAAATGTTCATCCAAAGGCATAAATTTTCACTTCATACCACCACGAGCACCTCACTTTGGAGGCCTATGGGAAGCGGCGGTGAAGTCAGCAAAGAATCTTTTGCTCAAAAGTGTAGCAACAGCATCGTTGACTTATGAAGAACTCAACACCATTGTCATTGAAATTGAAAGCATTCTTAATTCAAGACCAATTACTCCCATGTCCAACAACCCAAATGATTTGGCGGCATTGACACCTGGCCACTTTCTGATTGGAGAACCACTAAATGCCCAGGTCAACATAAGTTCTGACAATACAAAGATGAATCTTTTGACCAGATGGAAATTGGTTACTTACTTAAAGGGGGAGTTTTGGCGACGTTGGTCCCGGGAATACTTGTGTGAATTACAGTATCGGCACAAGTGGAAAACACCGAGTGCCAACATTAAATGAAGTGAAGGATAGTGAAGGTGCATCATGGAGATGATGGTCTGGTTCGAGTGGTTGATGTGAAGACAGCATCCCGGGTTTGCAGAAGACCAATTACACGATTAGCACCTTTGCCAGTTAGCAACACGGAATTCGATGAAGCTTCCGACCATGAAGATAGGGATAAAAGTAGTAGCCCGGAGAATCCAAAAAATAGGCGCGTATCCATGCCTATTAATGTCATAACTGCCTTAATTTCAATAATATTACTGCCATTAATCCTGGGAGCACAAGTTCACAACTTGCAGTTTGGAACTCAGCTGGGCATACATTTTGAAGCCATTGGATCAGCAGCAATTTCATATTCATACTGGCAAATTGTAATTTACTACGACTTACAGGAATTTTGGTCCGAATCAGAAATGTTTGCAAACGGGATCAGAGTTTTAAGCAGTTTATGTAAAGACATGCAAGATAAATCGCCGTTTCAAAACCTTGTCAAAACTTCGAACATACCAAAAATTCATTGCATATGAGCAGCACTCTACTTTCCGGCAGAAGACACAAAAGGGGAACAATTGATTTAGTTGGAAACATCGCAAACTCACTATTTGGCGTACTGGACTGAAAATATGCAGAAGAGATGGCAAATACGATTTCTGATCAACCTGTTACGAAATGAAACGTCAATTGTAGACTCTACTATGAACATCCTGAAGGCAGACCAGGGACTAATAAAAAGGAAATTTGACCAAATCGACCAACAATTATCGCAAGTATACAACAAGATACACAACGTCAGTAAAGAACTATACGAAGAAAGAATCTACCGAATTTTCTCATCCCTATCCATTCAACTAACTATCACTGCGGCAAACTTGTAGCACATACAGTCTTCAATACTGGATAATCTTACAAATACTCATCACGGTACTATGAGCCCACTTATCCTCACTCCGTACCAACTACAACAGGAAATAGACAAACAAGAATGCATTTACCAGAGTCACTTGAATTACCTGTAAAAAAGAATAATACACTTCAATTGTACAAGTTGATGAAGGTTCAAAGTGGACTCACAAATAACACCAATATATTTCGCGTTAATTTGCCATTAGTTGAGCGTGACCAGTTTTCAGTATTCAACCTTATACCAGTACCAAATTGGATAAACGATACCTTATTATCAATAAAACC
The DNA here is from genome assembly GCA_963681545.1 of Germaria angustata. Taxonomy (NCBI): domain Eukaryota; kingdom Metazoa; phylum Arthropoda; class Insecta; order Diptera; family Tachinidae; genus Germaria; species Germaria angustata. The sequence continues at coordinate 87,012,901 of OY812998.1, forward strand.
ATTCTCTTCCATTTTGGCCGTCAATGTTGTCCGTCGTCAGTATTTTACTATTGATAAAACTGAACTTAACTTATGCGACGTCATCAAAGAAGATAGGTTTGTGTGTTCCAAGGTACAGATCCGGTATGAATCAAGCTCACCAATATGCGCCTGCGAAATAAAATTATTTCACAACGAAAGTAAAACTGACTGCCCAGTTCAACAAATAAAGGCCACCTATGCTTGGATCCCTCTCCATCACCCGAATAAATGGATTTACGCAATACCTACTGCAACTCAAACAACAACTGTGTGTAAGAAAGATATCAATCAATTTACACTAAAAGGATGGGGTTGCTTTATTTGGAACCGGAATGTACTCTCAAAAATAAGTTCATAGTAATACAAGGCCAACAGACAACCTCCACCTCACTTCAGGCATATTACACCAAGCTTTGGAAAATAACAGAACAAACCCATTCAACACGTCTAAGGCCATTATTTGATAAAATACATACAAGCGAGTACAGTTCACAAATACAAAATCTAACAGATTTACAAACCTCACTAAGGGCGCAGGAGATACTTCAGCTACCAAATAAAATTGAGACTCATAATTATCATCACATGAATTTCGGTTACTCGGCCTTACTCATCACTTTCTGCATCTTATTTTATCTAATTGCAAGACAAAAATGCAAACACCAACCAACTCCAGCACGCAAGCAATCAACAACGTCGGACTTCACGGTGCATATTTGAGGAATATCAGTAGCAGACCTCAACGAAGTTTCAAACAGAATTCAACACTATCTCTCAGCAATTCAACAGATGCCAACCAGAGACTATATGTTGAGCTACACTCAACGGGGGGAGCATGTTAATACATACATTAATTGGTTTTTATTTATTTTAAGTTTAGTGAACTTCTGCATACGTTTTTCTTTTTGTTTTGGTTCATTGAATTGCACGCCTTTTTATTTAGTTTAGTTAGTTGAAACTTAATACTTATTTATACCTTATTCTTTGGTTTATTTATAATTGAAACTTGATACTTAATGTTATTGTTCTTTGGCTGTTTACTGTAATTTTAATTAAGTTCACTTATTCATGTATTCTGGAAGTTTCATTGATATTAAACTTAAAATTTATTTGGTTCAACATACATATTAGCAAAGTAAGCATTATCCGTATTGTAATATTAGTATATAAGTTGGATTTAATCACAAATAAAATCACTCTTAATTTTGAAAGCAATCGAGGTCTTTGAATTTAAGAGAAGGCAACACAGTTCAAGTGCTGTTGTTGCAAAACAAATTTTACGTCCAATAAGTTCAAGTGCTTTATTGAACAACCAGAATCTCGTCATTTTCTATCGAATGCTCAGAAATACAAGGGATGCTTTCAAATGACTTCATTTGGAGCAGATATTATTCATGAACGCGGATTCAATCCCACATTCAAGGTAATAAATTAACCAATCATTTTGTTTTGATGCACAAAAAATTTTGAATCTAATTTCGTCATTGACTCTACAGATCCAAGGCTAAACTCACCATCGAATTGGATCCTTACTACCACTTGAAGACGCACAACATAAATTCCTACAAATATATTTCATGGGCAATGTGGAACATCAACTTGATCAGCGCCAAACAATCAATACGGAAATGAGAAGAGGAATTCTCCGAGATCTGCAGCAGCTGCTTCATGAACATCATGCATTGGTTCATTTATTCAAAACTGCGTTGGATCGTATGCCAACTGAAGACTATAAAGTCGTGATCAGAGCGGATAAAAGACCTGCAGAAACGCACGAACGCCAATTTTACGCTCCAACAATAGATGAGGTTGCAGTTGTGATTGTTGGCGAAAACCGGGAATCACGCGATATTGTGATCACACGTCGGCACTCTGCGCAATTGCAACGAATATCCGAAACACATCGTTCATACGATTCATTGCAATACCCATTGATGTTTTGGCAAGGAGACGATGGATATTATATCAACATCAAGGTGATAAATCTATCGACCGGTGAGTACAGATATCAAAATAATTTTTATTTCAATATGACACTAATGCCACTTCATTTAGGTGAAGAAACTACCAGGAAGGTCAGCGATGCAATTTCCACCGAAGAAAATGCATCTGATTTTGATCGGTTGACCATTTTACCGGCGACGTTCGTCGGCAGCATGCATGAATATACGCAAGATGCAATGACATATGTACGTTATTACGGCCGTCCAGACCTGTTCATTACCTTTACGTAAAATCCAAAGTGAAAAGAAATTGTTCAACTGCTGCTTCCTGGCCAAACATCAAGTGATCGGCATGATATCACCGCACGTGTATTCAGGCAAAAAATCCGGTCGCTCATGGACTATATTGTTAGGCATCGTGTCTTTGGAGATACTCTATGTTGGATGTATTCGATTGAATGGCAAGAAAGAGGATTGCCGCATGCGCACATTCTCATTTGGTTAGTCGAAAGAATACAGCCAGACCAAATTGATGACATCATATGTGCCGAGATTCCTGATCCCGAAACCGATCTAGACCTGCATGATGTCGCAATAGCAAACATGATTCATGGCCCGTGTGGCTCCATTAACCCACAATCAAAATGCATGGTTGGTGGCAAGTGTTCCAAGCGTTATCCACGATATTTGACTGATGAGACCATCACTGGCAACGATGGTTATCCACTGTATCGGCGTCGATCATCTCATGACGGTGGTAGAACAATTACAGTCAAAACAAAAAGAAATGATTTCGTGGTCAACAATTCTTGGGTTGTTCCGTATTCGCCGATTCTTTCCAAAACGTTCAAGGCGCATTGTAACGTGGAGTATTGCAATTTAGTGAAGTCCATCAAGTACATCTGCAAATATGTCACGATGGGCAGTGACATGGCGGCTTTTGGTCTTCAAGCTCCTGACCCCAATGATGAAATCACGCGCTATCAAGTTGGTCGGTATGTAAGCTGCAATGAGGCGATTTGGCGTATATTCTCATTTCCCATTCACGAACGCTATCTGAGTGTTACAAATTTTGCAGTGCATCACGAGGGGGTATAAAACAAAATTCAAATCCGGTTTGTGATGAATTTGCTCGTATTTCATGAGCCATGTTTTCATGAAAAAACAACTGCTTCAACTCATGTAACTTATTGTGAGCTCCAACAAAATTAGTAGCATTATCGCAGTAAAGCTTTTGTGGTATTCCTCTGCGACCAACGAAACGTTTAAGGCACAAAATGAAGTTGTTGGTGGACAAGTCTGACACCAGTTCTAGATGCGTTGCCTTTGAACTAAAACAAACGAAAACGGCAATATAAGTTTTGTATGGAACTCTACCTCGAATACGATAAGACGTTAGAAAAGGGCCACAAAAATCCACGCCGGTAATTATGAACGGACGTTGAGCTCTGAAGCGGTCTCGTCTCTAGCGTTTACTATCCAGATCTTCTGGCGCAAGATGCCCAGTAAAACCTTAGGACCTGCATGCAAATGACTTCGATGCAAATGTTCAATATATAATTTCACGAAGCGATGGTTTTTAGGCAACAAAACTGGAAATCGTGCGTCGTACGGAATTGGAGCATTTGATAATCGTGCACCAACTCGAATTAAATTGACGACACCGCTGCCGACATTGGTTTCATGGAGAAATGGAGATAATTTCTGCAGTGATGGATGAACAATTCTTCCTTTAGCCATAGCATTCAAGTCATCTGTAAAATAATATCGCTGAATGTGAGCAACGATTCGAAAGAAAATGTGGTCTAGCTCGATAGGTTGAATATGAACAAGGTCCTGGGGCTTCAATGAACGGTCTACTGGGCATCTGTTGAATAAACGAAAAATATAAGCAATTATTCGAATAATTTTAAAATATGAGGAATGCTTATCGATAACGCCTTCTATGATGCTTGATGTGACGTCAGAGTATTTAAAAACAGCTGCCTTTCTCCGTTCCAATGGGCTGACGGATGTGTCTTCTATAGTAGGTGGCCAATTTGAATTGTGTTCCTGAAGAAAAGTAGGACGTCTGAACCAAATTGTATGGGGCAAATCCTGAGCACTGCAACCCCGGGAAACGATATCCGCTGGGTTGCTTTTCGAAGGAACGTGTCTCCAAAAAATACCTCTAGTGTTTTCTTGTAGTTCTGAGACTCGATTAGCGACGAAACACTGTAAAGTTGATGAATGTAATTTGAGCCATTGTAGGACTATTTTTGAATCTGTCCAAAAATAGATTGATGAAACGAATTTTTCAATTTTCGGTTTGATTTTGTGCCAAGTTTTGCTTAACAAAACAGCAGCACATAATTCGAGGCGAGGAAGTGATTGGGCCTTGATAGGAGCAACCTTAGATTTTGCGATCAAAAGAGAAGTTTTGTAATCACCATCAATGCGAACGCGATAGTAAATACAGCAACCATATGCTCGTTGAGAAGCGTCAGCGAAACCATGAATTTCTCCTCTGTGTTCTAGGGTAGTAAGCACATATCGAGGTACCTCCATTTTTTCTAGATTTTCGAGATCTTCTTGAATTTGTAGCCAAAGTGATTTAAGGGGATTACTAATGATATCATCCCAGTTACAATTTTGGACCCATATCTCAACTTGGACTCAAAAGTCCAAGTAAGTCGTAAATTTTTGCAACGACTGACAAAATAGATCTCTTCGTGGGGGCGACAGCCTTGGGCAACTGGAATCGAAAACAAAACATATCAATTTTTGGTTTTCAAGACATACCTAATGTTTTGGTGACGTCATCCTCAGCCATTTTAAATTGAATTTCGTCATCTTGCATGTTGTTGATGTTGCCATAGTTGCTGTTCCATTTTGCTAACTCTAGACCATGTAATTCAAGAATTTTCACAAGTTCGTGTTTCTTTCTTAGCAACGTTTCCACGTTGTTCGATCCAGTAAGAACGTCATCGACATAGAGGTCATCACGAAGAACTTGCGAGCCAAGCGGATAAGAGCTGCCATATTTTTCTGCAATGAAGAACAAACTACGTATTGCTAGAAATGGAGCCGACGATAAACCATAAGTGACAGTGTTCAGCTGAAACACTTTTAATTCTTGTTCTTTGTTGCTTCTCCACAATATGAGCTGATATTTTACATCACGCTCATCGACACGAAACTGGCGATACATTTTAGATATGTCTGCGGTGAGAGCAAATTTATTTAAGCGAAACGAAAAGAGTGTTGTAATAAGGTCCTGCTGAATTGTAGGGCCTACCATTAGAATATCATTAAGCGAATGATTCGACGAAGTTTGAGCCGACGCATCGAAGACGACTCGGATTTTTGTTGTAGTACTTTGTGGCCGAAGAACACAATGATGTGGAATGAAATAATTCGGGCCACTCAACGATTTATTGTAGGGCGACATATGTCCAAGCGATAAATATTCTTCCATAAATTCGACATACATTGATTTTAGAGTTGCATCACGTTCCAATCGTCTTTCGAGCGACAGAAAACGTCTACGAGCCATTTCAAATGAGTTTCCTAATATTTCGGGCGACTTTTTGAACGGCAAACGACCTTCAATTCTGCAATTTTGTCTATGCGCACGTTTTCCGTAAAATGACGTTCGCATTCTTCTTCTTCCGGTGAATATTTTGCTGGAGAATTAGCGTACTCCTCAACTTCCCAAAACTTGGCCAAAATGGAGTCAATATTTGAGGAACTTGTGGCGAGATTGCATGTGGGCAATGAAGATCTAGCTCCTGCGTTAAAAGTTCCACCAACTATCCATCCAAAAACTGTATTAGTGAGACTCGGCATACCAGGCTGCCGGGCTGATATTGATTTAGTGACTGCAAAAGTAGAAGACCACTAGAATGAACTCACACGAGACTTTACTGTAGCGCAAACCGATGATTTAATGTTTGTGCGGACTTCGCCAATTCCAGAAATTTCTTGATAATACGGCTGAGACTTCAATCGGAATCTTTTTGCAGTTTCCTCTGAAATAAAATTAATTTCCGAACACGAATCAAGCAGAGCTCTTACCGGATGAAAGGTGCCAGTGGAATCCTTCAAGAGAACAAAAGCAGTGGGGATGATCGCTCGTTTGAATGAGCGGACTACGAATGAGACTGGGTTGTTTTGATTTCCAACAGATGTTTGAGGTTGAGCTTGTGGTATTGAATTATCAGCCTGTGCAGAACCAGAATATTTGTGCAACAGAGTATGATGCAGAGAGTGGCACACACGACAACGAGATTTCGATAAGCATTTCGACATCATATGACCTTTACGGAGACAATTGATGCAGCAATTATTACCTTTTATAAAATTAAATCTTTCGGAAACAGCAAGCGATGAAAACGATGAACATGTTGATATGTTGTGATCCGAAGAGTTACAGTATGCACAATTCGAGGTTGAGTTTACAAAGGTATGAGAAGGCTTGTATTTGTTTGGCTTTGGAGTTGCAACTTTCGATTTGTCATGTACTTCAACCTTTTTTCCATGACTCCAAAAACTGACAGCGATGGCTTAAAATATTATAACAGGTATCCCACGATGGCAACGATTTGAAATCTTGTTTTTCATCATAGCTTATTTTAGAATCAGCGTCCAATTTTGATAAAACAATATGAGTCAGAAGTCCATTAAGAACATCCATATCTGACCCGAGCGATAGAAGCGAACCACGAATTGCCGCAACAGTATCAATGATGTTTCGTAGTGAATTACTGTCACCCTTGGACATCGAAGTAATATTGAACAACGTAGAAATATGTTCTAGAAATATGAGCACCTTGTTATCGTATCGGTCCTCCAGCCTCTTTAGCGCCTTTGGATAATTCTCCTCGGTTACCTGGAATGGTTCCACAACTGCTAAAGCTGGACCCGACACACAATTTAATAAATAATTAAATTTGTCGACGCCAGTTATCGAAGAATTTCCATGTACCATGTTGTTAAATGTGGTGATAAAACGTTTGTAATCACCATATTTTCCATCGAACTTGGGCAATTTGAGTGAAGGCAAACGAGTATGATGTTGGGTACAAGAAACTGATGCGTTAAATAACGTTTGATCCATTTGCATAGAGCCACGTTGTTTGTTCAGTAAACCCATTATTTTTGCCTTAGCAACAATAAAAATTTCTTCCAAATCACTCCTTGCAGCATCAGTAGGGCTAAGTTTTTCGATTTGCCCTTGAATGTGACATAACTGTTTAAAATAGGACTCCAAAATTTGAAGCCTACATTCCAAAATGGTGGAGTCAGCATTGTCGCCATCTTTTTCTACCTTTTTCTGAATATTGGTGATGTTTTTCTTCATGTTGCTGCGTTGTTGTTTTAGCATTACCAACTCTGAGCTCGCAGCATGAGCCTCTGTCACACCATCAGCGTTGTTGTTGGCCATTGTCTTTCACGAATTGAACGACAATATATATGTATGTACGAACAGTTACGTGACAACTAACGGATCACGACTGTACAGTTATGTGCAACTTTCGAAACAAAAGTGTAGAAATTTCAAAAATATTTTGAACCACTAACGACGATAAAAGTTTCCGCTTGAAAAATTACCAAATGTAACTTTCTTCCAAAAATATTCGGTCGGCTGTAATAAGTTGTAGACCAAATTCTCCGTAATAACAGCAATGGATAAGCGTATTGATAGAGCAACAACAACAAATTTGAAATTACGATGTACCAATAAAATTTGTCACTTTCTCGTAGCTCGAACAAAAAAATTACTGCTTACGGCTCACGAATTAACTGAATTAATTATGTAGTATCACTTATTACAGACCGTCCTGTCACGGTCGCCAAAATGTATCACAGAAACCTTGTTTAAGTAGTTCACTAATGTTTAAGAAAAAAAACCGATTTTTGTTTAAGTTCGAATTACTTAAACAACTTTATTATTCTGTTTCTTATTATCAACTAACTTAATTTACAAAATATTTATTATTGGACCACAAAATGCAAAACAAAATCTAACGGTATTAACTTTAAACAAAAGGAATGTCAACAACAATGCAGTGGCTGAATGGAATGTTGGAGTAAACAATTACTGCTGCTCTGCAATCGTTACTGACATTATTCCTTTTACTTACTTTTGCTGAAGATCAAAAAATAAATATACCAACAAAAAATACACAAACATATTGATCCAACGAAACTAATAAGAATATTCATGTAATTTGTTGTTGCTTCGGCAAAACTGTAACAAGTCTATATTAGGGTGGCCCGTAACAAATTAATTAAAACAAATTAATATTAAATAAATTCAAATATATAAAAATAAAATAAAATTGATGGCGATCTTATCCGACAACATGCATGACATTATTCAAAAAATGGACTGTAACGAAAAATGATGCATGCATTGCATGTCTTTTACAAAAACAATATAACATTCCCAAAAGCAACGAATACTTAACGAGTGGTGCGAATCATTTTAATGCTCATTGAATAATTTTTTTTTTTTGGTAATTTCTTTTGTATATGTTTTAATTGCACAAAAATTTAACTTAACATATTTTTTGACGTTTCTTTGGAAAAAACCTCAAGTAAAATTAGGAAAAATGTTAATGTTTTTACGAACATTAGTTACAGAAATATACATACATACATACATATGTATGTATGTAAATATTAATTTATTATTTGCGCTTATTCCAAGAGTAATTATTTTATGATATACTACATATAATTATTTAAAAAATTTAACAGGTCGCGAAAAAATTCCCTAAGAAATTAAAACAAATAATCATATAGTATGTAGATATATATTTAACTCTTTTTATTAATGTTAAAGTAATTGAAAAAAGAATTCATGTTAAAATTAAAAAATAATGCATATATACATACAAACACATGTATTAATATAAAATTTTTTAAAACAAAACAAAAACTATTCTACGAGATTCTGGTTAACAGGTATCACAAAAATATCCACTCAAGATGACTTAATTTTAATAGTAATTATATGTTTCATATTAAGTTTGTTCTAATTTATAAATCGAATTTAAAAATAATATATTATTATCTGATTTCGGTCCCAGTCGATTTCTTTTTTCAGTTATAATATTACCTGCCATAGAAAAAGCTCGCTCGGATGCAGCGCTACTGGCAGGGATGCTTAAAATTTTTTTGGCAAGTTTGGACAATCTGGGATATTCTGTAATGTGGTGATCCCACCATTTCAAAACATCAAAGTTAACATCAATATTTACATGGCAAAACGAATATCGATTAACTTCATCAGTAACACTTTCTTCTAGAGTAAGTTCTGCGCTGTTTATGAAGTCTGAGAAAAATAATTCGAAGTCACTTTGAGCTGCATTACTATTATTCGAAATTTGGCTATGTATTCTACTGGTAGAAGGTGGTAAACAGTATTGACTGCTCAAAATTTGTGAAACACAAAAGTTTTTTACTCTGCTTAGTTCTTCTTCCTGTAGGGCACGATTTGTTGGAGGATATAAAAAACAGGAAGCATATTGATAGATACTAATACTAGGTATCCATTTCCTATCAATCTCTAATAAAATATTATGCTTTAATTCCGAAATGATTGGAGAGTCAGAGGGTAAATTACGGCATTCGATATCGATCGAAATTTCAATACAATTCAACAAAATTTTGTTTGAAATTTCGTTCGATATCGAATGCCGTAATTTGCCCCCAGAGCTTACAGTCGCACAAATATTTTTCAGGGTGTTGATTGACAAACAAATATAATTACCTGTTACATAATTCACGCCTTGTAATTTTCTACTAATTTTGTCGAAGTTTTCAAAAAGCTCTACTAACGTTACAAGTATAGAAAAATTAACTTTATCTGTTCTATACATCTCTCCGTTCCTTGAAAGTATATCTTGGATTGTAACCCAGTTGTTCAAAATTGATTTGAACAAACTAAGATAAGAATACCAACGAGTTACACAATAATTTTTCAATGACGTCCCTAGCATGTGCTGCAAATTGCTTTTCTTGAAGTATTTTACCAATTTTTTGCAGGATTCTAGCATGGGTAGCAATGATGTAGTAGCATTGAATGCTGAATGCAATACATTATTAAGCAAGTGACTAGAACAATTTATGCGTGTGTAATCTTGTAGAGCTTTCATAATGTTTGTGCCTCTGTCTGTGACGAATTTTATACTGTCAATGTTAGTTATTTCAAAGTCATTTAAAACACATTTCAATTTATTCAAAACTTTTTCGCCTGTGCAACTCTCAAAATCCATTGACTTTACACCTAACACAATATTTTTTAAGCGCGACTCTCTCATAAAATGAAATGTAACAGACAAAAAATTTCTTTTCACATAGTCGTCTGTCCACAAGTCTGTTGTTATTGAGCCCACTTCATTGGTTACTGCTGCCTTTATTTCTTCTTTGATACCTTTCCTTTTTTCTTTTGCCTTTAATTCTATTCGATTTGATATTGTTGTAGGATCTGGTACTAGATCAAACACATCCAAGTTGCTACCTGCTGCTATTTTGCTCCAATATTTATTAGAGCCTGTGCCAATTTTTTAAAGCCACTGCTGCTAACGGCAGAAAAAGGTCGACAATCTTCTACTACCCATTGTGAGCACACATCAATAAAATTTTCCTTACAGTACGACCACACGGGCAATCTGTTGTGTCTTAATACTAGCAATAACGCCGGCAGAATTACGTCATTAAATTGCTTACTTTCAACATTGATGTGTTGCTGGCGAACATGTAAATATCTTAGAACATAAATTTGCAGATTTTGGTAAAGAAGGTTGTGCGTGTTTTATATTATTGTGAGTGTTATATTTTTTACTGTCTTAAAAATGAGTACCACAATGAGTATTTTATTTTAAACACGTCCACCTCAGACTACTCCATTCCTTTTTTTATGAACTAAAAAATGTAAATGCAAATAACAGTTTAATTTTTTTTATATATTCACCTTTTTATAACTATATGCACTTTTCTTGTAAAAATTTTTACGTTTTTAGCGTAGTTTTTAATTATTTTTCCCTCCAAATATATGTTTGTACATAAACGTTAATAATAACAACTGAATTTGACAGATTGTGTTCAGAGATAATTGCTCAGCAATATCTTCAAGGAATTATTGCCAAACATGTGTTTAAACACATATTAGTGCGGTCCACACGCAAATATCTTGTGTCGGCAATCGATTTTGGCAGTTGCCACGGCAATAATTGCCAATCAGATTGCTCGTGTGGTCGGGTAGTTATCAAAGCTGCTCACTTTTTTCAATTCAATATTGACGTTATGCTGAACATAGCATTTGTGCCGAAATAAATTTGAGGTTTGTTTGCCATTACATTTAAACAAATTATTACACTTTCCACAATATACAATATCATTTATAATTTCATTTTGTTCATTTTGTATACTAGAAAAAATTTGCCATATTTTTCTTTTAGAATTTTTTTTAATGGTACGGAAAACACCACAATTTATTTTTTCTAAAATTTCCTCACACTTCATTATATTTTCAAATTTTGTTAACAAATACGTACTTATGTAGGTATTAAATTTAACAGTTGTTTATAAACTACATACATGTAGGTACACACAAAAAGCAACGAATGCTGAACGAATGGTACGAATGTTTTTAGTTTCTACATATGACAACATGTTATTTCATTGCTTGATGTATAACGGCATCACAAAAAGAGAGTATTAAGAAGGCAAAAAAAAAGAAGTGAGTTCGCACATTGCAATGCATATTTTTATCGTTGTCGATTAAAGACAATGCAAAAGCAATGAATTTACGAATGGGCATAAAACGCGAATGGTCTCATTCTGTTCTCTGATATATATATATATATATATATATATATATATATATATATATATATATATATATATATATATATATATACATATATATATATATATATATATATATATATATATATATATATATATATATATATATATATATATATATACCTATATAAATATATATATATATATATATATATATATATATATATATATATATATATATATATATATATATATATATATATATATATATTATTGTAAAACTTGGAATTACCAAATAAGGACACAGAATATTTATTTAAAAAAATAATATAAAAATAAATGTTTGTTCGTTACAAATATTTTTTTCAGACTGACTAAATTTTCAATATTTTCAAAGACAATATTTCAAAAACTACTACGATTGTTAAACTTATTTCAACACCTGCTCTCAATCGATAAGTCCAAGTTGATCTCGTAGTTCACTAAAGATACTATGATCTGTTGATTTCGTAAAAATATCTGCCAGTTGTTTGGAAGAAGATATAGGTTCAACTCTGATAGTTCCATTTGAAATATTATCACGATTAAAATGATGTTTTATACTAATGTGTTTCACATGCTTTGTTTCTAAATTTGTTGCCATTCCTATACATCCCGTGTTATCTTCGTAAATTTTTACTTGATAGTTATCATCAATTTCAATTAGGTCTTGCATTATTCCTCTAAGCCAGATAGATTCAGTAGTTGCTAAACTAAGTGCTACATATTCAGCCTATGATGACGATGTAGCAACAGTTTGTTGCTTTCTGCTACACCGAGAAACTGTACAGCCGTAAACTTGAAATACATAACCACTTATAGATTTTCGGTCTGATTTATCTGAAGCCCAGTCAGCATCAGCATACCCTATTATTGAGCAGATCATCCACGTACAGAATTATATAGAGAATATAATTTTTTCTTTTATTGTTTTTAACGTACAAACAATAATCATGCTTCGATCTGGAAAACCCCAAAGACAAAATGAAAGTGTTAAATTTATCATTCCAAGATTTTGGAGCTTGCTTTAATCCGTAAAGTGATTTTACTAATTTAAAGCATAGGTTGGAATTTTCTTCTACGCCTTCTGGGAGACTCATGTACAAACCTTCTTTCAACTCTACATGTAAGAAAGCGGTTTTGATATCTAGCTGAAGAAATTTGTAACCACGGTGAATACCAATAGCCAGCACAACTCTGATAGTAGTTAATTTTGCAACTGGAGCATAAGTTTCCCAGTAATCTTTTCCATATTTTTGTAGATACCCCTTATCTACTAAACGAGCTTTATGTTTTGTACAACTCCCATTTTGATCTTCCTTTATTCGAAACACCCATCTTGAATTCAGCAACTTGACATTTTTGGGAATTGTTACTATATCCCACACATGGTTCTTTTTCTTGGCATTAAGTTCTTCATTTACTGCATTTCTCCACTGTTCTGAATCAAATCTATGGAAGAATTCTTCATAAGATTGTGGGATCTGACTTTTATTTATCTCGGCACTAAAAACATTTATATAATCATTTAATTTCTTAGGCAAGCGGCTTATTCTTGAACTTCTTCGGGGTTCATTTGACGAGTAAGGCACTTCTTCAATTACATCATCATCAGGTTCATCTTCTGTTATATTTAAAATCTGAGAAGCGGACGAATTTTCTTCTTCAATTTCATCAAATGGGACAGACTGAATTATTGACGAACTACTGCTACTTGGACCAAGCGCAGCAACATTTTCATTATGTGGAGTATCAACTTCTACCACATCAGTCGTTGTTGAAATATCATCATTATGATTCGGATTAGACACAGCAAAATATTCATCATACTCCCCCTCTTGCTCGTGGTTGTATCAAATAATAACATCTGGTACGTTTGACTGCTCTATACCAGCATTAAAAGGATAGCAATTTTCGTCAAATTTAACATCACGAGCAAAAACAACTTTCCGGTTTTCCATGTCCCACAGACGGTACCCGTTTGGAGCATAACCAACAAATACCATTCTTTTGCCTTTTGGATCAAGCTTCTTTCGTTCACATTGTGGAATCTAAGAGTAAGCTTTACAGCCAAATGTTTTTATTTCCTGCAAAGTCATCTTATTACGATACCATAAATCGGCTGGGGTCGTATTATTCAATTGCCTTAGTAGGACATCTATTACCGTTTTGTTGAGGGCTGTGAGCAACGGTAGTTTTGACTTGAACACCTTTAGACTTGTACCAGTTTTCTTGCTTTGTTGAGAGATATTCTCTTCGTTGATCAATGGTTAGTGAAGATATTTTTGATTCCGGAAACATCGCTGTTACCAAAGCCTCAAATTCTTTGGTCTTTTCAAAAAATTCAGCTTTATTTTTAATGCAGTAGATAAGTGCAAAGTGCGTGAAATCATCTATAAATATTAATACATATTTAGACCCGTCCCAAACGACAGGTGTAATTGGACCGCATACATCAGAGTGTATTTTTTGGATAACTCTTGAAGCTCTCACCATTTCGGCAAATTTTCGACTGCATACACACATCACAAAAACCGAGCAGATTTTGTTGTAGGTCGCAATTAATAAGACCTAATTTCTTAAGTTTCTCAAACCCAGAGACACCGATATGTCCAAGACGTTCATGCCACAACTCAATTTCATTTTTGCTGTACGAAAGAACAGAACTTTTTACACATTTTAACTTTAACTCATATAAGTTCCCGTTGGGATAAGCGTTTGCAATTTTAACTTTTTCTTTAAATATAACTGCCTTTGACTTCAAAAAATTTACAGCAAGACCTGATTTTGTAAGCTTTCGTACGGATAATAAATTATCCCTCAAATCTGGGGCAAATAAAACTTCTTTTATAATTATCTCGATACCTTCGTCACTAATACAATTTATATCTCCCACATGGTTTGCAAAAATGGATTCATTGTTCTTAGCCACGTTTATTTCCACTGGACTATCAAGTTTTTCAACTGAGGAAAAATATGACTTTGAGTCGACTAAATGATCACCTGCGCCCGAATCCAATTTAAAACTTGGGTGTTATTATGTATTTCTATTCGAATCGAAAAGGCTTTCAAAATGAATTTCCGAATCGAAAGGAAAATCCTATTATGTAGTACGTTCGAAAGGCCTGCAGAGTTGTGTTTGCAATTTTAAGGGAAATTTTAAGTAATGGTAGTTTTTATATGTTAAAACTTGGCAGCACTTTGCATTGTTTTATACAAACGTCAAATTTGTTTTAAAAAAAGTTCAAACTGCAAACTAAAAAATTTACATGTGACTAAAATGGATAGTGTTTTATTGTGGGAAAGTAATGAAGATGATTCTGTTCCAGAGAGAGTTCAAAGAAAATTTATAAGAGATACATCAAACATTATGAATGTTAGTGAAAATTCGTGAGTAATATATTTTCATAAATGATTCGTATATATGATTGAATTTAACGCAAACATATTTCTTAGATTTATAAAAAAATTTCGCCTTAATAAAGATGCATTTCTGTACGTGTTAAACTCCATTAATAATGACTTAAAAGCACCGCAAAGATCCAGCGCCATCTCTCCTATGTTGGAATTGGCATCCGCATTGAAATTTTTAGGGCAAGGTGGTTATCAACATCAGATTGGCCAAGACCGCCTGTGGGAAATGTCGCTGTGATATATTTCTATTCGTTTGTCGCAGGTATTTGAATCTTTGTGCTAAACACATTGTTTTCGGAATGAGCGAAGAGAAAAAATAGAGGCAAAAAGATTTTCTTACAGCAAATGTGCAATACCTGAAGTTATTGGAGCAGTGGTGGAACTCACATACAAATACATAATAAGGCCAAATAACAATGAGCATTTATATTTTAACCGAAAACTTAAGCACAGTATAAATACTATGGCGGTAGGATTTAATAAAGAAAATAAATGTATATGCCAAATTATTATACAACTTAAAATTTTTTATTAGATTTGCGATAATGAAATGTATATTAGGGCCATCAATGAACGTTTTTCTGCAAAAAAATTTGAATTCTGATGACGAATATTCACCGCCATTATCGCATCTTAAATTCGCAATTTTACAGTTATGCATATTTTCTACCATAACTTTAAACTCTTTAAAATATTGAAAAACTTCTGATTTATTTGACAAAACATATACCACCGTAAAATGTGAAAAATCATCAATAAAGGTTAAGAAATAATGCTTTCCATCATAAGATGCTGGAGTAATTGGACCACAAACGTCGCTATGAATGAGCTGCAAGCAGCGGCTAGATTTCTTATGAGGCTTGTGAGCTTTAAAAACATTCCTTGATTGCTTTCCCAATATGCAGGATTCACAAAAAACTTGATCCTTACATTTTATCGAATCAACACCATTTACCATGGATGAAACCTTCTGTACATCCGGAAAATTTAGATGCTCTAACCTTAGATGCCATAAATTAGCCTTATTTTCTTCAGCTGTTAAACTTGTGTTTTCAGGACTAGGACAATATAAATCAAATTAATATAAATTACCATTTCTCATACCTTGTAACCAGAGAATGCTGTCTTAGAAGAGCAAGATGCTGTGAAGAAGGTAGAATGTCGTTCTGGTGACAAAAAGGCTAAGTCAATAACACTATGGAACATTTTTGGGATTATTGTCTGGGGGGTGAGAAATTCCAAGTCAGGGTGATGGTACTAGGTCAGTATAGTAAAACCCTCAAAGGGTTTGGCGTTCGTATGTGTCAGTTTTTTGTTATGACCTTTTAAATTTTTTCCTTATCTTCATGTTTTTTCGCTTAGTTGTAACATTTTGGCAAAAACGTAGTTTAACATAACTCGAGAACCACTTGTCCGATTTTGATGAAACAAATTTAGAAAAATTAAGAATTACAATTTCTTTAATCCGTTCATATAACGTTTTCCTATATGTGCAACACTTTCGAAGTTAAAAATGAATGTATGAAGGGAAAAAAGTATTTTTTGCCTAAAAATTTAAATATATTTTTTTTTAAATTAATAAAAAATCCAAAATGGAAAAAAGGATCAAGTGTTATTAATTTCATGTAAAGTCACATAACCTATAAACAAAATGCGACATAGATCATAGAAATCGATTAACGCGTTCTGCTTTTATTTACAATTAAGTGAAGTTTTTTCATCATTCACAAGGAATAAACTTTGGAGTGTTGCCTGACGACTTCGATAAGCTGTGACTTTCACACTTTCAATTGAATCAAGCTTATTTTGATTTATTAAAATTGGCTCATTGGATACTGATGGCTCATATGGGGGATCATCACGTGCATGATATGTCGGACGTGCATGATATGTCGTATGATTATAATCATACGAAGAATTGCTGATGCTTATTTGGAATATATAAAGGATAGTGGAAGTGCATTTGCTGCTTTATCTTCACTTAGTAAGGTGTTTGCTAGCAAAAGTATTTCAAGCCAACTATTTTTGCGGAAGAAGCTTCTAACGCTGAAATGCAGTGAAACAGAGGAGCTTCAAGCTCATTTCTTGAAGTTTGATTCCCTGGTGAGACAATTGGTTGCTTCAGGAGCTAAATTAGAAAAATTGGATATTATATGCCATTTATTGTTAACGATGCCTGAATCTTTTAATACGGTAATTACAGCTATAGAAACTTTAAATTAGGTCTGTTTGTTTACGTGATATTTTGTAACAAATTGTGCAAAATGTTGCTGGATGTTGTTCGTTTACTTTCTCCAGCAAGAAAATTTATTTAAATTGAGAGAAGGAGAGTCAGAAAATTGACATTTGAATAACTGAGAACTTGCAAAATCTTGCTGAAGAAATTTTGTTCAGTAAAATTTTGCAAGATAGAACAGATGTTTTGACTGCTTCTTCTTACCAATTAAAAAGTAAACAAAAGTTTTATTTGTGAAATATTTTGCTAAAAGTTTTCAAAAATAATTGTATTTGTTAAAATATTTTAAATTGAAAGAAAAATAGGTGATTACTTTATATTAACAATGGAAGAGTAAGTAAAAGTTAAATTTGCGTTTTTTTTTTTTTTTTTTTTTTTTTTGCGTTCATTATTTAAAAACTGTAGTTACAGATATGAAGCCAGCACAAACAAACGCAGCAGTCAGGAGTTTCATGAATTGTCGGGAGCTTCAGGAACAACATATACAGCTTCCAGTTCCAATCCTTCGCAAAATAAAGGCATATTGTTGAATATGATAATGGAATTAATGGATACATTATCTTCAGAAAGTGAAGACGAAGAAGAAGTGATTTTAAATCAATTACTTAAAGTAAATCCCTGTAATTATGTTAAACATTTAATGATCAAAAGACATAAACGGAATTCCATAAAAGATTATATTGAAATAACTGTGCCGAGTTATACTGAGTTTGAATTTCGAAGTCACTTTAGAATTTCTAGAATTCTTTGTGAATCTTTATGTAAAAGGCTCTCAGAATCAGTATATTATAAAAGCCTTCGAAGTGACAAACGTCTTCCCGAAAGTGTGTACATGCTAGTTTTTTTATGGTTTGCTGGGCATGAAGCATGCTCTTTTAGAGATTTGTCGAACCGTTTCAATCTGGCTCTATCTACAATATGCGTGATAATCAAGCGTGTGTCCTTGTTTGTGAGCTCTTTAAGCCCTGATTTAATAAAATGGTCAAATGATGCTCATAAAGCCCAGTCTGCTGAATTTTTTGGAAATAAATGTCAATTTTACAAAGCAATAGGTAAATTTTAAAATAATATTAATGGAAAAGTGTTAATAATTGTATTTCAGGTTGTATTGATGGTACCCACATAGTTATCGATCCTCCTAATACCTCAAAAGATGATTATATTGATAGGAAAGGAAATACAACAGTTTGTATGCAAGCGATTTGTAATGAAAATAAAAAATTCATAAACGTCTTCATTGGACATCCTGGGTCTTGCCATGATAGTTGGGTCTTTAAAAATTCAACTATTTATGATAAACTGAGTTCATATTGTGCAAGTAAGACTAAAATATTTTTTATTGAAAAAGGTTAGAGTTTTATTAAAAAGCTTTCATTTTAAAAACTTGTTTTTAAAGATTATTATTTGCTTGGCGACTCGGCATATCCATGCAGCAAACATTTGATAACACCGTATAGAGACAATGGTCACCTAACAAGAGCCCAAAAAAATTTTAATGTGAAGTTGAGTTCAGGCCGAGTTTGCATAGAACATTCTTTTGGAATTCTTAAGCAAAGATTCCGACAATTGTATTACTGTAAATTGCGGGGAATGGAAAAAATTTGCCATTTTATTAGAGCGTGCTGTGTTTTGCACAATATTTCTAACAAAGATGATTTAGAGTTCAGCTTAGACACAATTGAAGTCGTTGCCGAAGATTGTAATAGGGAAAGTGAACCTGTTCATGAAAGCAATTTCGTAAGCGATGCTATTTGCGAATCTTTCCGAAACCGAATATGAACGTATCACCATATATGTAAATTCATGAAAGCCCTAAGCCACATTGAACAAATTTTACAAGAAAAGCCAAACACTGTTTAGTATGAAAGAAAAACATTTTATTTCAGGACTTAATTATATAAAATACTAAAAAATTTGCAAACTTAACTTTTTTTATAAAGCTCTTAACTTAGGAAACTTCTGTGAATTCAGTGAAAATTAAATAAACAAAAAAAAATATAATAAAATTAACTTATTTTTTTAAATTCTTTTAATATAGAAATATTATTGCAAAAAAACATTTTAAAAATTGCTCTGTTTTCCATTTCCATCACATACTTCATAGAAAATAAATCATTTTTGATATAAAAGTTATTTACCCTCGTTTTCACAACTTGCCGATAGCTAAAGGTAGGATTTCATAGGCCGCATTTCGAAATAAGTTCTAACAAGTTGAAATTTTAAAGTTTCAAATTGTGAAATTTTACTACGAAATGCGGCAAATAAAACCTAACTTTAAGCTATAGGTACGTTGTGAAAATGGCTCTTACTCTTTTTTTAACAAATTGACAATAGACTCTAACAAAAAAACTTTTTTGGTTTCTATTTCCTCTCTCTGTTTAGCTCGTTCTTCCTTCCTTCTAAAATTTTCTTCCAGCATTTTGTGGAGTTTCTCATCATTTTCCTCACGTCTTTTATCTTGTTCGCCCACTTTCTCGAAATATTTTTCCATCGCTGTTTTTCTTCTTTTTAAACAAGGTGGTGTACATTCAGAATTATCTGAAACAAACGAAAAAATATACTATCTTTTAGCAAACCGAGAAGCAAGTAAATACCTGAATCATTTACATCAGTAATCGACGTCTCATTTATAACGACTGGAGTTTCGCTATCAATAACAAATTCTGGTTCAATTGATCTTTTGTTGATAAAAAGATCATCCAACTCCCTAGTAGAACATACAATAAAAAGTGGAAAGAAATAATTTTAGTTATCATACAACAAAAAATAACTCAATTTTCAATATATTTATAAATACAATTATATCTACATATTGTGTCAAGAACTCAAATGTAATTTATTTTCAATACGACGGCTGGAAGAAGCTGGTTTCAAGATAATTTTCTCAGATGGTAAGGCAGAAATATTTAAAGACAGTATTCTCTGGTTACAAGGCATGAGAAATAGTAATTTATATGAATTTGATTTATATTGTCCTAGTCCTGAAAACAGAAGTTTAACAGCTGAAGAAAATAAGGCTAATTTATGGCATCTAAGGTTAGGACATCAAAATTTTTGCAAATTTCCAAAAAAAAAACTGCTTATCCTTAGCCATATGATCACTCGCTCCAGAATCCAGCACCCATTTCATAATATTACTTGCAGATAATCCTAAAGAATATTGATTTGCAATGAAGCCAATACTTTCTTTACCCAATTGTGCTGACTTATTATTCTGATGTGCCTAAAACTTTCGAAGATATAAATGAAAGATTATATTCGAAACATTGGTTTCATGCAATTGAAAATGAATTAAACTCTCTAGAGAAAAACAAAACATGGAGCATTTTTGATCTACCAGCTGGGAAAACAGTTGTTGATTGTAAGTGGGTATTCAAGCGCAAATTCGATACAGATGGAAATCCTGGCGATTACAAAGCACGTGTTGTCGCCAGAGGATTCTCTCAACGGAAAGTCTTTGATTTTGATGAGACTTATTCCCCTGTTGTTAGGATTGGAACTTTCAGAACCTTATTAGCTGTTGCTAATAAGAAGCATTATTTTATTCATCAGATGGATATTAAAACTGCCTTTCTTAATGGGTATTTGGAGGAAAATATCTATATGAATATACCACCAGGTTTAAAAACGGAAAAAATAAGGTGTGCAAATTAAACAAAGCGATATACGGACTTAAACAAGCTCCTAGAATGTGGAACGAGCGGTTTAATAATTACTTAAGGAAAATAAATTTTAGAAGACCGGAGAATGATTACTGTTTATACATACGAAAGAAATTTAAAAACGTTATTTATTTATTTCTGTACGTCGATGATTTGTTAATCATAGGAAACAATTTAACTGAAATTGAAACAGTAAAATCGTTGCTAATGAAAGAATTTGAGATGAAAAATATGAAAGAAGCAAGTGTTTACTTGGGTGTTAAAATAAATAGAAATTTCAGCAAATCTGAATTGGGAATCAATCAAAAAACATTTGTAAAAAATTTGTTATACCGTTTTAATATGCAAGACTGCAACGGAGTTGATACTCCTATGGAGACAAAGTTGGCACTTAAAGGTAATTCGTCAGCTGAAAGCATTCAACATCAATACAGAGAATTAATTGGTTGCTGATTTCTTTGCAAAATCATTGCCGAAGATTCAATTCCAAAAATTTAAAGAAAATATCTTGTTTATTTAATTGAGCGGGGGTGTTGATATATTAAACTGCTGTAATTAAATAAACTTGTTTTATAATATTTGCCCCTATTGCGGTTCACCACTCAACTCAGTTTGGTCGTGTAGAGTCAACCCAACTTATGCACAACCAAACTCATTTTAGTTATTGTGTATCGCAATAACTAAAGTGAGTTTGGTTGTGCATAAGTTGGGTTGACTCTCACACGACCAAACTGAGTTGAGTGGTGAACCGCAATAGGGGCAATTATTATTTATATTAAACAGCATTGAGTTTTATGTTTTAATAATTTTTCATTATATATATATATATATATATATATATATATATATATATATATATATATACATATATATCTTCACTTGCCTTTGTAACTTAAAATAAAACGCACATAGTCTATTGTAATATTGTCACAATAAATTTTTTCTCAAATAATAATTTCATATCCACATTATTCAATTGTTCATTCAGACTGTTTGAGTTTCATAAGAGAAAAGGAAACTGCAAAAGAGATGTGGACCAGTTTGAAAAATGCGTTTGCAAAACAATCGGTGGTAAATCAACTTCTGAAAGAAGCTAGCAAAATTGAGAATGAATGAAGGAGACTTAATTGTATCTCACTTTATGGCGTTTGAGAACTTAATTAGGCAACTTAAATTGGCAGGGGCCAAAATAGAAAACTGTGATGTATTAACACAATTATTTCTAACGCTGCCTGAAAAATAGGACCCACTTGTTACGGCTCTGCAAAATGTAGATGATGGCAAATTAGATTCAAATTTAGTAAAAGAGCGTTTGATGTCTGAGGAGACGAAGTTATCTGACCGTAACAACGAAACTCCTGAAGAAAAATTGGCATTTGCAAGTAAGAAGTTTAACAATAGGAAGAAGTTCAATGGGAAATGTTTCAAATGCCATAAATTTGGTCACCAATCGAAGAACTGCTGGCGGGGTGATGCAAAAGCTGCAAATAAAATAAGAGTATGTTTTACGGTGAAGCAAAAAACTGGTAAAGAACGGTATGATAACAAAATAAGGGGGGAGTTATTATGTATTTCTATTCGAATCGGAAAATTTACAAATTCCTAAAAATGGGATTACGTAGTGCGATTTTCGGAAACTTAATTTCGAACGTTCGTAAATTAAGGGAATTTTTTAATCCCATTCGGAAACCAAAAAAATCCCTTCGAAATTGCAATTATGTAGTACGAAAGCAAATGTCAAATGTGTTATTAGCGTATAGACATTTTTCGAATGCCATTTTGATAGCGGAAATTTTATAGTTATTTTTTACATACATAAAAGAAATTAAGAACACACATATGAAGTATATACCTTTAATATTTAATTAATAAAAAAGTTAGTTAAATGCTTTGATTTTAAAATTATATAAAGGGAAACGTCTAAAAAGAATTTATATACGAAGCCAAGACAATATGAAATAATGGTGGAATTCATGACATTGCATGCAGATTTGGCAAAAGGACACCTAAATGTTTCTAATGCCAAAAATAAATGCAGGGAGTTATGGCAGAGACTACCGCAATATTTGAATGCTGCAGGTCCACCTTCACATGAGGTAGAAAAATGGAAAAAGGTATTTGTAATATGCATGTACATATGTACATAAATATGAATATATTAACTTACAATATAACCTTTTTACAAATGCATTCCAAGGTATGGGCGGATTATAAGCAACACATAAAGGTAAAGTCTCGCTGTAACAAAAATAGTATTTCAGAAATTGGAGGTGGACCAAGTAATTAGTGTTCCCTTTCACCGCTGGAGCAAAAAGTTGCTGAACTGCTTGCAATTTATAACTATATTGAAGAACTGAGTGGTACATGTAGATATGGAGCACAAATAAATATTACTACTACCACAAGTGTTAGAGATGATGACGCAAATGTAGAAATTACACTATAACTTAGAATTAAACAATAACTTAGAATTAAAAAATAGTGAGACAACGTTAAGTACACCATATACTCCACATCAATATACCCGTGGTAGTTTATCCAATAATCAGAATTTATTAGAAAAACAAGTAGACAATCAAATTAAATATCAAGAAAATTCGATACAACTTTTAAAAAACTGTGATGAAAACAAAAACAAATATTAACAGAATTAGACAAAATAAATGAAAATATCTCAACGAGCAATAAATACTTAAAACGGAGTAGTGACACAATGGAGCGTATGTACACAATAAAAAAAGAAAAGTTTGAATTTTTCAAGAAAAATGAAATGGAAAAAAAAGCACGGAAGGAACGTTTGTTTGATTTGAAAAGGAGAAATTAGAATTTTGAAAGAAATATCAATTATATACTACGTTTATACGCACGTCTTATTTGTAAATAACAAAGAAGAATGTTGCCGTATAACTTTTTTATTGTAACTTATTAACTCAACAAGTCGTGAATAACGACACTATTTGCAAATAAAAAGTAAGACGTTGCCACTTCATGAACGTTTTTTGTGTTTTACTTACCAAACAATCATATTTTGGTCACATGGCATCACTAACAATAACATAAGTTCTGTATGCAATTTCCCGTATAAACAGTGAATTAGTTATTTGCAAATAGTTCTATTTGCAAATAAGACGTACGTATAAACGTGGTAATAAACAACGAAATGTAAAATTGCAAAATTAGAAGAGAAAAATCTTTGAATTAAATAACAAGAAAATTTAATAGATGTAAATATTGAGATTACCCTTCTTTCTTTTTAAGTTTTATTTACAATAATATTATGAATTATTTTATGTTATGTTTGTTTGTTTATTTCTTAATATATTGTTAAGAATTATTTTTCTAATTACAAATATAAATATTAAGTAGCTCCAATGAATTAAAATTTTTATTCAAGTTTCAAATAAATATTTTTATTTACATATATTCATATATGATTTAAGTTGCGATTTAATTATTTTATTAAGTTTCATCTCATATTATTTTTTATATTATTTCGAATACTTTTTGCTATATTTAGTAAATTTGTGTCCAAATTACTTTCTGAATTGCTGTAAGGTAAAGATAAAGATGCATCTTTTTCAGTTTCCAAACTGTCAATTTGTATTTTGTACATCAAACAAACAACATACGTTTAGAATTTGGTCTGCCTTTTGTGGGGAGTAATGCAGTTCTCTCCCTGCCAAAAAAGCAACGAAATCTTGCTTCAGTACTCCAAAAGTTCTTTCTATAATTGATCTTTCTCTGGAATGTTGATCATTAAAAAATGATTCATGGGAAAGCATTTCTGAATGTTGTTAAAATCTATGGTTCCAAGGGATAACCAGAATCACCTGCAAAATTTTGTTGACTTGTTTTGTAAGCTAATATTAAAGTTTATATAAATATTTTACCAAGAATTCTAGTACCAGTATCTCCAGCATGAAACTTTCTTTTCAAATATTGCCTTTCTTCTGACAAATTCCAAATGTGAGAATCGTGACAAGTGCCTCCAAAACGCCCATTGATGGCCCTAATATACATTTCATTATCGCAAATCTAATAAAAAATTTTAAGTTGTATAATAATTTGGCATATACATTTATTTTCTTTATTAAATCCTACCGCCATAGTATTTATACTGTGCTTAAGTTTTCGGTTAAAATATAAATGCTCATTGTTATTTGGCCTTATTATGTATTTGTATGTGAGTTCCATCCACTGCTCCAATAACTTCAGGTATTGCACATTTGCTGTAAGAAAATCTTTTTGCCTCTATTTTTTTCTCTTCGCTCATTCCGAAATCAATGTGTTTAGCACAAAGATTCAAATACCTGCGACAAACGAATAGAAATATATCACAGCGACATTTCCCACAGGCGGTCTTGGCCAATCTGATGTTGATAACCACCTTGCCCTAAAAATTTCAATGCGGATGCCAATTTCAACATAGGAGAGATGGCGCTGGATCTTTGCGGTGCTTTTAAGTCATTATTAATAGAGTTTAACACGTACAGAAATGCATCTTTATTAAGGCGAAATTTTTTTATAAATCTAAGAAATATGTTTGCGTTAAATTCAATCATATATACGAATCATTTATGAAAATATATTACTCACGAATTTTCACTAACATTCATAATGTTTGATGTATCTCTTATAAATTTTCTTTGAACTCTCTCTGGAACAGAATCATCTTCATTACTTTCCCACAATAAAACACTATCCATTTTAGTCACATGTAAATTTTTTAGTTTGCAGTTTGAACTTTTTTTAAAACAAATTTGACGTTTGCATAAAACAATGCAAAGTGCTGCCAAGTTTTAACATATAAAAACTACCATTACTTAAAATTTCCCTTAAAATTGCAAACACAACTCTGCAGGCCTTTCGAACGTACTACATAATAGGATTTTCCTTTCGATTCGGAAATTCATTTTGAAAGCCTTTTCGATTCGAATAGAAATACATAATAACACCCAAGTTTTAAATTGGATTCGGGCGCAGGTGATCATTTAGTCGACTCAAAGTCATATTTTTCCTCAGTTGAAAAACTTGATAGTCCAGTGGAAATAAACGTGGCTAAGAACAATGAATCCATTTTTGCAAACCATGTGGGAGATATAAATTGTATTAGTGACGAAGGTATCGAGATAACTATAAAAGAAGTTTTATTTGCCCCAGATTTGAGGGATAATTTATTATCCGTACGAAAGCTTACAAAATCAGGTCTTGCTGTAAATTTTTTGAAGTCAAAGGCAGTTATATTTAAAGAAAAAGTTAAAATTGCAAACGCTTATCCCAACGGGAACTTATATGATTTAAAGTTAAAATGTGTAAAAAGTTCTGTTCTTTCGTACAGCAAAAATGAAATTGAGCTGTGGCATAAACGTCTTGGACATATCGGTGTCTCTGGGTTTGAGAAACTTAAGAAATTAGGTCTTATTAATTGCGACCTACAACAAAATCTGCTCGGTTTTTGTGATGTGTGTATGCAGTCGAAAATTTGCCGAAATGGTGAGAGCTTCAGGAGTTATCCAAAAAATACACTCTGATGTATGCGGTCCAATTACACCTGTCGTTTGGGACGGGTCTAAATATGTATTAATATTTATAGATGATTTCACGCAGTTTGCACTTATCTACTGCATTAAAAATAAAGCTGAATTTTTTAAAAAGACCAAGGAATTTGAGGCTTTGGTAACAGCGATGTTTCTGGAATCAAAAATATCTTCATTAACCATTGATCAACGAAGAGAATATCTCTCAACAAAGCAAGAAAACTGGTACAAGTCTAAAGGTGTTCAAGTCAAAACTACCGTTGCTCACAGCCCTCAACAAAACGGTAATAGATGTCCTACTAAGGCAATTGAATAATACGACCCCAGCCGATTTATGGAATCGTAATAAGATGACTTTGCAGGAAATAAAAACATTTGGCTGTAAAGCTTACTCTTAGATTCCACAATGTGAACGAAAGAAGCTTGATCCAAAAGGCAAAAGAATGGTATTTGTTGGTTATGCTCCAAACGGGTACCGTCTGTGGGACATGGAAAACCGGAAAGTTGTTTTTGCTCGTGATGTTAAATTTGACGAAAATTGCTATCCTTTTAATGCTGGTATAGAGCAGTCAAACGTACCAGATGTTATTATTCGATACAACTATGAGCAAGGGGGGGGAGTATGATGAATATTTTGCTGTGTCTAATCCGAATCATAATGATGATTCTTCAACAACGACTTATGTGGTAGAAGTTGATACTCTACATAATGAAAATGTTGCTGCGCTTGGTCCAAGTAGCAGTAGTTCATCAATAATTCAGTCTGTCCCATTTGATGAAATTGAAGAAGAAAATTCGTCCATTTCTCAGATTTTAAATATAACAGAAGATAAACCTGATGATGATGTAATTGAAGAAGTGCCTTACTCGGCAAATGAACCCCAAAGAAGTTCAAGAATAAACCGCTTGCCTAAGAAATTAAATGATTATATAAATGTTTTTAATGCCGAGATAAATAAAAGTCAGATCCCACAATCTTATGAAGAAATCTTCCATAGAATTGATTCAGATCAGTGGAGAAATGCAGTAAATGATGAACTTAATGCCACGAAAAAGAACCATGTGTGGGATATAGTAACAATTCCCAAAAATATCAAGTTGCTGAATTCAAGATGGGTGTTTCAAATAA
>OY812998.1:87045679-87055679 GCA_963681545.1 Germaria angustata
ATCTTCATTAGATATGTTGGCACTGCGAAATTTCTCTTTAAGGCTTTCAACACGTCTGCCCATCTTAGGCTATTGAAAGCATTCCTTACGTCGAGAGTGGCGAGAAGAACCACGAGCCTGCTGAAATGGTTTCTCTGCTGGACAACTTTGACAACATCTGTTATCTCCTTCACGGCATCTATTGTACACCTGCCTGGCCGAAATCCATATTGTCTCCTGGATAAGCCACCCCCCCTATTGATAGCTTCTTCTAGGCGGGGCTTGAATAGTTTCTCCAATAGTTTTCCTGCCGAATTCAGCATACAGAGTGGTCTGTATGATGATGGCAAGTGTGGTTCTCCTTTTCCTTTGCTTATAAGCACTAGCTTTTGTTTTTTCCACGGCTCTGGAAAAACGCCTTCCCTCAGGCAGCTTTTATACATTTCTAAAAGCAATCTTGGTCGAGTAATTGCAATTTTCTTCACCACCTCGGCTGGTATTCCATCAGGTCCAGGGGCCTTTCCATTCTTGAGGGTTAGAGCTGCTGCCCTTAGTTCTTCTACGGTGAATGGAATAAACTGGGTTTGTGTTGCCACATCCTCCGTGTTGTAGATGTCATTCCTTAAGCCATGCTTAGGAAAGAGTGTTGTCACTATATTCTCCATTATCCTTTCGTCCATCTCCTGCGCGGGGTTTTTAAACCCAAGCTTCTTCATGACTAATTTATATCCAAGGCCCCATGGGTCCCTATTAATATCTTCCCTGAGCTCCTCGAATTGCTGTCCTTTACTATTCTGTATGGCTCTTCCCAACCTCTTTTTTGCTTCCTTGTATTCAGCATGCTCTGCATCTGCTGTGCCTCTACGCCTTGCCCTAGTATATTTTTGACGCTGTCGTATACAATTACGCCTTTCTTCTTCTATTGTGCTGTTCCACCAATATACAGCGGTTTTATATTTGTTCCGCTTTCTCGTTTTTGGCATTGCTTTGTCACAGCCCATTCGAATGATATTCATGACTTGGTTAGATATATTTACGGCATCTTCTCCTAATTCCTGTCTTCCTATTTGGTAGTCAACCTCTGCCACGAGCGCAGATATGTCCAACTTGCCCACGTTCCATCTGCGAATGCCACCACTTGTGCTTCCTTGATGTGTAAGGTTGTTTGTCTGGAGGGAGTATGATATGTACTGGTGATCACTGGCCGTGTATATTTCGAGAACTTTCCAGTTCAGAACTCTCCCGGCCAATCTTTCAGACACCAATGTCACATCTGGTATTGTACCCTCACACTGTGGTCTCCTGAAAGTGGGAACGTTTCCAACGTTAGCGACTATCAATCCACTTCTCGCTGCTAATTCAATGATATTAATAGTAGTATTAATAATAATAATAATAATAATAATAATAATAACAATAATAATAATAATTATTATTATTACAATAAGAACAATATCTTAAGAGTTAATTAGAGTGGCAAATAATATTTCAAAAATTATCCTGATGTCATCCATTTTCTAAGCCGTTTAGTTTCGACAATGCCTTTGTAAGGAATTTGAGAAAGCTGACAATTGTCAATATCCTTAATAACATAACGATCGTTTGACAGAACTTTCTCTATTATATAAGGACCGCGATATTTTTCGATAAACTTTTTATTTTGACCAATTTGCTGTAACATCGAGACCTTCCAGGTAGTTCTTAAGCGAAGCAAATTTTTGAGATGCAAGCAACTCTTGGAGTCGTTTAGTGCATTCTCTAAGTATGATTTTATGTTGGAGCGATCTGTGCTGTTGCCATTCCCTTCTAGCTCTTCTTTTTTCACATACGAGACGTTCAATATCCGGAGAATAAATTATATTAAACCCAGTCTGCGGATGGGAGGTAGTGGCATGTTTAGCAGCCTGTTTAATATTCTCGGTAAGATTGGCAATGTTAAGTTCAATATCATCTTGAATTCTTAGCTTGATGTTTTCTGTACAGTGACTACTGAGATATTTTTTGAACCCCAGCCAATTAACACGATTTATTATCTTCACATATGGGTGAGGTAAGTCACTTCTTAGTGGGCTACAAATTGTAACGATCGTTGGAGAGATCATTAGAAGCTTCAACATGAATTAAATCCCTAGAGATATTTTTCATGACGCCAAAATCTATAACATCGGGCTCCCCGCTCGAAATGACATCCAAACTCATTTTTGAAATTGTGTTGAACAATGCTCGACCTCTAGGAGTAATAAGGCGCGATCCCCAGAACGTATGTTTTGCATTGTAGTCGCCAGCTGCTACGAAACAAGGGCCAAGAGTTTTGTAAAAATCCTCGTATTGATCCTCAGTCATTGAAAATCTGGGAGGGGAGTGAATTGATGATATCATGAGATTTGAGCAAAAGTTTTCGATGCAAATATTTGTCGCTTGTAGATGGTCTTCACAAATGTTGATTTTTGTGATATTCTTCCGACGGGGTTTGTTTGAATTTGGAACGATTTTCCGTCATCCCACGTCAAATTTGGTTTATGAACAGACCGGTTTCGGCTTTGTGCCATCTTCAGTGTTCTCGAATACTAAATCGTTTTTCTCGCTGTACGTTGTCTTTTGTATGGTTCGTTTTTTCTTTCTTTGCCCCTTTGTGTTTCTCTCTCTCGTCCTTGTATGTCTATGTATCTCTCATTCTCTCCCTCTCTCTACCTGCTACCTGTTCCTCTCATTTTTCTATATACCATGTCTGTGCTCCCTGTCTTTATAGCGCGGCGATTATTTAATAGGTGTATTATCTGTATGCAGGTAGTAATCTATGATTGTGCGTTTTTGGATTGGCCTTTTGTCTTGTACATCTGTTGTTATATTGTTCGGTTCCGTTAAATTATTGTTCTCTTTTGTGTAAAAATATTTTAATGGTTCAAATATTATGTCCGAGGCAGTGTTTATTTGTTCATTTATTATTCTCCCGTCAAACAGAAAACTTTTGACGGGAGAATAATAAATGAACAAATAAACACTGCCTCGGACATAATATTTGAACCATTAAAATATTTTTACACAAAAGAGAACAATAATTTAACGGAACCGAACAATATAACAACAGATGTACAAGACAAAAGGCCAATCCAAAAACGCACAATCATAGATTACTACCTGCATACAGATAATACACCTATTAAATAATCGCCGCGCTATAAAGACAGGGAGCACAGACATGGTATATAGAAAAATTAGAGGAACAGGTAGCAGGTAGAGAGAGGGAGAGAATGAGAGACACATAGACATACAAGGACGAGAGAGAGAAACACAAAGGGGCAAAGAAAGAAAAAACGAACCATACAAAAGACAACGTACAGCGAGAAAAACGATTTAGTATTCGAGAACACTGAAGATGGCACAAAGCCGAAACCGGTCTGTTCATAAACCAAATTTGACGTGGGATGACGGAAAATCGTTCCAAATTCACAAATGTTCTCAAGAATATAATGCTTGAGTCTTGACTTTGTATCATATAAGGTGTAGCCACTCATTTTAAAAAAGCTTCTTGGAGTCAAATGAGTCTCAGATACCAACATTATATCAATATTTTTTACCGTGAGGAAGTGCTTAAGTTCATATTTGTGTTGGCTAATGCCGTTTGCGTTCCAAAAACATATTTTTAACGTGTTCATGGCTTGTTAACTAATGCTAGAAGAAGATTGTTCTACATTCGCAGCATTTCTTGCATCATGCTAGTCATATTTGTTGTAAAATTGTTTATAGTTTGCACCAGATTATCAATAGTAGCTTCAAGGCGATTGAAATTAAAGCTTGCGTTAGCATTTGTTGTGTTATTTGGTGGTGACACTTTTTGCATGGGAACAGAGTTGATCTTCACAGCGTCAGCATACGATACTTGTGAAGAGATTGGTTGGGCCATAGGAGGATAAGTAGCGGAGTACGTATTTCCTGTTTGCGCTGGGACTACTTTAGGTTTTTGACTCATAGCCTGTTTAACGAAAGAGTATACAGGACATCCCCTGTAGTTAGCAGTGTGATTACCTCCACAATTACTGCACTTCTTTTCTTTCTGGTCCTTCGTCTTATTGCAAATAGCAGTCAATTATGACAATTATGGCACTGTACGGGTCCTGAAAGCTTGTGTGATTCTTCAACTGTGATTTTCCGGTATAAGAGATACTTCAGGTTATAAATTGGATGGGTCTCATTTTTCTTCAATTTAATATGATTTGGCTCCAGTTCAACGCGAAATAGGGGTTGGGGGATCTTCTCTCTGTTTATTATGTTGGATACATTTTTTACCTTGAATCCTTTCAGGGTGAGAGCATCTTTTATTTCAGCAGGGACAACATAAGAATCTATGCCCTTCAATACGACCTGTAGACCCTTGGCGCTCTTAAGCTGGAATGTGTAAAAACTTGTTTTATTTTTTTCCAATTCATTAACCATTTTCCGGAAATCTTTTTCTTCATATATTTGGATTTTAGTTTCGTCAATGTTACCACGTTTTATTGGAACAATGTGAAATGCCTTTTCACCAATGACCGATATTAATTTTTTGATGAGGGTGTTTGAATTTTTTTCCCTCAAATAAATGGGCGGTGGTTTGGAGGTTTTTTTCGAGGATGCTTCGGGTTTGTCATTGTCATCCTGCAATATTTTAAAACGGTTTTGACGGTTAACCATGGCGGCGTCGTTATCCCTGGATATCTTGGGAACCGATGAGATTTTTGATGAATTTGGGCTTCGCCCGCGTTTTACTACTGTAATATATCGGTCCATTCCGACAGGTACCTTTGGTTTCTGAACACTATTGTCTATTGAAATAACTTGGTTAAGTGATGAACACGAGCCCAGCGGATAATGGAGCTGACTTAAATAGAGATGAACTAGGCAATGGTAATGTTACCGAATCACTACTTGTCATTGTAGTAAGCGAAGTTGATCGCTCGCGTAAAATTGGCTTTGCCGTTAGAAAAAGACTATCATCCGATTTTTTATTTTTATTGTGTGCATTAACATCAGAACTCACAGTAAAATAGGCATTTCTGCCGTTAGAACTCACTTCACAATTGTTTGTTTTTGAGGTACTCATGCAGAGTATTCCTCAGTCACTTTGCTTACGGTTGTTTTTTTTTTTTTTTTGTTTTTCTTGTTTCAGATTATATGAAAAATTATTAATGCAAATAAAGCAAATTTCACAAAATCTGTACTTATTACGAATCAGTACTTATTACGAAAAATTTTTTTTTGTATTTTTGTTTGTTTAGTATGTAAAAAAAAACTCCGCTAACACGTCTGTTCACTACGAAGGTTCAACAAGACTCTTGCATGTACGTGATGTTTATAAAAATAGTTCTCGTTGTGTTTTTGAGATCGCTTAATCTCATTAAGCGGTTTTAGTCGTTCCAATTCCAAGTCCCGACTATTCTGATCTCCTGTTTTTTCGTCTATATATTCAGTTAATTCATGAATTTTCTTACCTCGCTGTCTTACACCAAATAGTAATATACTTGGAGTGTTTCTAGTAGAGCTATGGACACTATTATTTATAGCATATTCTACCTCGGACAGTCTTAGAGACCAATCAGAATGATCAACTGGGTCACTTATTTTGCTTAAAATGCCTTTTAACACACGATTTACACGTTTAACTTGGCCGTTTGCCTGAGGGGATGCAACAGCTACTTTTATGTGTCCTATATTGTTTTTTAGAATGAATTCCGCAAACTCATTAGATGTAAAACACGAACCCCTATCGGATATTAAGCGTTTTGGTCTGCTATAGTAATCAAAGTACTTCTCTAAAGCGCAACAAACTCCCTTAGTACTGGTTGAATTAACATTCATTCACACGGGCTGGAGCCGAATATACTATACATTTTATGCAATTTCTTATATAAGAAATAATCTTAGCTTTCATATCAGGAAACCAATAATTAAAACGAATTTGTTCATAGCACTTTTCAGGGCCAAGGTGACCAATTTTTTCGTGAATCATTCTAATCACGTTTTCTTCCATTTCACGAGGTACATACAACATCAACTTGTTGGAGTTATCTTTGCGAAATAGAAGACCGTCAACCAGTTCGTATCCACTAATTTCCTTTAACTCTAATTCCTTAATCAATAGTACTATCTCTTCCCTGAGTGAGTTGTAACCTAGTGTCAAGTTCATTACAATCTACGGCAGCCAATAAATTACATTTTCCGATATAGTTACACTCATTTTCACTCAAACATCGACCTAATGCATCAACATGGCACATTGATGGACCGCCGCGATGTTTAATTGAGTAATTATAATTCTCTAATTCTAAGGCCCATCTTGCAATTCTTGGATTCACCTGCTTTTTGTTCAGAGTCATTGTAACAGAATTGCCGTCGGTATTTATCGTAAAGTGAATTCCTTCCAAATAAACTCTAAATCTCCTTAATGCATAAATAATAGAGAGTGTTTCGAGCTCAAAGCTGTGGTAACGAGATTCTGCTGGAGATGTTGATTTTGAGAAATAAGCAACCGGGTGAAATTTTTTGTCGTCTTGTTTTTGCATCACTATAGCCCCAAAACCCTTAGAGCTAGCATCACAATGCAACTCGGTCTCTCTTTTAGGGCAATATATTGACAATACTGGTTGTGTCATCAAGAGTTCTTTCAATTGATTAAAGGATCTAACACAATCATCAGTCAAAAAATATTTTTTATCTTTGCGAAGTAAATCTAACAAAGGTCTAGCAATTGTTGAAAAAGACGGAACAAATCTTCGAAAATACGAAAAGAGACCAATACAAGCTTGAAGTTCCTTTTGATTCTTAGGAAGAGGAACCTGTTTTATTGCATTCAAATGGTTTTCCGTTGGACGAATCCCCAAAGGATCTATTGAATAACCCAAGTATTCTATTGTTTGATAAGCAAATTTGCACTTTTCTAGTTTGAACTCTAATCCAGTTTCATAAGCGCGCTTAAGTATTTCACTTAAAGTTTTAAGATGAGTATCGAAATCCGTTGAAGCTATCAAAATATCATCTATATATACAATAATCTTCCTTGTATCTATTAAATCTCGAAATATGTTAGTAACCAATCGCTGAAAGTTCGCGGGAGCATTCTTAAGGCCGAAACGTATCCTTAAATACTCATACTGTCCGTGTGGTGTTACAAATGAAGTGAAAGGTATTGATTGCTCATCTATTTTTATATGAAAAAAACTATCCTTTAAGTCAAGAAGAGTAAACCATTTCTTGCCAGCAATATATTCTAAGCAATCTTCTATCAATGGCAAGGGAAAATTATCCCTAATAGTCTTCTTATTCAATGCCCTATAATCTACACACATCCGCGTTTCACCACTTTTCTTCTTTGTTAAGACAATAGCAGAAGCATAAGGTGAATTACTAGGACGTATAATATTTCTAGACAGCAAATCACATATTATTCTCTGAACTTCATCACGATCCCGTACCGATAAACGACGAGGAGAACTATATATTGGAACATCATCAGATAAACGTATTTTCATTTTGTAGTCATAAAATGTTTTCTTTATACCATAAGGATTCAAATAAAATTTATGAATTATTCTCTTGAGTCTAAATATTTCTAGTTTGTTCTGCTCTCTATTGTAGTTAATATCGAATTTAGCTGATTTTTGTTTATTAGGAAAATCTGACATAATTTTACTATTAATAGGAGACACCAAAGAATTTTTATTATTATTATTTACTTCGTTAGGATTAAATATGCGTACATTATTTTCATGGAAACTTTTCAAATGAATCAATTTAATATTAAATTTTTGCATAAAATTTCTACCCAAAATCAAAGAAATTTGAAGACCATTGTCTGGTACTACTATTAGTTCAATGCTTTTAACCAAATTTTGAAATTTAAATTGACATAAAATAGTGCCATATGTGTTTATTTTAGCGTTTCCAATTCCGACATATCCAGTTGGAAAAACATCATTTGAGAGTTGGATTGATTTTGGTATCTTTCATTTTGAAATAACACTGATTGGACTACCAGAATCAACAAGACATAACACATTGTAATAATTAGCATATTTGTCTCTTAACGGAATAAAAAATGCCACACTCACCTCTAACATTGGATCTATAATATCATTAACATTAACTTTTGTTTCGGGAAAAATCGATGCCACCATAGCTTGACGTTTAGGGCAATTTTTATGGAAATGACCCATTTGTTGACAATTAAAACATGAACCGGGGGTGCGAAGTGGTTTTGGGCAAGAACTTTTCACGTGGCCAAATTTAGAACAATTAAAACAGCGAATAGCACCTACTTTGTTTATATTTCTTGCTGGAAATTTTTCGCGACGTTTCTCATATCTATCAACACAAGCAATTAAGTCTTCCACAAATTTTGAGCCATATAACAAGGAAATGTTATTAGAACTATCCTGCATACCATCAATAATGATGTCAACTAGCTCTTGACCTTCTATATCACTCTGTGATGCGATTGATTGCATTGAAATTATGTAACTAATACAGGATTCGTTAGCTTGCAATGTTCTTGCACGTAGTTTGCGATATGTATCCTCACGACAAATAGTTCTTTTAAATATTTTGAACAAAGCCTCCTTCAGATCACCATATGTCCAGCTATCTGAATTTTCCATGAAATCCCTAGCTGACCCTTGTAGTAACAACTTAAGACATACAAGTTTTTCTCGATCATTGTATTGAAAAGTGTACTCTTCAAAAACTTTAAACCACTTTTCAATTTCTCGATTAGTTCCATCAAATTTTGGTAGCATTTGATTTAATTCTGTTAGTAGTATTCATTGAATTTGATTCTAGTTCCATTATTTGCTTTTGAAGCTTGAGTGCCTCACAACGCATTTTCAATATCTTAATTTGGTTGTCCAATTCTAGTTCTTGTGTAGAAGTAGGAACATGAGCGGCAACGACAGGAGAAACAGGGGTTGAGAAATTTGAAAAGACTGATGTACACGTGGACGTTTCGGTGTTAATATTATATCCTGAAGCAGCTGTTACGTTAAAAGATACAGAGGCCTCGCCAGTGGTTTGTTCGGAAGTTGGAATATTATTTACACAACTTAGTGTAGCAGCACTGGACACGGAAGTTGGAATAAAAGCAGCGGAAGATGTAAAGGAAGGTGAGACAGTTGGCACAACAGCCTCTAAGACGGAAGGTGGAGTCGAATTTTCAGTAAGAGCTATAAGAACATCACTATGAGTTGAATTTCTATTTTCACTGGATTCATTCAAATTCACATAATCATATAAACTTCTTAGTTGGCTCATTTTTGCAGATTCTGGAAAATTAATTCCCGATTCATTCAAAGTGTTAATAATTCTTTGACGATTCGGGCGCAAGTCCATTTTTTTAATAATTTTTTTCTTAAACCCCACACCTGAATTGTAATATTGCTTTTCTTAAACTGATTTTATTTTCTTTTCATTATTTTCAAGTTACTATAAAGTATCAGAAACATTGATTCAAATATAAATAATTAACAAGTATACGAAACAAGTAGTTATTTAAGAAACATACATTACAATATATATATATATATATATATATATATATATATATATATATATATATATATATATATATTATTTTTTAACAAACACAAACTGCGAAGCTACTTGGCTTATCTGCAGAGACATCCGGAGACTGCGGCAGGAGTCGAACCTGCGACCTTCAGACTACCAGTCTAGTACACTAGCTACTAGTCTACGAAGGCACTCTATATACCTATATAGCTATGTAAACATATATATATATATATATATATATATATATATATATATATATATATATATATATATATATATATATATACCTATATAAACATACATACATATATATACATATATATATATATATATATATATATATATATATATATATATATATATATATATATATATGTTTATATAGGTATATATAGGCGTATATATATATATATATATATATATATATATATGTTTATATAGGTATATATATATATATATATATATATATATATATATATATATA
>OY812998.1:87060679-87065679 GCA_963681545.1 Germaria angustata
AGAGCTTTCGTCCATTTTCTTAGAATTTTCCTCCATTTTCTGCATCATCATTTCATTATTGGCTTTAGAAATTTCTTCCATTTTCTGCATAAACACTGCAAACATAGAGTTTATGTCGATGTCAGAAGATTGGCAACACTGTTACTGTTTGGACGTGCAAAATTATTTATCTGAGTTAAAATATTAAAATTTATTTATAATTGTGAAATTAACATCGGAAATATTAATTTTTTTGTGTTGGAATCGTTGATAGTGCTACTTGATAGTATAATACATTGAAGTTTATCGAGAGAGAAGTGTAAATTAAATCCTTTTACAATTCACACTTATGGTTGTTTTTGTTGGCGTCCGTTGTGATAGCTGGTGTCTCAATACCAAATCTTCGTGGAATTAGTGCCGGAAGACCTCAAATTGGAGTAAAGTTTACGCAGACATATACTAGGAATCAAATAGTTGTTAGCTGTTGATATCTAGCAGTGAGAGGTTTGAAATTTAATTCGAGTTTATACCTCTTGTTTTGCTGTTTACGTTGTATGCTGTAAAAACTGATGAGTAATAAGCGAGCAATACACTTAACATCACCAGAGCACACTGACCATAATAATTGCAAAAGATATTTGCCAAATCGTAAAATGGCTGGGAGCAGACGTAAAAGCTTAAATAAAAATAAAATTGTTTGTATTCAGTGTAAAACAGAAATATTAACTAATGAAGATGCGTTGCAGTGTGATGATTGTAATAAAACGCTGCATTCAGTATGTACAAAAAAAGATAAAAAGCAGATTGCAGAATTGCTTAGTAATGCATCTTTAGCGTTTAGGTGTCATTTTTGCGATCCAAGTGAGAACCCAAGTGTTGTGAATGAGCTTACGGAGATTAAATCTAAACTCAATCAGCTGGATGACATAAGAGACTCAATTAAATATTTGTCCTCCCAATATGATACGATTTTAAAAAGTGTTGCAAATAATAACAAAAAGATTATTGATTTGCAAAAGGAAAATAAATTACTACGCAATGAAGTTAAGCAACTAAAGTCAAGCGTCAATTTTTTAAACGATGTAAGAGTACAAAACGATTGTGTTATTAACGGAATTAAAATTAACGGTGATAAAATAAAAGCTGTTGATGTTGTTTTAAATATTGCTCAGAAAACTGGTGCCGATATACATGAGGATCAAATTGATGAGGCTTATTTTTTGAATACCAAAGTTAAAACGTCCAATGCATTTACTGAACCAAGAAAGAGGTCGATTGTTGTAAAATTTGCAAATAAAAAAAGTAAAAAGTTATTTATGGCTGAAAAAGCCAAAATGAAAGAAATGGACGATTTTAAACAAGTATATATCAATGATTTTCTATGCAAGGAGTCTATGGAAATCTTTAATTATGCTAAATCCCTAAAAAAAAGTCGGATATAGTTTTGTTTATGCTAGAGGAGGTACTGTATTTGCAAGGAAGAATTCTAATTCGAGACCTTTTAGAATTAAATCAATGGATGATGTTGATCAAATCTTACTTAAATGTTCCGGTGGTGGTGGTAGAAGAAACGGTCCTGTGGCTAATGTTGAAACAACTGATGATGATTTTGATGATGATGATGATGATGGTAACGTTAATGAAGTGGATCTTTAAACTTCTGTAATTATTTTTATTTGACATAAATTATGAATTCAATGTATTTTAAAAATTTAAATTCTTATAATTACTGCATTAACAAATACAATAAGAAAATGTTCAATATTTTATCTGTTAATATTAAAAGTGTTTCTTCAATATCTAAATTTAATAAATTCAAATATGAAATTAGCAGGTTTAAAGAACTTCCTGACATAATTGCTATTCAGGAGACTTGGTTTGACATGCAATGCATTAATCTATACTCAATCTCTGGTTATGAAGTTGTCAATTGTTGCAGAAAGGATGGATATGGTGGGACTTCTGTGTTTGTGAAGTCTGTTCTGAATTATAAAGTTAAACAAAGTTTAAGTGAAGAATTTTTGGATATAATATCAATAGAATTGCCAGATGTCAAGATTATGAATAAACCTTTAACGATTGTGTCAGTTTATCGGTCACAAAAATGCTTTATACCTAAATTTCTTAGACAAATAGAAGATTTGCTTGTTTTAAATAATGGTAGTCCTCTTTTTTTCGTAGGAGATATTAATATTGACATGTTGTGTAATAACAGGGATCTGAACCTTCTAAATAACATCTTCTCAGAATTTGATATGCATTCTTGCCACAATCTTGTAACAAGGCCTTTAAGTGGAACCTCGATTGACTGCGCTTTTACGAATTTATCTAATCGAGTATATATATACTCTATTGAAAGCAATTTGAGTGATCATAATATGATAAGTTGTAATTTGGATTTAGAATTTTTGCGTCAGGATGTAATAATTAAAAAACAATATGAATTTGATTCCAACAAATTCAAAAGCTACTTAGATACTAATCTATTAAATAGAAATTCATCTTGTTACAATGCATCTGATTTGTGCCAAAGCTTAATAGACAATCTTTCAGCAGCCGCCATGTATAGCACAAAACTTACTACGAAGCGTTTAAATGATCATAAATTACTCACACCATGGATAACAGATAACTTGCTTAAGTTAATTGCACTAAAGGATAATCTTTTAAAAGCAAGAAGAAAAAATCGTGGTGATAAATCAATATCAGAGAGATTAAGAAGAATTAGCAAGATTATCAAAATAAGCAACAACAAACTAATGAATGATTATTACTCGCATTATTTGAATGATTGCAATGGCGATCCAAAGAAAACTTGGCAATTTTTAAATAAAGCGCTAGGTAGAAATAGAGTTGGTGTAAAGAACGTTGTAACACAGGATGGTTGTGTTTTAACAAAAGAAGAAGATAAAGTTGAAGCTTTTAATGATTATTTTGTTGATATTATTGATAGTATGCAAACAAACATTACAAGAGATTCAAATACTGATATTAACTTTTTTCGTACTTTAGTACCTGAAAGAACAACTTTTGAGCTCAAGAAGGTAAATAGAATCAAGGTTGAAAACATTCTAAATACCTTGCACAATAAAAAAAGTCCGGGTTGTGATAATATTACTCTTAGAATGCTCTTGATAAAACGCAATGAATTAGTTAATATGTTGACTGAGATATTTAATAAAATGATCGACGAAGGGGATTATCCTGATGTACTCAAAGTACATAAGGTAATTCCAATACCAAAAGTTAGTTCATCTAATAATATTGAAAGTTTTAGACCATTTTCCGTCTTGTCAGCTGTGGATAAAATTTTTGAGAAGATCATATATGAACAATTATCCAATTATCTTGATGATAATAAGATTTTATTTCAAAGGCAGTACGGTTTTAAAAAAGGGTCAGGAACAGAAGAAGCAGTGGTAGATGTTATTGACTACATTTGTGGAGAGCTTGATTCTGGCCATATTGGTGTTGCAGGAGTTTTTTTTTGACTACTCAAAGGCTTTTGATCTTGTAAATCATGATATTTTAGTAAGAAAGCTTGGAATATTAGGTGTAGCAAACAAAACCCTGGAACTTTTTCGTCAATATTTAACAAACCGCATCCAATTTGTTCAAATTGGTGAATATAGCAGCTCTAAGCGTCCAGTCAAATGTGGAGTTCCACAGGGAAGTGTCCTCGGGCCATTATTATTCAAAATTTTCATCAACGATATAAAGAACATAAATTTTTTTGGTAAATTATATATGTATGCTGATGATATTTATATTTTTTACCCATATAAATATCGACAAGTTTTACAAACTCAAATCGAACATGATGCTGCAATTTTAAGTGAATTTTCACGATTTAATCGCCTTGTTCTGAATCCAAAGAAAACTAAATTCGTTAGATTTAAACCATACCGATCAAGGAATGAAGAAGAGATGGTGGTTCATATTGATGGAACTCCAATAACTGAATCAGAGATGGTGAACTACTTAGGCATTCAACTAAAACACAATTTGGTATGGGATGAGCACATAAACTTGTTAAAAGCTAAAATTTCATCTGGAATTGGTATTTTGTATAAATTCAAAAATAAACTTAACACTGATGTCAAAATGCTTATATACCAATCACTCATACATTCTCACTTAATTTATCTTCCTATTATTTATGGCTGCAAAGCAAACAATTCACTAAAGTCTCTTCAATCTGCTCAAAATAAAGCTCTCAAGCTGGTTTTTAGTCTTCCGCTAAGATTTTCAACGTTAAACTTATTTAAAGAATATGCTAAAAATGTTCTTCCAGTAAGAGGCTTATATAAACAAAAAGTTTTAACGTACGTTTTTAAAAAAATTAGAGGAACAGATGTTAGTGGTTCCACGCAGTTTACACGAAATATATTGCACACTCGAAGAAATACCAGACAGGCTCTAAATTTGAGTACAGTAAGATGTCGTTTAGATTTGACAAAACAACGCATTGCTTATGTTGGACCAATTGAGTATAATCAATTACCAGTCAATATTCGGAATATACAAGTTTTGTCTACATTCAAGAAATCGATTAAGGATCTTTTACTCAGTAACGTTGAAGCACTTCTAATATAGAGAATTATTCAAGAATTATTACTTCCATTTATTTTTATTTTTTGTTCTTTTTTTATTTTTGAAATTTATTCCAATACTGGAGTTAATGTCGACGTCGTCGACGGCGTCTTTATTCCGAAATTGTGATGTTCGGCTTAAATTTTTCACACGATGCAATTTTTGTTTTTTATTTTTTATATTTGAAGTCGTCAACGATGTCGACTTTAACTCTAGCATAACTCTAGCATAAATAACTTAAATTAAAATTGGAAATTGAATTAAATATTTTTTTATATTTTTTATTATAAATATTTTTTGATTGTTTTACATGTATAAACGCAGAGTTGCCTTTTAGCCTCTAAAAAGCCTTTATGGCGCTGAGGCGTTGAAAATATTATTGTATAAATAAATTAATGAATTAGAAATAAATAAAAAAAAAAAATTTT
>OY812998.1:87068179-87070679 GCA_963681545.1 Germaria angustata
TTGAAACAACTGATGATGATTTTGATGATGATGATGATGATGGTAACGTTAATGAAGTGGATCTTTAAACTTCTGTAATTATTTTTATTTGACATAAATTATGAATTCAATGTATTTTAAAAATTTAAATTCTTATAATTACTGCATTAACAAATACAATAAGAAAATGTTCAATATTTTATCTGTTAATATTAAAAGTGTTTCTTCAATATCTAAATTTAATAAATTCAAATATGAAATTAGCAGGTTTAAAGAACTTCCTGACATAATTGCTATTCAGGAGACTTGGTTTGACATGCAATGCATTAATCTATACTCAATCTCTGGTTATGAAGTTGTCAATTGTTGCAGAAAGGATGGATATGGTGGGACTTCTGTGTTTGTGAAGTCTGTTCTGAATTATAAAGTTAAACAAAGTTTAAGTGAAGAATTTTTGGATATAATATCAATAGAATTGCCAGATGTCAAGATTATGAATAAACCTTTAACGATTGTGTCAGTTTATCGGTCACAAAAATGCTTTATACCTAAATTTCTTAGACAAATAGAAGATTTGCTTGTTTTAAATAATGGTAGTCCTCTTTTTTTCGTAGGAGATATTAATATTGACATGTTGTGTAATAACAGGGATCTGAACCTTCTAAATAACATCTTCTCAGAATTTGATATGCATTCTTGCCACAATCTTGTAACAAGGCCTTTAAGTGGAACCTCGATTGACTGCGCTTTTACGAATTTATCTAATCGAGTATATATATACTCTATTGAAAGCAATTTGAGTGATCATAATATGATAAGTTGTAATTTGGATTTTGAATTTTTGCGTCAGGATGTAATAATTAAAAAACAATATGAATTTGATTCCAACAAATTCAAAAGCTACTTAGATACTAATCTATTAAATAGAAATTCATCTTGTTACAATGCATCTGATTTGTGCCAAAGCTTAATAGACAATCTTTCAGCAGCCGCCATGTATAGCACAAAACTTACTACGAAGCGTTTAAATGATCATAAATTACTCACACCATGGATAACAGATAACTTGCTTAAGTTAATTGCACTAAAGGATAATCTTTTAAAAGCAAGAAGAAAAAATCGTGGTGATAAATCAATATCAGAGAGATTAAGAAGAATTAGCAAGATTATCAAAATAAGCAACAACAAACTAATGAATGATTATTACTCGCATTATTTGAATGATTGCAATGGCGATCCAAAGAAAACTTGGCAATTTTTAAATAAAGCGCTAGGTAGAAATAGAGTTGGTGTAAAGAACGTTGTAACACAGGATGGTTGTGTTTTAACAAAAGAAGAAGATAAAGTTGAAGCTTTTAATGATTATTTTGTTGATATTATTGATAGTATGCAAA
Source organism: Germaria angustata (assembly GCA_963681545.1). Lineage (NCBI taxonomy): Eukaryota > Metazoa > Arthropoda > Insecta > Diptera > Tachinidae > Germaria > Germaria angustata. The sequence continues at coordinate 87,069,553 of OY812998.1, forward strand.
CAAACATTACAAGAGATTCAAATACTGATATTAACTTTTTTCGTACTTTAGTACCTGAAAGAACAACTTTTGAGCTCAAGAAGGTAAATAGAATCAAGGTTGAAAACATTCTAAATACCTTGCACAATAAAAAAAGTCCGGGTTGTGATAATATTACTCTTAGAATGCTCTTGATAAAACGCAATGAATTAGTTAATATGTTGACTGAGATATTTAATAAAATGATCGACGAAGGGGATTATCCTGATGTACTCAAAGTACATAAGGTAATTCCAATACCAAAAGTTAGTTCATCTAATAATATTGAAAGTTTTAGACCATTTTCCGTCTTGTCAGCTGTGGATAAAATTTTTGAGAAGATCATATATGAACAATTATCCAATTATCTTGATGATAATAAGATTTTATTTCAAAGGCAGTACGGTTTTAAAAAAGGGTCAGGAACAGAAGAAGCAGTGGTAGATGTTATTGACTACATTTGTGGAGAGCTTGATTCTGGCCATATTGGTGTTGCAGGAGTTTTTTTTTGACTACTCAAAGGCTTTTGATCTTGTAAATCATGATATTTTAGTAAGAAAGCTTGCAATATTAGGTGTAGCAAACAAAACCCTGGAACTTTTTCGTCAATATTTAACAAACCGCATCCAATTTGTTCAAATTGGTGAATATAGCAGCTCTAAGCGTCCAGTCAAATGTGGAGTTCCACAGGGAAGTGTCCTCGGGCCATTATTATTCAAAATTTTCATCAACGATATAAAGAACATAAATTTTTTTGGTAAATTATATATGTATGCTGATGATATTTATATTTTTTACCCATATAAATATCGACAAGTTTTACAAACTCAAATCGAACATGATGCTGCAATTTTAAGTGAATTTTCACGATTTAATCGCCTTGTTCTGAATCCAAAGAAAACTAAATTCGTTAGATTTAAACCATACCGATCAAGGAATGAAGAAGAGATGGTGGTTCATATTGATGGAACTCCAATAACTGAATCAGAGATGGTGAACTACTTAGGCATTCAACTAAAACACAATTTGGTATGGGATGAGCACATAAACTTGTTAAAAGCTAAAATTTCATCTGGAATTGGTATTTTGTATAAATTCAAAAATAAACT
>OY812998.1:87075679-87081776 GCA_963681545.1 Germaria angustata
AATATAGCAGCTCTAAGCGTCCAGTCAAATGTGGAGTTCCACAGGGAAGTGTCCTCGGGCCATTATTATTCAAAATTTTCATCAACGATATAAAGAACATAAATTTTTTTGGTAAATTATATATGTATGCTGATGATATTTATATTTTTTACCCATATAAATATCGACAAGTTTTACAAACTCAAATCGAACATGATGCTGCAATTTTAAGTGAATTTTCACGATTTAATCGCCTTGTTCTGAATCCAAAGAAAACTAAATTCGTTAGATTTAAACCATACCGATCAAGGAATGAAGAAGAGATGGTGGTTCATATTGATGGAACTCCAATAACTGAATCAGAGATGGTGAACTACTTAGGCATTCAACTAAAACACAATTTGGTATGGGATGAGCACATAAACTTGTTAAAAGCTAAAATTTCATCTGGAATTGGTATTTTGTATAAATTCAAAAATAAACTTAACACTGATGTCAAAATGCTTATATACCAATCACTCATACATTCTCACTTAACTTATCTTCCTATTATTTATGGCTGCAAAGCAAACAATTCACTAAAGTCTCTTCAATCTGCTCAAAATAAAGCTCTCAAGCTGGTTTTTAGTCTTCCGCTAAGATTTTCAACGTTAAACTTATTTAAAGAATATGCTAAAAATGTTCTTCCAGTAAGAGTCTTATATAAACAAAAAGTTTTAACGTACGTTTTTAAAAAAATTAGAGGAACAGATGTTAGTGGTTCCACGCAGTTTACACGAAATATATTGCACACTCGAAGAAATACCAGACAGGCTCTAAATTTGAGTACAGTAAGATGTCGTTTAGATTTGACAAAACAACGCATTGCTTATGTTGGACCAATTGAGTATAATCAATTACCAGTCAATATTCGGAATATACAAGTTTTGTCTACATTCAAGAAATCGATTAAGGATCTTTTACTCAGTAACGTTGAAGCACTTCTAATATAGAGAATTATTCAAGAATTATTACTTCCATTTATTTTTATTTTTTGTTCTTTTTTTATTTTTGAAATTTATTCCAATACTGGAGTTAATGTCGACGTCGTCGACGGCGTCTTTATTCCGAAATTGTGATGTTCGGCTTAAATTTTTCACACGATGCAATTTTTGTTTTTTATTTTTTATATTTGAAGTCGTCAACGATGTCGACTTTAACTCTAGCATAACTCTAGCATAAATAACTTAAATTAAAATTGGAAATTGAATTAAATATTTTTTTATATTTTTTATTATAAATATTTTTTGATTGTTTTACATGTATAAACGCAGAGTTGCCTTTTAGCCTCTAAAAAGCCTTTATGGCGCTGAGGCGTTGAAAATATTATTGTATAAATAAATTAATGAATTAGAAATAAATAAAAAAAAAAATTTTTGCTTGTAGCTGAACGTGTACCCATCTCCAGTTCTTCTTCTTATTCGAACTCATGGGTCTTGATATCCAGGCCAAGCCGAACAAACTCCTCCCATAGCCTCTTCTGCAGCTCTACTTTACTACCAGCTGTGGACAGGCCCAGTTTAGTCAACTCCTGCTTTAGCTGTTCCTCCTTTAGCTCGTCGAACTTCATTTTGCAATCCCACTTCTGACACCAATTGTTACGTTTTTACCTTTTTAAAAACGTTTTCCGTGGATTCTTTTATTGCAATGAAATTAAACGCACGATTTTTTGATTTTTAGTACTTAACAGCTACTACTTTATTTAATTTAATACCACTGTACTATGCTCAAAAGCAATAGTAACCACTTAATACGCTTTACACGATCACGGTAAAGTCTAACAACTCACTAATCACAGACTCAACACTGTCTGTCTACTGAACTCTGACTCTCACTGAGTTTAACTTTAACTGACTATTTACTCTTTTCTGACTCGCTGACGTTGATGCGCGCAGCTTTTATACTCTTAATGATCATTTCTCGAATAATCATCATGTTTGTTTGTTAAAGTTGTTTACATTATCGTACACTCAAATTAAACGTAAACACAAGCCATACACACATACACACATACACGTACTCAATATTTAATTGCCGACAGACAACAACAGCAATAATCATGATCTTATTTGTTGTCGCTTTGCTAGTAAACAAGTAACTATGTATGCACGTATGTATAGCTGTTATGTGTTCATTTAAAATGAGTTAAACAAAAAGCAAATAAGACTAACAACAACAATGTAGTGAATAAGAAATAGTAAACAATTCAGTACATAACAATTCAGCAAATAATAAATAAGAATCAATAATTCAATAATTAAGAATAACAACAATTCGGTAAATTCTAGAGCAATTACAATAGGACCATTCACTCCAAATTCGTAACACTGCCGCCCGCTTAAGCCTGTTCGTCCCGAACAGGCACAGAACCACCGCTTCCGTATTTCGCGAGTCGCTCCAAATGTACCACCTTTATTGTAGAGCGGGGGCCATTGTGCTTCTGTATCCTATACACAACATCGTTCAACCTCTTTGTAGGCGTGCATGGTCCATCCCATTGTGTTTGTAGTTTGGGAGACAGCCCTATCTTCCTCTTTGGGTTAAACAGTAGGACCAGTTGTCCCTCGCGGAATCCATCAGAATCCGTTACTCCATCGCGCCTGGCTGTCTTGTTCTTTTTCGCCTTCTTTTCGCCAGCCTTCCTCCATTCTTGCTGCTAGCGTTTGCTGTACTGCCGCCATTGGCTTCCAATTCTTCGACAGCATCCTCATAATCTTCCTCGGCTTTTGCGGCTTTAGCTCCATTCTGTGGATCTGCCCTTTATGCTCTCCACCACACTTACGCTGCAGAGCCGCGATTCTTGCCAACACCGTTCGCTGTACTGCCACCATTGGCTTCAAATTCTTTGACTCGTAATCTTCCTGGGCTTCTGCGGCTTTATCTCCATTCTGTGGATCTGCCCCTTATGCTCTCCACCATACTTGCCATGCAGAGCCGCGATTCTTGCCACCGCTGTACTGTCGCCTTTGGCGACATTCTCATGGTCTTCCTTGCCTTTTTCGGCTTTAGCTCCATTCTGTGGATCTGCCCGTTATGTTCTCCACCAGACTTACGTTGCATAGCCGCCATAATGTCCTCATCCTGGTTCCTTGCTGTAGCGGCCACAGTTTCCAGGACTTGTGCATCAGAGCCTTTTAATGCCAGTGCATTTCTCCTCCTGCGATTGTAGCTTCTGATCTACACCATTTTCCAGAATGTCAAGCTTCTCGTGAACATCTTTTTCTGTCCCATCGAATTTCTTATTGACGCTGTGAACTTCTCTCTCCTTGTATTTCCATCTATCTTTAAGGATGTTAACCCTCATATTCGCGTCCTCATAGATATTCTCTAGCTTTTTATTTACTGCTTTCAGCACCTTAGAGTTTTCTTCGATTTTCTGGAACATCATTTCATTATTGTCCTTAACGCTTTGTTTGACCTCATTGATAAACTGCATCATCTCATTATTGGCCTTAGAGCTTTCGTCCATTTTCTTAGAATTTTCCTCCATTTTCTGCATCATCATTTCATTATTGGCTTTAGAAATTTCTTCCATTTTCTGCATAAACACTGCAAACATAGAGTTTATGTCGATGTCAGAAGATTGGCAACACTGTTACTGTTTGGACGTGCAAAATTATTTATCTGAGTTAAAATATTAAAATTTATTTATAATTGTGAAATTAACATCGGAAATATTAATTTTTTTGTGTTGGAATCGTTGATAGTGCTACTTGATAGTATAATACATTGAAGTTTATCGAGAGAGAAGTGTAAATTAAATCCTTTTACAATTCACACTTATGGTTGTTTTTGTTGGCGTCCGTTGTGATAGCTGGTGTCTCAATACCAAATCTTCGTGGAATTAGTGCCGGAAGACCTCAAATTGGAGTAAAGTTTACGCAGACATATACTAGGAATCAAATAGTTGTTAGCTGTTGATATCTAGCAGTGAGAGGTTTGAAATTTAATTCGAGTTTATACCTCTTGTTTTGCTGTTTACGTTGTATGCTGTAAAAACTGATGAGTAATAAGCGAGCAATACACTTAACATCACCAGAGCACACTGACCATAATAATTGCAAAAGATATTTGCCAAATCGTAAAATGGCTGGGAGCAGACGTAAAAGCTTAAATAAAAATAAAATTGTTTGTATTCAGTGTAAAACAGAAATATTAACTAATGAAGATGCGTTGCAGTGTGATGATTGTAATAAAACGCTGCATTCAGTATGTACAAAAAAAGATAAAAAGCAGATTGCAGAATTGCTTAGTAATGCATCTTTAGCGTTTAGGTGTCATTTTTGCGATCCAAGTGAGAACCCAAGTGTTGTGAATGAGCTTACGGAGATTAAATCTAAACTCAATCAGCTGGATGACATAAGAGACTCAATTAAATATTTGTCCTCCCAATATGATACGATTTTAAAAAGTGTTGCAAATAATAACAAAAAGATTATTGATTTGCGAAAGGAAAATAAATTACTACGCAATGAAGTTAAGCAACTAAAGTCAAGCGTCAATTTTTTAAACGATGTAAGAGTACAAAACGATTGTGTTATTAACGGAATTAAAATTAACGGTGATAAAATAAAAGCTGTTGATGTTGTTTTAAATATTGCTCAGAAAACTGGTGCCGATATACATGAGGATCAAATTGATGAGGCTTATTTTTTGAATACCAAAGTTAAAACGTCCAATGCATTTACTGAACCAAGAAAGAGGTCGATTGTTGTAAAATTTGCAAATAAAAAAAGTAAAAAGTTATTTATGGCTGAAAAAGCCAAAATGAAAGAAATGGACGATTTTAAACAAGTATATATCAATGATTTTCTATGCAAGGAGTCTATGGAAATCTTTAATTATGCTAAATCCCTAAAAAAAAAGTCGGATATAGTTTTGCTTATGCTAGAGGAGGTACTGTATTTGCAAGGAAGAATTCTAATTCGAGACCTTTTAGAATTAAATCAATGGATGATGTTGATCAAATCTTACTTAAATGTTCCGGTGGTGGTGGTAGAAGAAACGGTCCTGTGGCTAATGTTGAAACAACTGATGATGATTTTGATGATGATGATGATGATGGTAACGTTAATGAAGTGGATCTTTAAACTTCTGTAATTATTTTTATTTGACATAAATTATGAATTCAATGTATTTTAAAAATTTAAATTCTTATAATTACTGCATTAACAAATACAATAAGAAAATGTTCAATATTTTATCTGTTAATATTAAAAGTGTTTCATCAATATCTAAATTTAATAAATTCAAATATGAAATTAGCAGGTTTAAAGAACTTCCTGACATAATTGCTATTCAGGAGACTTGGTTTGACATGCAATGCATTAATCTATACTCAATCTCTGGTTATGAAGTTGTCAATTGTTGCAGAAAGGATGGATATGGTGGGACTTCTGTGTTTGTGAAGTCTGTTCTGAATTATAAAGTTAAACAAAGTTTAAGTGAAGAATTTTTGGATATAATATCAATAGAATTGCCAGATGTCAAGATTATGAATAAACCTTTAACGATTGTGTCAGTTTATCGGTCACAAAAATGCTTTATACCTAAATTTCTTAGACAAATAGAGGATTTGCTTGTTTTAAATAATGGTAGTCCTCTTTTTTTCGTAGGAGATATTAATATTGACATGTTGTGTAATAACAGGGATCTGAACCTTCTAAATAACATCTTCTCAGAATTTGATATGCATTCTTGCCACAATCTTGTAACAAGGCCTTTAAGTGGAACCTCGATTGACTGCGCTTTTACGAATTTATCTAATCGAGTATATATATACTCTATTGAAAGCAATTTGAGTGATCATAATATGATAAGTTGTAATTTGGATTTAGAATTTTTGCGTCAGGATGTAATAATTAAAAAACAATATGAATTTGATTCCAACAAATTCAAAAGCTACTTAGATACTAATCTATTAAATAGAAATTCATCTTGTTACAATGCATCTGATTTGTGCCAAAGCTTAATAGACAATCTTTCAGCAGCCGCCATGTATAGCACAAAACTTACTACGAAGCGTTTAAATGATCATAAATTACTCACACCATGGATAACAGATAACTTGCTTAAGTTA
>OY812998.1:87081976-87144476 GCA_963681545.1 Germaria angustata
AATGCCGCTAAACGACAACTATCGATACTGCCTTACAATGATAGACCGCTACTCCCGGTGGCCTGAGGCTATACCAATGAGGTATGTATATGCCGAAACGGTGGTAAGTGCTTTCTTTTAGGGGTGGGTCAGTCGATTTGGAGCCCCTTTGACCGTCAAGAGTGACAGAGGCTCTCAGTTTGAATCAAAATTTTTCAAGGCATTTGCGAAGCTCATTGGATGCAACCGCATTAGAACCACAGCTTATCACCCATCATCAAATGGCATGATCGAACGATGGCACAGGTCATTAAAGGTAGCCATAATATGCCATTCTACTAATAATTGGGTTAAGGTTTTTCCAGTTGTCTTAATGAATGACATCAAAGCTAGCGCGGCCAAAATGCTGTACGGCACTACACTACATCTGCCAGGAGAGTATTTCAGCGAAGAGGAAGTCGGTCCCGAACCACAAGTTTTTGTGGAAGAGTTTCGAGAGTTTGTGCGAGAGGTACGCTCAGCGCCAGCCGCACATCACATGAAAACACGCGCATTCAGTCACAACACCTTACATACATGCTCGCACGTATTCATACGGGTGGATAAAGACAAGAAACCCCACGAACAACCTTACCGAGGCCCCTTCGAGATACTAGAGCGAATTAATGACTACGTTTTCAAAGTCAATGTGGAGGGATGCACAACCACTATATCTACTGAACGATTAAAGCCAGCTTTTTCCGAAATTGATTCGCCGCTCCCATCTCCGAAAAAGAGCATAACAAATAACAGCAACGAAACGGACACATCACCTCACAGTTTTAGATGGTCTGCCAACCGACGTACCTATACGAATAGGACACGTGTTACGTCCGCGACTCCTCCATTGAACTCGAGTCACTACGGGGGCGCTACTGTGGCAACCTTGCGGCCGCATAAGTAACAACTGTCACAACAGTGCTACCAAAAATAAAATGTAAAACAGTTGGCCATGCGTTTTGACAAGAAGACGCTTCATTATTTCAACGACGTTTGGATAGATATGACACGAGGTCGAATGAATTTACAGCGCGTCATATTGAAATATTTTTTGTATTAATATATTATATATATATATATATATATATATATATATATATATATATATATATATATATATTAACGTGTGAACAAAATAAAAGGAAATCAGTATTTAAACCTAACAATTGCTTTTGTACCTTCTGACTCAGGATATTGGTAGTAAAAGCTCCTACAAACTTCTGACAAACAGAACAGTTGAACAGTTTTTCAAATTTTTATCAGCTTAAGACAGTTATTGTAAATAAATTTGATTAAATACATTTATTGTTTTGAAACGGTTTTTTGTGAATTTATTATTACCAGTGAAAAGAGACGTTAATTTCGGATTGTGCAATTAATTTTAAGGTGGATTACTTTGAAAATCAATTGTTATTCTTCTATTTTCAAATGGTAAGTTGCAATGAAAGTTGTTTATTTTGTGCGGTTATGACATTTGAGCACATGTTTTGTGTGTTTATTTCTCAGTGTGATTCACAATGCCGCGAACCAGAAGATCTAATATTTCGCGTCGAACCCGAAATGCAAGTAGAGTTCGGAATATCGCCTATCAATTGACGACGGATGAACAAGAAATCGCACGAGAACAGCGCCGTGTTAGTATGGCCCGACTTCGTGCATCACAAACACAAGAAGAAAAACAGGCGGCAAGTGAAACGGCTCAGTTAACAATTACAAATCGTCGGGCAAACCAAAGAACTCAGCAACGTGATAATTTATTTCAACGCATAAGAACTGCTTCAAGTGTTGATTTGCATCGAGTAGCGTTTCATTACGATTGCAGAATTGACAACAGCTCTCATCCTTCCGTTCAAATTGGCCCAATGGAGGTTGTGTGCAACCATTGCGGTGCATTAAAGTTTGCTGGAGAAACACCGGGGTTGTTCTGTCTCAGTGGCAAGATTAAATTACCACCATTGCCCTTGCCAACAGAGCCATTGCGTTGTTTGCTTCATGGTGAAACATCAGAATAACGTCATTTTCTATCGACCGCTCAGAAAAACAACGGATGCTTTCAAATGACTTCATTTGGAGCAGATATTATTCATGAACGCGGATCCAATCCGACATTCAAGGTAATAAATTAACCAACCATTTTGTTTTGATGCACAAAAAATTAATTTCGTCATTGGCTCTACAGATCCAAGGCCAAATTCACCATCGAATTGGATCATTACTACCACTTGAAGATGCACAACATAAATTACTACAAATCTACTTCATGGGCAATGTGGAACATCAACTTGATCAGCTCCAAACAATCAATACGGAAATGAAAAAAGGAATTCTTCGAGATTTTAGCAGCTGCTTCATGAACATCATGCATTGGTTCGTTTATTCAAAATTGCGTTGGATCGCATGCCAACTGATGACTATAAAGTCGGGATCAGAGCGGATAAAAGACCTGCAGAAACGCACGAACGCCAATTTAACGCTCCAACAATAGATGAGGTTGCAGTTGTGATTGTTGGCGAAAACCGGGAATCACGCGATATTGTGATCACACGTCGGGATTCTGGGCAATTGCAACGAATATCCGAAACACATCGTTCATACGATTCATTGCAATACCCACTGATGTTTTGGCAAAGGGACGATGGATATTATATCAACATCAAGGTAAAAAAATCCATCGACCGGTGAGTACAGATATCAAAATAATTTTCATTTCAATGTGACACTAATGCCACTGATATCATTTAGGTGAGGAAACTACCAGGAAGGTCAGCGCAATGAATTTTTCTGCATATGGTTTGATGATTCATCAAAATGTAGACAATTATTTGCTTCGTTTTCGCCAATTTTTCGTCGATGTGTATGCCAAAATAGAAGCAGAGCGCCTCCTTTTTATCAGTTTAAATCAAACCAAACTACGTACGTAGGAGTACATTCATTTACGCGATGCAATTTCCACCGAAGAAAATGCATCTGATTTTGATCGGTTGACCATTTTACCGGCGACGTTCGTCGGCAGCCCATGTCATATGCATGAATATACGCAAGATGCAATGACATATGTACGTTATTACGGCCGTCCAGACCTGTTCATTACCTTTACGTACAATCCAAAGTGGATAGAAATTGCTCCACTGCTGCTTCCTGGCCAAACATCAAGTGATCGGCATGATATCACCGCACGTTTATTCAGGCAAAAAATCCGGTCGCTTATGGACTACAGTGCACTCGCGGTAACATGAACACCGCCTAACGTGAACACCGCTTAACGTGAACACGCTTTTTTTACATTACCTACTCTGTAACGTGAACAAACTTGAAAGCTCTAAACATGAACAAATTTTTTCACTGCATTTGCTGTCATAAAGTGTTAGGCAATACCGAAATCCATGAAATTGTATTTTAAATGTTTGGGGAATCCCCTTTGAACAGGGTCCGTTAAACTCATTCAACCACAATATGTGTTTGTGTGTATATATCTACTGATGGCAACGATGGTTATCCACTGTATCGGCGTCGATCATCTCATGACGGTGGTAGAACAATTACAGTCAAAACAAAAAGAAATGATTTCGTGGTCGACAATTCTTGGGTTGTTCCGTATTCGCCGATTCTTTCCAAAACGTTCAAGGCGCATTGTAACGTGGAGTATTGCAATTTAGTGAAGTCCATCAAGTACATCTGCAAATATGTCACGAAGGGCAGTGACATGGCGGCTTTTGGTCTTCAAGCTCCTGACCCCAATGATGAAATCACGCGCTATCAAGTTGATCGGTATGTAAGCTGCAATGAGGCGATTTGGCGTATATTCTCATTTCCCATTCACGAACGCTATCTGAGTGTTACAAATTTTGCAGTGCATCTGGAGAACGGTCAACGAGTTTATTTCACTGCAGCAAATGCCGCTCAACGTGCTCATAACCCACCAGCGACAATATTGACCAGTTTCTTCTCGATTTGCCAAAGTAATCCGTTTGCACGTATGTTACTTTACTGAGAGATGCCGCGCTCTTACACTTGGAACGCTTCATCGAAGAAATTTCAACGTCGAAAGCAAGGCGATGTAGTTCCTGGTCATCTGGATGTGCGTTCTACTGAAGCTCTTGGCCGTATTTATACAGTTCATCCGAAAAATGATGAATGCTTTTACTTGCGACTATTGCTGGTGAATGTTCGTGGCCCGACATTATTTGAATCTCTTCGAACTGTCAATGACGTAGTGTTGCCAACATTTCATGCAGTATGTCAGGATCTTAATTTGCTAGAAAACGATACGCATTGGGACACGATAATCGCTGAAGCAACTGTTTCCGCATCTCCAAGTCAGATACGCACATTGTTTTCAATCATTATTTCCACATGTTTTCCATAGAATCCACGTGCATTGTGAGAGAAGTACAAGGATGACATGTCAGAAGACATTTTGCATCGAGTTCGCGTCCATTCAGGGAATCCCCATCTTGAGATGAATGAAGAGATGCAGGCTTTAGTTTTGATAGAAGACATGTGTTACCTAATGTGCAGCAGTTTGTTAGTCAGGTTAGGAATGACATCACCTGATCGTGGAATAAACGACGCATTCGAACGAGAATTGCAGCGTGAGCATGAATACGACACCAATGCATTAAGCCAATTTGTTCGAACGAATGTACCTTTGTTGAATCCCCAACAAAAAGAAGTATACGATACGGTGATGAAGGCAATTGATGATGGAAATGGCGGCATGATTTTACTTGATGCGCCTGGTGGCACTGGCAAGACTTTCCTCATATCATTGATTTTGTCCACAGGTCGTGCAAGATCGGAAATTGCTCTAGCAGTTGCTACTTCCGGAATAGCAGCTACGCTGCTGGAAGGTTGCCGCACTGCTCATTTTGCATTAAAATTGCGATTAAACCTTCAAGCGATTGAAGAACCCACATGTAACATAGCGAAACATTCAGCAATGGCCAAAGTTTCGGTAGCATGCAAAATTTTTATCTGGGACGGATGCACAATGCACAAACGTGCTAACGACGCAAGATGTTTTGGGGGTGCATTGATATTACTCTCAGGCACTTTCTGGCAAACACTACCAGTAATACCACGATCGACCGCTGCCGATGAGATCAATGCTTGCCTCAAATCATTACCATTGTGGCGTTATGTGAAGAAACTTCAGCTGACGACAAACTTGCGAGTTGCATTGTTAAACGATCCATCTGCCAAAGTGTTCTCCAATCAACTGCTAACTATCGGTAATGGTCGTGTTCCTGTCGACTCATCGAATGGATTGATTTCATTCCCGTCAAATGTTTGCAATTTCGTCTCAACGAAAGAGGAGCTCATCAACAAAGTGTTTTCGAACATCATTGCTAACCACCAAAACTACGAGTGGTTGAGTGAAAGAGCAATTTTAGCGGCAAAGAACAAGGATGTGGATCACTTAAACTTCACAATTCAAAATAAAATCGTTGGGTCACTGCATTCGTTCAAATCTATCGACTGTGTAACAAACGAAGACAAAGCAACCAACTACCCAACTGTGTTCTTGAATTCATTGGATGTGCCTGGCTTGCCGCAGCACAATTTACAATTGAAGGTTGGTTCATAACCAATGTGATTCACGCGAGACTACTAAAAGGAAAATTCAAAGGTGAGGGAGTTCTCATTCCGAGAATTCCAATGATCGCAACCGATATGCCAATCGGGTTTAAGCGAATACTATTTCCAATTCGTCTCGCATTCGCTATGACAATTAATAAATCACAAGGCCAATTATTAAGTGTTTGTGGCCTGAATCTGGAAGATGACTGTTTTTCATACGGACAACTGTATGTCGCATGTTCCCGTGTCGGAAAACCTTCTGCATTGATCGTTTTCTCACCTGACAACAAAACGAAAAATATCGTTTATAACAGAGTGCTTCAATGAGGGGAAAAAAGAGTTGGCATCACTTGAAGCGACTAAACGTACTTTTTGTGCTCTTATAAATCAGATTAAATATTTTTTATAAATTTGTGATATAAACATTATAATAAAAGAAACAACTTTGTATATAAACAAAGCAAAGCAATAGGTGTTTGAAATTCGTAAAATATGTCTAAACAATTAACTCGCCGCAGCATTGCAAATAAAAATCTTATTGTTTGCGATCAATGTGAAAACGAGATAAAAGAAGAAATTGATAATTACATACAATGCGACAAGTGTAAAAAAATATACCACTCTCAATGTTCTGGTTTAAGTAGAAGAGAATTTGAGAGACTCGTAAAAAATAAAAAAGAACCTTTTAATTGTCAGTTTTGTAAAGTTGAAGATAATAACATAAGAGAAGAACTTACAACAATAAAAACAGAACTGAAAAAGTTAAACAAACTTGAAAAACTCGATGAGCTGACAGAATCTATTAATTTCATGTCAGCAAAGTTTGATGAAATGATTAAAGATGTGGCAGAAAACAAAAGAAAAATTAGTGAAATTGAAAAAGGAAAACAAAAAGTTAAAAACAGAAGTAAAAACATTAAAATTTTCCGTTAAAACGTTAAATGAATACAGACTAAAAAATGATTGTATTATTAATGGTCTAAAAGTTACAGACGAAAAAATGAGTGCTTTCGAAGCCGTAGCTAAGATTTCTGAAGACATTGGTGAAAAATTGGACAATAACAAGGGCGTAGCCAGGATATGAAATAGGGTGTTGCCACGAAAATTATGATTTTTTATGATTATGATTTTTAATGATTATTACAATTTCGATCTATTTGAGGAGTAATCTGCGTGGATCTTCTGAAAATTTTGCTAGAATTTTTTCAAGAAATTCGTCCTTCTTCTCGGTTACCAATCTTCGGTGGACGCTTAGCATACATAGTCCTGCAATATACAATATACTTATTTTTGATAATAAGTAAAATTGCATATTATTTACCGTTTAAACGAGTTTCAGTCATTGTGGAGCGCAACCATGGTTTTACTCGCCTTAAAGTGCTAAATGACAGCTCAACAGTTGCAGTAGTGCACGGCTGTGACAATGAAATTAATAACGCCTTCCTTATATTTGGATAAAATAATCCAGCGTCTTTCAAAATACTCGCAAGCTCTAAGTCGGCTATTTCATCTTTACCCATTTTTTTTTGTTGCCAAGAATTATACCAAAGCTCTATTTCTCCTTCCAAATCATCCAACTCATAAAAATGCTCAAACGTTTTTGTGGCATCTTTAAGCTCTTCCAGCTTCAAAGAAAGCATGTTTGACGGGTACAAACAATGAATTGCTAACGCTGCCCTATTCTCTTCATTAAATCTTCTGTCCAGTGATGAAATTAAAGAATCTATATAAGGAATGTATATAGATCGCTTCCAGTATTCAGCAGGTGATGAAAACGGGGGATTTGAACGGTGCGTTTGACGAGAGACTATCCTTGGAACAGACATCTCTATTCCTAAATTGGCTGTGTTGTCTTGAGTAGAAAAAAAGTAATCCGTCCACAATACCCTGTGCATTTTTTAATAATTTTATATTGTATGCATAAAAAAAAGTTGTTATAGAATTAGGTGGGTGCCACGGCCCTCTAGGCCCATACCTAGCTTGGAACAGACATCTCTATTCCTAAATTGGCTGTGTTTTCTTGAATAGAAAAAAAGTAATCCGTCCACAATACCCTGTGCATTTTTTAATAATTTTATATTGTATGCATAAAAAAAAGTTGTTATAGAATTAGGTGGGTGCCACGGCCCTCTAGGCCCATACCTAAAAATAAAAACAATGAAAATGAAACTGTTGTAGTGAAGTTCACTTCCAAAATACATAAAGATAAGTTCATGGCTTCTAAACCTAAACTTAAAGAAAACGAAAATACGACAAAAAATTTTATAAACCATTTTAATAGTAAAGTCTTTATAATTATGCCAAATCGTTAAAATCGATTGGTTATAAATATACTTTTATAAGAGTTTATAAGAGTTTTTGTGAAAAAAGATGACACGTTTAATCAACAACTGATTCGTGATGAGGATGAAGTTGATAGAATGCAATTGAATGGAACAACTAATAAACAGTGGGCTAGGAGATCTTTGATTCATCCAAGCCAAGTTGAAGCTGGAGGTTTTGGTGATATTGATGGTGAAGATAGCACAACCTACACGTCTCCTTCTTAGATTTTTTCTTTTTTTTCTCTTTTACATACATTTAATATTAAAGCTTAAATTTCAATTTTTATTCTTTCAATGTTAAAAAATCAATACTTCAAAAGTTTTTCAAATTTTAGAAAATATATCAATTGTCTGAATTTTAATTATTTAAATATTATTAGTTTTAATATTAGAAGCGTTGCATCTATTGATAAATTCAACAATTTTAAATCAATCTTATCTCAGTTTTCAAAATTGCCTGATGTAATATCCCTACAAGAAACTTGGTTCAAGACTGACATTACCCAAATATATACAATTCCTGGATTTACTTTCGTGCATTGTTGTAGAGAAGACGGATATGGCGGTACATGAATATATATAAATAAAGAAATTGATTTTAGTGTTAAAGTTTGTAAAAGTGAAAACTTTGTCGAAATCTTAGCTATAACCTTGCTAAATTTCAAGGTTAGATCAAAGCCCTTACAAAATGTATCATATTACCGTTCACAAAAGTGCAATGAAATAGTATTTTTTGATTTTCTTGATAATTTGCTAAATGAATTAGCTCAAAATCCACTAATAATAGTAGGTGACTCGAATATCGATCTTTTCAAAAGTGGTTCGAGCACGGAATTAACTTCTATTTTTCATAATTACGATTGTAACAATGCTCACACCTTAATAACTAGACCTGGAAGTAACACTTGTATAGATCACATATTTAGTAATTTATCCGATACACTTATCGTTGATTCAGTGGAATGTACCCTTTCCGATCATAATATTTTATCTTGTAAATTGAAAAGCAATTTTAAATGCAAAGAAAACATAGAGATTTCTAAAACTTACTGTGACTATAGTAAGGCAAATGAATATTTACAAAGTACGTTACCAGTTAATTTCTCGTCAACTAATGTATCAGTCTTGACAAGTTCGCTTATATATACCATTGAATCAGCTGTTAATCACTCTACTGTGATAACTAATATTAAAAAACAATTAAATTTTGAAATAACCCCATGGATTAACAAAAATCTTCGAGAGTTAATTTTATATAAACATACATTATTAATGAAAAGGCGTAGATCAAAAAACAGAGAAAAATATAATGATGACTTGAAAAGAATAAGTAAAGTGATAAAATTAGCAGTTAAAAAAATGTAAAGATAACTACTATTCCGAAAATTTAAGTAGAATAGGAAGTGATACTAAAAAATGTTATAAATAATACACTCGGTCGAACAAAAGGAAATGTTGTCAAGCTTAACAATAGCCATGGGGAAAATATATTAGATGATCAGACAAAAGCAGACTTATTAAACAACTATTTCATTTCAGTCGTGAAAGAACTCAAACAAAAAATTAATATTTTGTCAAGTGATTCAATCAACTCATTGAGGACGCTAAATGCTTCACGTTATCGCTTCGTCTTAAATGAGATAAATGTAAATGATATACGTAACATTATTTTCAATATGGAATCAAATAAATCACCAGGTTTCGACAACATATCTATAAAATTTATGAAAGAATGTCTTGAAGTACTTTTACCTATATTAGTTGAAATATTTAGTAAAATGATTAACACCTCAGAATACCCCGACATTTTAAAAATTCATAAAATAGTTCCCATTCCAAAAACAAATAATGCGTCTACTGTAGACAATTATAGACCCATTGCTATATTATCGACAATAGATAAAATATTTGAAAAAATGCTTTATGACAAACTTCTGGTATATTTAGAATCAAATAATATGTTGTATAAATATCAGTTCGGTTTTAGAAAAGGTGTAAGTACCCAATATGCTGTCTTAAACGTGGTACGCTATGCTTGTAAGGGTTTAGATGATGGATTCAGTGGAGTTGCTGGAATATTCTTTGATTTTTCTAATGCATTTGATCCTGTTGATCACGAAATAATGTTACAAAAGTTAAAATATTATGGTATTCAAGGTCGTGAGCTTATGTTATTTAAAAACTATTTCATTAACAGGAAACAGTTTGTACAAATCAACCTTTACAAAAGTTTTATTGGTACTGTCGAATATGGTGTTCCACAGGGAGGTGGCTTAGGCCCTTTACTATTTTCAATTTATTTAAATGATCTAAAAAATTTAGATCTAATGGGTCAATTATTTATGTTTGCTGATGATATCTGTTTGTTCTATCCATTTAAGTTTGACTTAGTTTTGAAAACACAAATTGAAAGAGATGCTGCTTTATTAACGTAATTTGTTCGCTTGAATAGATTAATACTTAATACAGAAAAAACAAAATTAGTTAGATTTAGACCTCGTGCAGCAAATGTTAATATTAATTTTTTTGTATATATTGATGGCAGCCTTATTTTTGAATCAAATTCTGTCAAATATTTAGGAATTACGTTACAAAGTAACTTATCTTGGGATTGTCATATTAACACCGTCAAAAACCAAATAGCTCCATCTGTCGGTATTTTATACAAACTTAAAAATAAACTATCAGAAAGATCAATATTGATGATTTACAATGCATTAATTGAATCGCATTTGAATTATCTAGTTTGCATTTATGCTTTTAATAAAAACAACATATCTTTAAAATCTCTACAACGGTGTCAAAATAAAGCACTAAAAATTGCTTACAATTTACCAGGTACATTTTCAACACTGTCGTTGTACAAAAATATATGTGAAAATATCTTGCCAATTAATGGCTTACATATATATCAAGTTCTATTATATGTTTTTAAGCACTAAACACATAGATGACAGCAGACAGCAAGCAGCAATATGTCAAAAATAAAATGCATGTATTTAAATGAAAACGGTTATTTTAACGGCAGCAAAGCAGCACGACTGCACAACAGCATTTGCTGCTGCTGCCAATTTAGGCTATTTTCTATTTTGACGGGCAGCACTAAACAAATATAGTATTTCCATATATATATAAATTGGAAAAATAAAAACAAATACTTTTTTTTTAATATTAAACATAAAGGAACATTACAAAACCACAATAAAGAAATAAATTTATGTGTTTTTATAGTTTTTCGTGATATTATTACATTTTTTTATCAATAACTTTAATTTTATTCATTATAAAATATATATCCGGCATCCCTGAAATTTGTATTGCTAAAATACACATCAGCTGATTATTATGCTGTTGCTGTCTTCAAAATAATTATGAAGCTGGCTTCAAAGCAGCATTTGAAGTTGGCAGCATTTGAAGCCGTGAAGTCGTGAAGTCTGCTGTCGTCTATGTGTTTATAGCTTTAAAAGTCTGCATAACACAGCTAATCAAACAATCCCATTTTTTCAAAACCAAGTACATTTTTATACAAGAAATACTTCAGATTTAAGAGTCCCAAGATGTAGATTGGAAAAAACTAAACAAAGGATTGACTATACGGGGGGTAATCTATATAACAATTTAAAAGATTATGTAAAAAATTCTTGACTGATTCAATAGAAACGCTTTTGTAAACATCGTTAAAATAATATACCGATTATTAGTACAATATTTATTAATGTATTGTTAATAGAATTGTACGTCAAGTTAAATCAGTTGCCAGCTTGCCTCTAAAATGCCTTCTAGGCGCAGAGGCCAAATTATTTATATGTAAAATAATTTTATTTTGTACAATTATCGTAAATAAAAAAAAATACAATTCGATAAATGAAAAAATAATTTCATACGAGTAAGTACACATAAAGTACTGGCGACGAGTAGTATCAGTTTAAAGCCGGATTTTATTATTATTTTAGGTTCGCCAGCGGAGGGACGTGGCAAATGAGTTGTTAAGAACAAGAAAGCTGAAGATATATGTATAGTACTGACGGAGACAGATATCAAATTATATCTGCATTTTTCATTTCAGTTTCATTGGTGGAGGGGTATGATCAATGTATGTTTTAGTCCTAACACATACTTACATATACGTACATCTATAGTTCAGATCATGGGACATTTTTGGGCAAAACAACTTTTGCCGGGTCAGCTAGTATATATATATATATATATATATATATATATATATATATATATATATATATATATATATATATATATATATATATATATATATATATATATATATATATATATATATATATATATATATATATATATATATATATATATATATATATATATATATACCTACATATATATATATATATATATATATATATATATATATATATAGATATATATATATATATATATATATATATATATATATATATATACCTACATATATATATATATATATATATATATATATATATATATATATATATATATATATATATATATATATATATATACATATATATATATATATATATATATATATATATATTTACCTACATATATATATATATATATATATATATATATATATATATATACATATATATATATATATATATATATATATATATATATATATATATATATATATATATATACTTATATACTAGTGTTCGCCCCGTGGCACAGAGAAGTATTTGACCCAAAAAGCTGGCCAAAATTATTATTAGTGTTTTTTGTTTTAAAAGTTTAACTTTTTTGCTAGTTTTAGCTTTAGTTTGATAGAAAAAATTTATTGGCAGGTTATTATTGGGTTAGTGTTATTTTTGACACCCACCACCCACCGACCAACCTCCCACCCACCTTTCATAACTTTGTTAGATTTTTTTTCTTTTTGAAGAGAATTTAATTTTATATATATATATATATATATATATATATTAATTTATTATCCGTACACGGATCAAATTCCTAATTCCGTAATTTTAGTTCCTACCAATGAATACTGCGCTTCAATAAATAATGATATACTTAATCGTCTTTCAGGGGAGGAGAAGGTTTATTACAGTTTTGTTAAGTTTCTAATGATGTCAATGACGTAAATGAATATTCTTCTTAATTTTTAAATTCACTGAACGAAAGCGGAATGCCACCGCATAAATTGAAATTGAAAATAAATTCCATTGTTATGCTCATTCGTAATTTCAACACGGCACAAGCCATTGTAAATTGAACTCGAATGAGAGTAAAATGCTTGCACCGCAACACCATAGAATGCGACGTATTAACGGGAGTAGTTCGTAATAAAACAATTTTGATTTCACGAATAAATTTACCATTTTCTGGAACAATTCTTCCATTTAAATTTCAGCGGACACAATTTCAAATTATACCCGCATTTGCTATGACCATTAACAAGTCGCAGGGGCAAACATTTGAAAAGATAGATGTCCTTTTGAGACTACCTGTATTTGCTCATGGACAATTATACATATGTAGCTGCGAGTAGAGTTCGTTCATTCGACGGCGTAACATTTTATATTTCAAATGAAAATGGTCAAGGAAACATACTCAATGACAATACAGTTTTTACGAAGAATATTGTATATAAAGAAATTTGCCTTACATAAAAATGCCAGTCGTACTTTAAATATTTTTAATAAAATGAATTTTTTTACTTTTAGTTTTTCTTCAATTAATCAAAAAATTTTAATTTTTATATTGTTAATATATGTAGGCAATAAATTTATATTTCTTAAATGAACATCAAAACAGTTTCTATTATTTATTTAGAAAGCTCACATTAATAGATATAACTATTAAAGAACGGAGTAAGTATGATAATACATTTTATTAGAAATGATGAAAAATATGACATTTTACCTGAGCGGTTTTATATTATTGCAATAACGGTTGAATTTCAACCACGCACAGAGGAGTATTTGACCCAAAAAGCTGGCCAAAAAGGCAAAAATTAATTAGATGAAATCCTAAGAAGTAAGTACGCAGATCGATAGAAAACAAAATTCTACATCATATCGTGCATTTTAAAGATTGTAAGTTAAGATTTGTGGTTGTGGGACACTGTTAAAGTCAGGAAAGTGAAGAAAATTGCATGCGTTTTTATTGAATTTTTTCGACTTCAAGATATTTATATGATATTTTTTTGTAGCTAAACGAATAGAGGTATACATTGATTTTTTTGTTACTGAAAGAATCCATCAGGTACTATTGTTAATATTTAAAAAGAAAAAATTATCTCAAATATTTATTTTAAAAATATTAATTATAAAAAAAATTATACATATATGTACATATATGTACGTATATAAATTCTTACCAAAAAAAGGAAAGGTTTTTTGAAAGTGAGGTTAGCTGTTCTACAAATAATGTTATATACCACAATAAAATATGAGATCTCTAATTTAAGAAAAAAGAAAAAAAGTTTGCGCAAGTTTGCGCCACTTTTGGTGATTTTTCGAAAATTTTATCTTTTTTTCTATTTTTGCTCATAACGCACTTTTTCTTATACTTTATTGGCGTCATAAACTTTTGTGTTTTTCGAATTATTGATGTGATATATTATTTACATCACTTTTAACAACTACCAATGTGATGGATTACCCGCCCTTAAAAAAGGAATTTCTTAAAATTCAGTTCTTAGTTAATAACTTCAAATTTACTAAATGTCTTATCAGGAATAATTATAAGCCAACCACACGCATACACACCTATTAAATTGTTTTTGTATACTTGCGGTCTATATAAGACTTGATCGTCTCCAGGACACTTTATCTATGTACTACATACTTAATTTAAAAGCGTTACAAATCAAAATTACATTTAAACACGGTATCAGGTTGTTAACTAAGTAAGGGGAAATGCACTTTGAAAAATACACATATATGGCTTATTGTCTAGAATTCTTATTATAAGAGTTTTGCAACTTTGAGAGATAATATGGAAATGATGTTCTAAATAGGTTATTTTTGAGCAGTGACCCTTTTTTAAGCTGCAATACACAAAAGACACGAGAGATAAAAAAGCCTTTTTCATCAGATACTATTAAATCACTTCTTCCTGATACGGATGACGCCGCCCATGATGAAATACGTGTGACATGATCATAATTTGAACTTTTTAACGAGTTTAATTTTTTCATTTGATGAGTATTTAATAAT
Organism: Germaria angustata; assembly: GCA_963681545.1. Lineage (NCBI taxonomy): Eukaryota > Metazoa > Arthropoda > Insecta > Diptera > Tachinidae > Germaria > Germaria angustata. The sequence goes on from OY812998.1 coordinate 87,097,080, forward strand.
ATAAAATAAATATTAAAAGTGAATATGTTTTTGTTTATTTGGTTGTTTATCCCTTATAGGAAGCCAAGCTACGAGACCAATTTTTTTAATAAAAAAAATATTGGATAAATTATAATTTTGACAAGGGGGACATTGTAACATCCATAAAAAGCACTAACACTAACCCAATAATAACCTGCCAATAAATTTTTTCTATCAAACTAAAGCTAAAACTAGCAAAAAAAATTAAACTTTTAAAACAAAAAACACGCTTAATAATTTTGGCCAGCTTTTTGGGTCACATACTTCTCTGTGCCACAGGGCGAACACTAGTATATATATATATATATATATATATATATATATATATATATATATATATATATATATATATATATATACTAGCTGACCCGGGCAAACGTTGTTTTGCCTTCAAATTTGCACTAAATCGACATAGCAATTATTGGTCAAATACCGGTATCGGGCTAATTAACCCCACTACAGGCTGATTAAGGACCCAGTGCCTTCAGCAAAACGCAGCATAGGCTTATCGCGCTAATCTCTATTGGGCAAAACACAAAAAACAAAATATTGGGCCATCTGTCGGACGAACTACACAGAAACACTCCTCACGGCCCATAGAGCATGTATATAAAATTTGGTCAAAATCGGTCCAGTAGTTTTAGAGTTTAGCGATCACGAACATACACGTAATTTTTATGTACATATAGCTGACACCGTCAGCTCAAAATATCTTCGGAACTACATAACCGATTTAAGAGTTTGATATCTCGTTTTGAAGAACATGACAACGGCTTTCCAAAAAAAAGTAAAATAAAATAAAAAAGCACAAAAAATAAATATATGTATATGTCATTGGTGGTGCAATATGAAAATTGGATTTTGCAACGCCCTTCCGCCCACAGACCGAAAATAAAAAATCAGACTTCACAGTGTCACCCGCCCGAGTATTCTGAAGGTTCCCTGAAAAGTTCGTCAAAATCGGCCCAGCCGTTTTGGAGCCATTACGTTACATACATACATACATACATACATACATACATACATACATACATACATATATATACTAGTGTTCGCCCCGTGGCACAGAGAAGGATTTGACCCAAAAAGCTGGCCAAAATTATTAAGCGTGTTTTTTGTTTTAAAAGTTCAACTTTTTTGCTAGTTTTAGCTTTAGTTTGATAGAAAAAATTTATTGGCAGGTTATTATTGGGTTAGTGTTATTTTTGACACCCACCACCCACCGACCAACCTCCCACCCACCTTTTATAACTTTGTTAGATTTTTTTTCTTTTTGAAGAGAATCTAATTTTATATATATATATTAACAATATAAAAATTAATTGAGGAAAAACTAAAAGTAAAAAAAATTCATTTTATTAAAAATATTTAAAGTACGACTGGCATTTTTATGTAAGGCAAATTTCTTTATATACAATATTCTTCGTAAAAACTGTATTGTCATTGAGTATGTTTCCTTGACCATTTTAATTTGAAATATAAAATGTTACGCCGTCGAATGAACGAACTCTACTCGCAGCTACATATGTATAATTGTCCATGAACAAATACAGGTAGTCTCAAAAGGACATCTATCTTTTCAAATGTTTGCCCCTGCGACTTGTTAATGGTCATAGCAAATGCGGGTGTAATTTGAAATTCTGTCCGCTGAAATTTAAATGGAAGAATTGTTCCAGAAAATGGTAAATTTATTCGTGAAATCAAAATTCTTTTATTACGAACTACTCCCGTTAATACGTCGCATTCTATGGTGTTGCGGTGCAAGCATTTTACTCTCATTCGAGTTCAATTTACAATGGCTTGTGCCGTGTTGAAATTACGAATGAGCATAACAATGGAATTTATTTTCAATTTCAATTTATGCGGTGGCATTCCGCTTTCGTTCAGTGAATTTAAAAATTAAGAAGAATATTCATTTACGTCATTGACATCATTAGAAACTTTATCAAAACTGTAATAAACCTTCTCCTCCCCTGAAAGACGATTAAGTATATCATTATTTATTGAAGCGCAGTCTTCATTGGTAGGAACTAAAATTACGGAATTAGGAATTTGATCCGATAATATATTCTCACGAATATTACGATGGATATCAGTAATTAAATTAACCAAACAATCAATTATTTGTTGTGGCAATTCAATAATGTCATCACCTAACTCCGGATAATTTCTTAATTCACCATTACCAAGTTTATTTATGAAATCCGACAAATTCTACTTCTTCTGGTCTAGCTCTCATATTTTGTGTTAAGGTAACTTTGTGAAAAGAATTGAATTCCTTCCAACTAATGATGCAATTTTCAATTAAAGTAAATCGGGTCCCGTGTGGAAATTTGCTTTAAATCGCGCCTTACTACTCTAGTTTTACCACAAAATGGTGGAATAGAATGAACAAATAAAATAAGTTTTTCCTTCTGAGTGTTTACGGAGTTGCCAAGCCAAATTTAATTTAGTTAATTTATACTACATTTACACCTGCGCAAAATCTAATAGATTTCAGCTGAAATCTCGAAGAAAATCTCTGCCGTTTAGACCACTGCTTTTTGACGTATTATTGGATTTCATTTTCATAACAAACAGCTGGCTAAAGAAAGAATAAAAAATTGCCTCCAAACTTTTATATTATTTTGTTCAAAAAATGGAAGGGAAAAACAATATTTTAATATATTATTCCTCTACATATAAAAAAATGCAAATGAAGCTGGTATCGCTACGTAAAAAAAATCAGCAGCATCTGTTACCGCAAATCTTTTGTTTCTACCGCGCTTTTTTTCTTTACAAATGTCAAAATTTTCTTATTCAGCGCTGCATATTTCAGTATAATACCAAAAAAATACACAGTTGCATCATTCAGTATTGGAAGATTTTGTGAGATTTTGCCAAAATCTAGTTCGTAAGTAGATTTTGTTTTGTATGGGAAATCTGGTAGATAAGAGATAGATTTCCCTCAAAATCTCATAAGTACTAGATTTTGCGTAGGTGTAAATGTAGTATTAGAGTTTTTTTTTTAATTTTTTTTGTGCAAATTAAGACAGAAAGAGAGATCATGGCTTTATGATTCGCTAATATCCTTAACTGTTTTTAACTATCTTAGGCACAAAAATGTAGAATAAAAAATACATTCTGCACTCCTATTGACAATCTATCAAACAAAGAAAAAATTAAGGGAATAAGTTGAGTTTAGGTCAGTTAAAATGGTTCTTAACTTTTTCCACTTGCCTATTTATATATAGATTACTTTTTAATGTTTACATTTGGCGATCGTACTGTACATGTTTTTTCACAGGTAACGAAAAGTGTAAAAACCAATCATACAGGATTTCACAAAAATTGCGAACAAATAAAATAAATTTGCTACCTATTTTTTACGAATCTACGTATGTACATATATATGCAAAGCCTTAAGACTATTTATGTACTTATATGCATGTTGCTTGCGCGACCAAGCCACATTCTTCTTTTAAATCCATGTTTACTCCACGACGGTCGAGGAATAAATAAATACGTTCTGTAAAAAACAAAACAATCGAACCTGTTTTTTCATAAATGCATATGGATTGGTTTTGTGCTAATAATGCGGGGTTATGACTGGTTGAAAAATTGTGCCGACGAAAAACCATTCCTCTCGTCTCTCTTGCCAACAAAGTAGAATGTTATGCCTGCATAATTGTTCTCGTGTGTTAAGGCTCAAAAAAACAACAACAATTCAGTATTTTTTGTTGTAATTTTTTAGCAAATTAAGAGAGATAATGGCTTTATGATTGGCTAATATTATTAACTGTTTTTAAATATCTTACGCATAATTTTTTTCACGGTTATATTTATTTATTGAATCTTCAAAAAAGAACTAACAATAAGTATTCAAATCTTATATATATATATATATATATATATATATATATATATATATATATATATATATATATATATATATATATATATATATTAGGCCCAACCAGTGTCAGACATAAACTTAGTGATAGTAATTAATAATACATAAATGTAGTGGTAAGCACAAAAATATTTTCAAAAAGTTTCATCTGGAGTGCGGCGTATTAAAGCCATAGTGTCCCTCTTTTTCAAGCGGATGTGTCCAGTAAAGTTCAAGATATTAGGAGCAAGGGGATTAGGATGGGACTCGAGTTTTGTTAAATATTTGCCTGCATATTTTGCAATTTCTGCAGTCACAAGTGGCATATTTAAATCACCACGTAAAATTGAATTTTTCATGTACCAAGGAGCCGATGTTATTAACCTTAAAATTTTGTGTTGCATTCGTTGTATTCTCTCTACATACATTGGAAGCTGAAGCAGTGCCCCATAGCTCAATTCCGTAACACTACATGGGTTTCAAAAACGACTTGTATATTAAAAGTTTACAATCTAGACTGATTGTAGAATTTCTACCAATCAGCCAATGTATCTGGGTTAATTTAAGCTTCATTTGTGTTAGCTTAGAGACTATGTGGTGTTTCCATGTAAGCCGTCGGTCAAGGTGTATACCAAGGTATTTCACCTGTGAATGTTGAGGAACAACTTGATTGTTTATTCGAATGGGGGAACAAGTGTCTCTTCGTAGGGTAAATGTGACATGAACACACTTTTGTTTATTTACTTTTATTCTCCATAAGTTCAACCACAGCTCCAACAGGTTAATATGTTCCTGAAGATATCGGGATGCCTCGTGAGGGTTTTCATGCATACTAAGACAGGCTGTATCATCGGCAAAAGTAGAAGTGAGTATATTACTGCTCAGAGGCATATCACAGGTATAAATCAAATACAAAACTGGCCCCAGTATACTCCCCTGTGGCACCCCAGATGAGATAGTTTCGGGCACACTCCTGAAGTCTCCTTCCACGACAGTGAACTTCCGGGCAAGAATGTAACTTTCCAATAGATTCACAATGTTCATTGATAGATATGTCCTCAATTTCAAAATCAGGCTCTCATGCCACACTTTATAAAATGCCTGAGAAACATCAATAAAGAGGGAAGAACAATACTTCATTTCTTCAAATGTTCTTCATATGAAATAAACCAATCTATGAGTTTGTTCAATGGTGCTATGCTGACTTCTAAACCCAAATTGATGGTCCGGTATGCACCCATTATCAGCTAAAATTGGGAACAATTTTGTCATGAGCAGTTTTTCGAAGAGTTTTGAAATTGTTGACAGCAAACTTATTGGCCTATATGACTCAGCCCTGGTAAGATCTTTGCCCGCCTTTGGAATCATTTTGACCATGGCAAGTTTCCAGCTGTGTGGATAATACTCCAGTCGTAAAATGCCATTGAAAATAAATAACAGGATTCTAATAGCAATACGAGGCAACTGCATCAGCATCTTGTTACTAATTCCATCAATACCCGGAGCTTTCTTCGGGTTGGTTTCAGCAATTAGTTTTTGTACATCACGCATCTTAAACTTTATGGGTCGAGGGGGCAGAGCAACTACACACGGAAAATCAACAGCACCAGTGCATGTGTTTGGGGTAAATACGTGTTTTAAATGCTCAGCAAATATGTTACCTTTTTCAGTATTGGTTCTTGCCCAACCTCCGGTAGAAGTGCGCAAGTGTGGTTTAGACTCAACGGGTGTTTTAAGTTTTTTAGCAGCGCGCCACAAGGAGTAATTAGATGCTGCTGTAACATCGAGACCTTCCAGGTAGTTCTTAAGAGAAGCAAATTTTTCAGATGCAAGCAACTCTTGGAGTCGTTTAGTGCATTCTCTAAGTCTGATTTTATGTTGGGGCGATCTGTGCTGTTGCCATTCCCTTCTAGCTCTTCTTTTTTCACATACAAGACGTTCAGTATCCGCAGAATAAATTCTATTAAACCCAGTCTGCGGATGGGAGGTAGTGCCATGTTTAGCAGCCTGTTTAATATTTTCAGTAAGATTGGCAATGTTAAATTCAATATCATCGGAAGTTCTTAGCGTAATGTTCTCCGTACAATGACTACTGAGAAATTTTTTGAACCCCAGCCAATTAACATGATTTATCATCTAGGGTGAGGTAAGTCACTTCTTAGTGGGTTACGAATTGTAAATATCGTGGGAGAGTGATCGGAGGAGAGATCATGTGAGGCTTCAACATGAATTAAATCCGTAGGGACATTTTTCATGACCCCAAAATCTATAACATCCGGAATTTTTTGTATGTCAGTAGGCCAGTAAGTGGGCTCCCCGCTAGAAATGACATCCAAACCCATTTTTGAAATTGTGTTGAACAATGCTCGACCTCTAGGTGTAATAAGACGCGATCCCCAGAACGCATGTTTAGCATTGTAGTCTCCAGCTGCTACGAAGCAAGAGCCAAGAGTTTTGTAAAAATCCTCGTATTGATCCTCAGTGATTGAGAATCTGGGAGGGGAGTAAATCGATGATATCACGAGATTTGAACAAAAATTTTCGATGCAAATATTCGTTGCTTGTAAATGGTCTTCACAACTGTTCTCAAGAATATAGCGCTTGAGTCTTGACTTTATTAGAACTGCTGATCCTCCGCATGCTCTTCCTCTCGGGTCCTTTGTATCATATAAGGTGTAGCCACTCATTTTAAAATGGCTTCTCGAAGTCAAATGAGTCTGAGATACCAACATTATATCAATATTTTTTGCCGTGAGGAAGTGCTCAAGTTCATTTTTATGTTGGCGAATGCCGTTTGCGTTCCAGAAACATAATTTTAACGTGTTCATGGCTTGTTAACTAATACTAGAAGTAGTGTGTTCTGCATTCGCAGCATTTCTTGCATCATGCTAGTCATATTTGTTGTAAAGTTGTTTATAGTTTGCACCAGATTATCAATAGTAGTTTCAAGGCGACTGAAATTAAAGCTCGGGTTAGCATTTGTTGTATAATTTGGTGGTGACACTTTTTGCACTGGAACAGAGTTGATCTTCACAGCGTCAGCATACGATACTTGTGGAGAGATTGGTTGGGCCATTAGAGGATAAGTGGCGGAGTTCGTATTTCCTGATTGCGCTGAGGCTACTTTAGGCTTTTCACTCATAGCATGTTTAACGAAGGAGTATACAGGACATCCTCTGTAGTTAGCAGTGTAATTACCTCCACAATTACTGCACTTTTTTCCCTCTGATCTTTCGACTTATTGCAAATGGCAGTCTCGTGCAATTCACCGCACACAACACAAACAGTAGGTAATTTACAATAACTTTTCGTATGGCCATATTCTTGACAGTTATGGCTCTGTACGGGTCCTGAACGCTTGTGTGGTTCTTCAACTGTGATTTTCCGATATAAGAGATATTTTAAGTTATAAATGGGATGGGTCTCATTTTTCTTCAATATTACATCGTTTGGCTCCAGTTCAACGCGAAATAGGGGTTGGGGGATCTTCTCCCTGTTTATTATGTTGGATACATTTTTTACTTTGAATCTTTGGAGGGTGAGAGCATCTTTTATTTCAGCAGGGACAACGTACGAATCTATGCCCTTCAGTACGACCTGTAAGCTTTAGCGCTATTAAGCTGGAATGTGTAAAAACTTGTATTATTTTTCTCAAATTCAGTAACCATTTTGTGGAAGTCTTTTTCCTTATATATTTGAACTTTTGTTTCGTCAATGTTACCACGTTTTATTGGAACAATGTGAAATGCCTTTTCACCAATTACCGAGATTAGTTTTTTTATAAGTGTGTTAGAATTTTTTTGCCTAAGATAGATTGGTGGTGGTTTCGAGGTTTTTTTTCAAGGATTCTTCGGGTTTGTCGCTGTCATCTTGCAACATTTTGAAACGGTTTTGACGGTTAGCTGCATCGACATCCCTGGATATCTTGGAAACAGATGATATCTTTGAAGAATTTGGGCTTCGCCCGCGCTTTACCACTGTGATATATCTGTCCATTCCGACAGGCACCTTAGGTTTTTGACTACTGTTGTCTGTAGTGATAACTTGGTTAAGTGATGAACACGAGCCCGGGGCGGATAATGGCGCTCACTTAAATAAAGATGAACTAGGCAATCGTAATGTTACCGAATCACCACTTGGAATCGGAGTAAGCGAAGTGGATCGCTCGCGTAAAATTGGCTTGGCCGTTAGAAAAAGACTATCATCCGATTTTTTGTTTTTATAGTGTACAATAAGAATATCAGAACTCACAGTAAAATAGGCATTTCTGCCGTTAGAACTCACTTCACAATTTTTGTTTTTGAGGTACTCATGCAGAGTATTCCTCAGTCACTTTGTTTACGGTTGTTTTTGTTTGTTTTTCTTGTTTCAGATTATATATATATATATATATATATATATATATATATATATATAGGCAAGTGGAAAAAGTTAAGAACCATTTTAACTGACTTAAACTCAACGTATTCGCTTGATTTTTGTTTTGTTTGATAGATTGTCAATAGGAGCAGTGCAGAATGTATTTTTTATTTTACATTTTTATGCCTAAGATATTTAAAAACAGTTAATAATATAAAGCTCTAAACACATAGACGACAGCAGACAACAAGCAGCAATATGTCAAAAATAAAATGCATGTATTTAAATGAAAACGATTATTTTAACGGCAGCACGACTGCACAGCAGCATTTGCTGCTGCTGCCAACTTAGGCTATTTTCCATTTGGCAGGCAGCACTAAACAAATATAGTGTTGCCATTATATATATAAACTAGCTGACCCGGGCAAACCTTGTTTTGCCTTCAAATTTGCACTAAATCGACATAGCAATTATTGTTCAAATAAAGGTATCGGGCTAATTAACCCCACTACACGCTGATTAAGGACCCAACGCCTTCAGCAAAACGCAGCATAAGCTTGTCGCGCTAATCTCTATTGGGCAAAACACAAAAAACAAAATATTGGGCCATCTGTCGGACGAACTTCAAACTACACAGAAACACCCCTCACGTCCCATAGAACATGCATATAAAGTTTGGTCAAAATCGGTGCAGTAGTTCTTGAGTTACGGTGGACAAAAATACACACACACAAAACTAAGTGTTGCGCCATCTATCGGACGAACTTCAAACTACACAGAAACACTTCTCACGTCCCATAGAACATGTATATAAAGTTTGGTCAAAATCGGTGCAGTAGTTCTTGAGTTACGGTGCAAAAACACACACACAAAACTAAGTATTGCGCCATCTGTTGGACGAACTTCAAACTACACAGAAACACTCCTCACAGCCCATAGAGCATGCATATAAAATTTGGTCAAAATCGGTCCAGTAGTTTTTGAGTTTAGCGATCACGAACATACACGTAATTTTTATATACATATATAGCTGACACCGTCAGCTCAAAATATCTTCGGAACTACATAATCGATTTAAGAGTTTGATATCTCGTTTTGAAGAACATGACAACGGCTTTCCAAAAAAAAGTAAAATAAAATAAAAAAAAGCACAAAAAATAAATATATGTATATGTCATTGGTGGTGCAATATAAAAATTGGATTTTGCCACGCCCCTCCGCCCACAGACCGAAAATAAAAGATCGGACTTCCCAGTGTCACCCGCCCGAGTATTCTGAAGGTTCCCTGAAAATTTCATCAAAACCGGCCCAACCGTTTTGGAGCCATTACGTTACATACATACATACATACATACATACATACATACACACATCCAATTTTATATATATACTAGCTGACCCGGGCAAACCTTGTTTTGCCTTCAAATTTGCACTAAATCGACATAGCAATTATTGTTCAAATAAAGGTATCGGGCTAATTAACCCCACTACACGCTGGTTAAGGACCCAACGCCTTCAGCAAAACGCAACATAGGCTTATCGCACTAATCTCTATTGGGCCAAACACAAAAAACAAAATATTGGGCCATCTGTCGGACGAACTTCAAACTACACAGAAACACTCCTCACGTCCCATAGAACATGTATATAAAGTTTGGTCAAAATCGGTGTAGTAGTTCTTGAGTTACGGTGCGAAAACACACACAAAAAACTAAATATTGCGCCATCTGTTGGACGAACTTCAAACTACACAGAAACACTCCTCACGGCCCATAGAGCATGCATATAAAATTTGGTCAAAATCGGTCCAGTATTTTTTGAGTTTAGCGATCACGAACATACACGTAATTTTTATGTACATATAGCTGACATCGTCAGCTCAAAATATCTTTGGAACTACAAAACCGATTTAAGAGTTTGATATCTCGTTTTGAAGAACATGACAACGGCTTTCCAAAAAAAAGTAAAAAGAAAATAAAAAAAGCAAAAAAAATAAATATATGTATATGTCATTGGTGACACTTCACAGTGTCACCCGGCCGAGCATTCTGAAGGTTCCCTGAAAATTTCGTCAAAATCGGCCAAGCCGTTTTGGAGCCATTACGTTACATACATACATACATACATACATACACACATCCTATTTTATATATATAGATAGATTGGAAAAATAAAAACAAAAAAAATTTTTTTTAATATTAAACATAAAAGAACATTAAAAATACAATTAAGAAATAAATTTATGTGTTTTTTATAGTTTTTCGTGATATTATTACATTTTTTTATCAATAACTTTAATTTTATTCATTATAAAATATATATGCGGCATCCCTGAAATTTGAATTGGTAAAATACACATCAGCTGATTATTATGCTATTGCTGTCTCCAAAATAATTATGAAGCTGACTTCAGAGCAGCATTTGAAGTTGGCACCATTTGAAGCCGTGAAGTCGTGAAGTCTGCTGTCGTGTTTAGAGCTTAGCCAATCATAAAGCCATGATCTCTCTTTCTCTCTTAATTTGCTAAAAAATTACAACAAAAAACATACTGATTTGTTGTTTTTCTGTTTGAGCCTTAACACACGAGAACAATTATGCAGGCATAACATCGTACTTTGTTAGCAAGAGAGACGAGGGGAATGGTTTTTCGTCGGCGCAATTTTTCAACCAGGCATAACCCCGCATTATTAGCACAAAACCAATACATATGCATTTAAGAAAAAACAGGTTCGATTGTTTTGTTTTTTACAGAGCATATTTATTTATTCTTCGACCGTCGTGGTGTAAATATGGATTTAAAAGAAGAAGGTGGCTTGGTCGCACGAGCAACATGCATATACATATGTATGTGTATAGTCTTAAGGCTTTGAATATAAATGTACATACATACATAGATTCCTAAAAAATAGGTAGCAAATTTATTTTGTTTGTTCGCTATTTTTGTGAAATCCTGTATGATTGGTTTTTACACTTTTCGTTACCTGGAAAAAATATGTACAGTACGATCGCGAAATGTAATCATTAAAAAGTAATCTATATCTATATATAAATAGGCAAGTGAAAAAAATTAAGAAAAATTTTAACTGACTTAAACTCAACGTATTCGCTTGATTTTTTTTTGTTTAATAGATTGTCAATAGGAGCAGTGCAGAATGTATTTTTTATTTTACATTTTTATGCCTCAGTCTTGTTGAACCTTCGTAGTGAACAGACGTGCTAGCGGAGTTTTTTTTACATACTAAACAAACAAAAATACAAACAAACAAAATATTCTTAATAAGTACTGATTCGTAATAAGTACATATTTTGTGAAATTTGCTTTATTTGCATTAATAATTTTTCATATAATCTGAAACAAGAAAAACAAACAAAAACAACCGTAAACAAAGTGACTGAGGAATACTCTGCATGAGTACCTCAAAAACAAAAAATTGTGAAGTGAGTTCTAACGGCAGAAATGCCTATTTTATATTATATATATATATATATATATATATATATATATATATATATATATATATATATATATATATATATATATACATATATATATATATATATATATATATATATATATATATATATATATATATATATATATTAGATATATATATATATATATATATATATATATATATATATATATATATATATATATATACATATATATACATATATATTTATATATGTATAAATATATATATATATATATATATATATATATATATATATATATATATATTATATATATATATATATATATATATATATATATATATATATATATATATATTTATATATATATATATATATATATATTGTAAATCTTGGAATTACCAAATAAGGACACAGAATATTTATTTAAAAATAATAATATAAAAGTAAATGCTTGTTCGTTACAAATATTTTTTTCAGACTGACTAAATTTTCAATATTTTCAAAGACAATATTTCAAAAATTACTACGATTGTGAAACTTATTTCAACACCTGCTCTCAATCGATAAGTCCAAGTTGATCTCGTAGTTCACTAAAGATACTATGATCTGTTGATTTCGTAAAAATATCTGCCAGTTGTTTGGAAGAAGGTATAGGTTCAACTCTGATAGTTCCATTTGAAATATTATCACGAATAAAATGATATTTTATACCAATGTGTTTCACATGCTTTGTTTCTAAATTTCTATACATCTCCTGTTCTATACATCCCCTGTTATCTTCGTAAATTTTTACTTGATAGTTATCATCAATTTCAATTAGGTCTTGCATTATTTCTCTAAGCCAGATAGATTCAGGAGTTGCTAAACTAAGTGCTACATATTCAGCCTATGATGACGATGTAGCAACAGTTTGTTGCTTTCTGCTGCACCAAGAAACTGTACAGCCGTAAACTTGAAATACATAACCACTTATAGATTTTCGGTCTGATTTATCTGAAGCCCAGTCAGCATCAGAATACCCTATTATTGGTTCATTATTGTTACTCGTAAAATTGAGTTTCATGGACATCGTTCCTTTAATGTACCTCACAACTCTCATCAAATGTTGCCAATGGTTGGACTTTGTTGAAACCTGCCTAAATACCCAACGTTGTAGTAGATATCTGGTCTAGAGCATAGCATAATATACATCAAACTTCCCAAAAGTTCTCGATAGGGTTGCTTTGTAATTTGGTCTTTTTGGCTAACTTCTAGCTGGAGTCCTTTTTCCATTGGAGTTTTTACTGCATTACATTCAGTCATCCCGAACTTGCTCAGCAATTTTTCAATGGTAGGTTCTTGTGAAATATTTAAACTTCTGTTGCTAAAGGTAAATTTCATTCCAAGAAAATATCTTAAGATACCACAATCCCTCATTTCAAAGTTTCTTTTAAGTTCAGCTTTTAAATCATTTATTTTCTCAGTTTTATTTCCCACAATGAGCAGATCATCCACGTACAGAATTATATAGAGAATATAATTTTTTCTTTTATTGTTTTTAACATACAAACAATAATCATGCTTCGATCTGGAAAACCCAGTGAAAGTGTTAAATTTATCATTCCAACATTTTGGAGCTTGCTTTAATCCGTAAAATGATTTTACTAATTTACAGCATAGGTTGGAATTTTCTTCCACGCCTTCTGGCAGACTCATGTACACATCTTCTTACAACTCTCCATGTAAGAAAGCGGTTTTGACATCTAGCTGAAGAAATTTGTAACTACGGTGAATACCAATAGCCAGCACAACTCTGATAGTAGTTAATTTTGCAACTGGAGCATATTTTTCCAAGTAATCTTTTCCATATTTTTGTAGATACCCCTTAACTACTAAAGGAGCTTTATATTTTGTACAACTCCCATTTTGATCTTCCTTTATTCGAAACACCCGTTTTGAATTCAGCAACTTGACATTTTTGGGAATTGTTACTATATCCCACACATGGTTCTTTTTCGTGGCATTAAGTTCATCATTTACTGCATTTCTCCACTGCTCTGAATCAAATCTATGGAAGATTTCTTCATAAGATTGTGGGATCTGACTTTTATTTATCTCGGCATTAAAAACATTTATATAATCATTTAATTTCTTAGGCAAGCGGTTTATTCTTGAACTTCTTTGGGGTTCATTTGCCGAGTAAGGCACTTCTTCAATTACATCATCATCAGGTTTATCTTCTGTTATATTTAAAATCTGAGAAATGGACGAATTTTCTTCTTCAATTTCATCAAATGGGACAGACTGAATTATTGATGAACTACTGCTACTTGGACCAAGCGCAGCAACATTTTCATTATGTAGAGTATCAACTTCTACCACATAAGTCGTTGTTGAAGAATCATCATTATGATTCGGATTAGACACAGCAAAATATTCATCATACTCCCCCCCTTGCTCATAGTTGTATCGAATAATAACATCTGGTACGTTTGACTGCTCTATACCAGCATTAAAAGGATAGCAATTTTCGTCAAATTTAACATCACGAGCAAAAACAACTTTCCGGTTTTCCATGTCCCACAGACGGTACCCGTTTGGAGCATAACCAACAAATACCATTCTTTTGCCTTTTGGATCAAGCTTCTTTCGTTCACATTGTGGAATCTAAGAGTAAGCTTTACAGCCAAATGTTTTTATTTCCTGCAAAGTCATCTTATTACGATACCATAAATCGGCTGGGGTCGTATTATTCAATTGCCTTAGTAGGACATCTATTACCGTTTTGTTGAGGGCTGTGAGCAACGGTAGTTTTGACTTGAACACCTTTAGACTTGTACCAGTTTTCTTGCTTTGTTGAGAGATATTCTCTTCGTTGATCAATGGTTAGTGAAGATATTTTTGATTCCGGAAACATCGCTGTTACCAAAGCCTCAAATTCCTTGGTCTTTTCAAAAAATTCAGCTTTATTTTTAATGCAGTAGATAAGTGCAAAGTGCGTGAAATCATCTATAAATATTAATACATATTTAGACCCGTCCCAAACGACAGGTGTAATTGGACCGCATACATCAGAGTGTATTTTTTGGATAACTCTTGAAGCTCTCACCATTTCGGCAAATTTTCGACTGCATACACACATCACAAAAACCGAGCAGATTTTGTTGTAGGTCGCAATTAATAAGACCTAATTTCTTAAGTTTCTCAAACCCAGAGACACCGATATGTCCAAGACGTTTATGCCACAGCTCAATTTCATTTTTGCTGTACGAAAGAACAGAACTTTTTACACATTTTAACTTTAAATCATATAAGTTCCCGTTGGGATAAGCGTTTGCAATTTTAACTTTTTCTTTAAATATAACTGCCTTTGACTTCAAAAAATTTACAGCAAGACCTGATTTTGTAAGCTTTCGTACGGATAATAAATTATCCCTCAAATCTGGGGCAAATAAAACTTCTTTTATAGTTATCTCGATACCTTCGTCACTAATACAATTTATATCTCCCACATGGTTTGCAAAAATGGATTCATTGTTCTTAGCCACGTTTATTTCCACTGGACTATCAAGTTTTTCAACTGAGGAAAAATATGACTTTGAGTCGACTAAATGATCACCTGCGCCCGAATCCAATTTAAAACTTGGGTGTTATTATGTATTTCTATTCGAATCGAAAAGGCTTTCAAAATGAATTTCCGAATCGAAAGGAAAATCCTATTATGCAGTACGTTCGAAAGGCCTGCAGAGTTGTGTTTGCAATTTTAAGGGAAATTTTAAGTAATGGCAGTTTTTATATGTTAAAACTTGGCAGCACTTTGCATTGTTTTATACAAACGTCAAATTTGTTTTAAAAAAAGTTCAAACTGCAAACTAAAAAATTTACATGTGACTAAAATGGATAGTGTTTTATTGTGGGAAAGTAATGAAGATGATTCTGTTCCAGAGAGAGTTCAAAGAAAATTTATAAGAGATACATCAAACATTATGAATGTTAGTGAAAATTCGTGAGTAATATATTTTCATAAATGATTCGTATATATGATTGAATTTAACGCAAACATATTTCTTAGATTTATAAAAAAAATTTCGCCTTAATAAAGATGCATTTCTGTACGTGTTAAACTCCATTTATAATGACTTAAAAGCACCGCAAAGATCCAGCGCCATCTCTCCTATGTTGAAATTGGCATCCGCATTGAAATTTTTAGGGCAAGGTGGTTATCAACATCAGATTGGCCAAGACCGCCTGTGGGAAATGTCGCTGTGATATATTTCTATTCGTTTGTCGCAGGTATTTGAATCTTTGTGCTAAACACATTGTTTTCGGAATGAGCGAAGAGAAAAAAATAGAGGCAAAAAGATTTTCTTACAGCAAATGTGCAATACCTGAAGTTATTGGAGCAGTGGATGGAACTCATATACAAATACATAATAAGGCCAAATAACAATGAGCATTTATATTTTAACCGAAAACTTAAGCACAGTATAAATACTATGGCGGTAGGATTTAATAAAGAAAATAAATGTATATGCCAAATTATTATACAACTTAAAATTTTTTATTAGATTTGCGATAATGAAATGTATATTAGGGCCATCAATGGGCGTTTTGGAGGCGCTTGTCAAGATTCTCACATTTGGAATTTGTCAGAAGAAAGGCAATATTTGAAAAGAAAGTTTCATGCTGGAGATACTGGTACTAGAATTCTTGGTAAAATATTTATATAAACTTTAATATTAGCTTACAAAACACGTCAACAAAATTTTGCAGGTGATTCTGGTTATCCCTTGGAACCATAGATTTTAACAACATTCAGAAATGCTATTGAGAGTTCCCATGAATCATTTTTTAATGATCAACATTCCAGAGAAAGATCAATTATAGAAAGAACTTTTGGAGTACTGAAGCAAGATTTCGTTGCTTTTTTGGCAAGGAGAGAACTGCATTACTCCCCACAAAAGGCAGCCCAAATTCTAAACGTATGTTGTGCACTACACAATATTTGTTTGATGTACAAAATACAAAGTGACAGTTTGGAAACTGAAGAAGATGCATATTTAGCTTTACCTTACAGCAATTCAGAAAGTAATTTGGACACAAAATTACTATATATAGCAAAAAGTATTTGAAATAATATAAAAATAATATGAGATGAAACTTAATAAAATAATTAAGTCGCAACTTAAATCATATATGAATATATGTAAATAAAAATATTTATTTGAAACTTGAATAAAAATTTTAATTCATTGGAGCTACTTAATATTTATATCTGTAATTACATACATATTAAAAACATAAAAAGAAAAATAATTCTTAGCAGTATATTAAGAAATAAACAAACAAACATAACACAAAGTAATTCATAATATTATTGTAAATAAAACTTAAAAAGAAAGAAGGGTAATCTCAATATTTACATCTACATATTAAATATTCTTGTTATTTAATTCAAAGATTTTTCTCTTCTAATTTTGCAATTTTACATTTCGTTGTTTATAATTGATTTTTCTTTAAAAATTCTAATTTCCCCTTTTTCAGATCAAACAAACGTTCCTTCCGTGCTTTTTTTCCATTTCATTTTTCTTGAAAAATTCAAACTTTTCTTTTTTTATTGTGTACATACGCTCCATTGTGTCACTACTCCGTTTTAAGTATTTATTGCTCGTTGAGATATTTTCATTTATTTTGTCTAATTCTGTTAATATTTGTTTTTGTTTTCATCACAGTTTTTTAAAAGTTGTTTCGAATTTTCTTGATATTTAATTTGATTGTCTACTTGTTTTTCTAATAAATTCTGCTTATTGGATAAACTACCACGGGTATATCGATGTGGAGTATATGGTGTACTTAAGGTTGTCTCACTATTGTTTAATTCTAAGTTATTGTTTAATTCTAAGTTATAGTGTAATTTATACATTTGCGTCATCATCTCTAATACTTGTGGTAGTAGTAATATTTATTTCTGCTCCATATCTACATGTACCACTCTCAGTTCTTCAATATAGTTATAAATTGCAAGCAGTTCAGCAACTTTTTGCTCCAGCGGTGAAAGGGAACACTAATTACTTGGTCCAGCTCGAATTTCTGAAATACTATTTTTGTTACGGCGAGACTTTACCTTTATGTGTTGCTTATAATCCGCCCATACCTTGGAATGCATTTGTAAAAAGGTTATATTGTAAGTTAATGTATTCATATTTATGTACATATGTACATGCATATTACAAATACCTTTTTCCACTTTTCTACCTCATGTGAAGGTGGACCTGCAGCATTCAAATCATGCGATAGTCTCTGCCATAACTCCGTGCATTTATTTTTGGCATTAGAAACATTTAGGTGTCCTTTTGCCAAATCTGCATGCAATGTCATGAATTCCACCATTATTTCATATTGTCTTGGCTTCGTATATAAATTCTTTTTAGACGTTTCCCTTTAAATAATTTTAAAATCAAAGCATTTAACTAACTTTTTTATTAATTAAATGTGTATTCTTAATTTCTTTTATGTATGTAAAAAATAACTATAAAATTTCCGCAATCAAAATGGCATTCGAAAAATGTCTATACGCTAATAACACATTTGACATTTGCTTTCGCACTACATAATTGCAATTTCGAAGGGGATTTTTTTGGTTTCCGAATGGGATTAAAAAATTCCCTTAATTTACGAACGTTCGGAAATAAGTTTCCGAAAATCGCACTACGTAATCCCATTTTTACGAATTCGTAAATTTTTCGATTTGAATAGAAATACATAACAACTCCCCCCCTTATTTTGTTATCATACCGTTCTTTACCAGTTTTTTGCTTCACCGTAAAACATACTCTTATTTTATTTGCAGCTTTTGCATCACCCCGCCAGCAGTTCTTCGATTGGTGACCAAATTTATGGCATTTGAAACATTTCCCGTTGAACTTCTTCCTATTGTTAAACTTCTTACTTGAAAATGCCAATTTTTCTTCAGGAGTTTCGTTGTTACGGTCAGATAACTTCGTCTCCTCAGACATCAAACGCTCTTTTACTAAATTTAAATCTAATTTGCCATTATCTACATTTTGCAGGGCCGTAACAAGTGGGTCCTATTTTTCAGGCAGCGTTAGAAATAATTGTGTTAATACATCACAGTTTTCTATTTTGGCCCCTGCCAATTTAAGTTGCCTAATTAAGTTCTCAAACGCCATAAAGTGAGATACAATTAAGTCTCTTTCATTCGTTCTCAATTTTGCTAGCTTCTTTCAGAAGTTGATTTACCAACGATTGTTTTGCAAACGCATTTTTCAAACTGGTCCACATCTCTTTTGCAGTTTCCTTTTCTCTTATGAAACTCAAACAGTCTGAATGAACAAAGGTTACTATTCTCTCTTTTGCTTTCTTGTCCTTCTTATTAAACTCAGCTAAGGCAATTGCTTCATTCGGGGGACTGTCGGTTAAAACAGCCAACAAATTCAGCGAATCCAGATGTGTTTTGACTCGAAATTGCCAGTCATCAAATCCGTCCCCTCTAAATTGGGGAATACCATGTAATTCTCGTGTAGTGTACCCAAAGCGCCATACAACATGACTGTGTATATTTGCCAACTTCAAATGTGTAGAGTGACTACCAATTGGCATACGATCGGATTACACCTTTGAAGTGTGCCAAAGACCATTGTCCGCTTTCATGTTGTATGACACTAATGACACAATATTTATTTGTAACCCAATATCTATTTGTAATACCCTTTCTTTTGTAAGTAAACATGTGTTGTAAACAAACATGTGTTAATCATTCTAGATGACTAGAATGATTTTCACAAGTAGTATATAAGCAAGTAAAATATGAAAATAAAATCAGACTGGATTTGGAAAAGACATAATTCGGCTGCTTAGCCTTGTTTGATTTCAACTTTAGTCTCACGATTTCGGCAGTTCTTTGAACGCCTGCGTTTTAGCTGGGACCTCACCAGCTGTATAAAATAAAAAAGAGGCTATAGGGGAAACAATAGGTCCCGCACCAACACTTAAACACAACATTTGGAAATACAAATTTTCCCTATAACCACCACATGGCGATCCTGCCAAATTCGAAACACTAAAAAAATATATAGTTGAGTCCTGCTATTATCCTGCACAACTGAAATGTCAGAAGCAGATATAAATGAAATTATTCAACGCTGGGAGAAATATATAGAGGAGAACACAACCGAAGAATACGAGCCAGTCAATACATCAAATTCACAGGAGGCAATACCACCATACACGCCACTACCACGATCCACAGGTCCTAAACCCATTTCCATTGAGGAATATAGAAGACGAAACAAAATCCAGGTGACAACTAAAGAAGTGCCATCCCAAAGCAAAACAAAGAAAAAAGAGCCGGCAAGAAGTTTCAACAACGCAGAGAGTTAGCTCTACTCTACAAAGAATTAACATTAGCCACCACAAAGGAGGCAACAAATAAGTAACCAATCTACTCTCTTTTATACACTAATGGTAGGACCCATTTGGGGCAACAAAATTGTAAATGAAAAAATGGGAAAACCCCAAAGCAAAGTTGAAATACAAGAGAACATTGTTAATAATGGAAGCAGTGAAAATAAGAAATTTGTAATACCAGAATACATTATAACTCTAATTATAGTAGCACTGGTATTATATATAGCTCATAAGATTAACAATTATTTTAAAAACTATGTACAGAAACATAGAGATAAGATAACAAATAATGCAATTACAGATGTTTAATAAAACATAAAAAAAAAATTTTTATATATGTATAAATGGAGGAAGTTATCATAGAATTAAAAGGATTATTGAGAAGTTTAAAGAAAAACCCAGGGAGAACTTACACAGAAAAAACTATACAAAATAAATTAGAGTACATTCAAGAAATAAAAGAAAATTTTCTCACATCTGAAACAGAAGAAAAAGATAGCGAAAAAGTAATAGCACTGAAACTAGAATTTAATAAGATTTACACCAATATTAAAGACTATTTGGTAAAAAACCAAAAAGAAAACAATACAATGGCAGCATTTAATCTTGACACTGTTTCAAAAGCACTACCATTATTCACTGGTAACTATATAGAGTTAGAAAGTTTCTTAATAACCGCAGAACTAATTAACAAAACTTTATCAGATACTGCAAAAATAGATTTCCTTCAGTATATTTATCCTGCCAAACTATCGTCTAATGTTAGAACGGCAATAGGAAGTTACAGCAAACCACAAAATTTTGAAATACTAAAAAATTTATTTTAACAAAGATTAAAAGCACTAAAACAATCCCGGAATTACAAAACAAACTAAGCACATTGTCCCAAGGAAAAATGTCAGTCAACTCATTTAAAGAAAAAATATTATATATAATAGACAGTCTAAACAAATTAGGCATAGAAGAATTAGGAAATACTGCGTCAGTAGCAGAAAAGAACGTAATAATTAAACTAAATAACAAACTAGCCCTAGACACTTTTAAGAAAGGACTAAAAGAAGACTTTAAATCGACTATATATGCGTCAAGACCAACGACACTGCAGGAAGCAACAGAACTTGCAATTGAACTTGAAAATGAAAGGAAAACAATTCCTAACGAAATTCTACACGTCAGAAGAGAGAAACCACGGTATCAACAACAAAATCACAACAGAAACAACACTTTTACTAACCACAACGACAGGTCTAACAATAACCAAAATTGCAACAGAAACAATTACACTAGAAATAATAATTATGTATAACAATTTCAATAATAATTAACAAAGAAACACTAATTTCACTAGACATAACAGATTCAATAACAACAACACTAGAAACAACAACAACCACAATCAGAACACAAACAGGAACAATAATAGACACATACATGTCATACAGAACTCGGGAAACCCAACAGGCTCTGAATATATCAATATTCCGGACAGCCAAAACTGAGAATATGGAAAATTTCAGACAATAACACAAATTTTATTATTACAATCTACAAAAATAGAAAACTAACATTTCTTGTCGATACAGGAGCCGACATAACACTGTGTCGTATGCAACCAGAATTCGAAGGTGAACCATATAAACCAGAAGAAAAATGTAAACTAACAGGAATCACCACAGAAGAAATCAATTCTTTAGGCACAATAAATTTAGAACTAACATTGAATGACGAAAAATGTAATCATTCCTTCCAACTAGTAGAATCAGATTTTCCAATAGAAACAGACGGCATAATAGGTAGAGATTTTTTTAAGAAATATCTCTGCAAAATAGATTATGAAACATTTACAATAGCTTTTTTTGTTAACAACAATACCATAACTCTTCCAATGCATACAAAAGCAACTACGTCAATCCAAATAAAAATTCCACCAAGAACAGAAATAATACAGGCAATAAAATTAAACTTAACAGAAGACAGCGTAATTTTTAATGATGAATTAAAACCAGGTGTATTTCTAAGTAATTCGATAGCCCCCAAAAATGGCATGACACATTTAAAAATTTTAAACACAACAAATGAAGAAATAACTTTACATGGCATTACACTCCAAACTGACCCACTAAAAAATTATGACATATTGTGTTACGACAATAAAAACAGCAACGAACGTTTTAACAAAATAATGAATGACTTAAATCTAGATCATGACGTCGAATATGCAAAAACACAGTTAAAAGAAATATTAAAAAAATATCAAAATGTTTTCCATTTAGAACACGAAAAATTAAGCGTCAACAATTTTTATACACAGAAAATCACAACTTCAGAAACTACACCCGTCTACATAAAAAACTACAGGCTACCACACTCACATACAAACATAATAAATGAGCAAGTACAAAAAATGCTTAATGAAGAAATAATAGAACCATCAATTTCCCCGTACAATGCTCCACTCCTTCTAGTACCAAAGAAAAATATGGAAGATAAAAAGAAATGCAGACTTGTTGTAGATTTTAGAAAACTAAATGACAAAATTGTTAATGACAAATTTCCTCTAACTAGACTAGAAGGTATTTTAGTCAAATTAGGTAGAGCTAAATGGTTTTCTACGCTCGATATGACTAGCTCTATTCATCAAATAGAACTGGATAGAGACTCCAGACCTCTAACTGCTTTTTCCACACCACAAGGACAATTTAAAAGACTACCATTCGGACTAAAAATTTCATCCAATAGTTTTCAAAGAATGTTTACAATAGCATTATCCGGACTAGAATCTGAGGCATTTCTTTATGTAGATGACATAATCGTGTACGGTTGTAGTTTAAATCATCATAACCAAAATTTAATAAAAGTTTTAGACAGATTACAAAAATACAACTTGAAGCTAAATCCAAAAAAATGCAATTTTCTAAGACCAGAAGTAGTTTACCTAGGACATTTAATAACAAAAGACGGTGTAAAGACAGACCCATCTAAATAAATATGATGTTATAAAGAATTACCCAATACCAAAGAACGCGGACGAAGTACGACGATTCGTAGCATTTTGCAATTACTACAGAAAATTTATACCAAACTTTGCTGACATAGCCAAAGACCTAAACGCTTTATTAAAGAAAAAACAAAATTTATATGGAGAAAAAAATGCCAACATGCCTTTGAAGAATTGAAAGAAAAGTTAATTAATCCACCGGTATTGCAATATCCAAATTTTGATAAACCTTTTATTTTAACAACAGACGCATCTAATTACGCATTAGGAGCAGTTTTATCACAAGGCGAAATAGGACAAGATTTACCCATTTCATACGCAAGTAAATCACTGCAAAAACTTGACATAAGCAAACCAGTAATAGAAAAAGAACTCCTTGCAATTCATTGGAGTATAAATTATTTCGAAACTTACCTTTATGGCAGAAAATTTATAGTTGTTACCGACCATAGACCACTAATTTCACTCTTTTCACACAAAAACCCTTCATCAAAAATGACTAGGATTAGGTTAGATTTAAGTGATTATGACTTCACAATCGTGTATAAAAAAGGAAAAATGAATACAAATGCTGACGCACTTTCCAGAATAGAAATTAACTCTGACATACTAAAAGAAATGATACCCCAAGAAATTGACGAAAAAGAAAAGAAAATATTAGTAACAACAAGGGCAATGAAAAATAAACTAAATGAGGCAAATAAGAATTTAAATGAGGCAAATAATATAATAAAGAATGGAAAGAATAATAAACATAATAATATGGAAACATGCATCTCTCAGAAGTCTGATCAACTTCAAATATGGGAATGCACATCCATAAGTGATATTAAAAATATTAAGAAACTGCAGTTTAATAAAATTGAAAACATAAAAGAAGTCGACATATATATCGAAAATAATATTGTGCACATAGGACGTGATGAAAATTCATCGAAACCAGTTTCGACTATGAAGAAATCACGTACCCAAAATGAAAATATGAATATAGGATGTAACGATAATTCATCGAAACAAGATTCGATTATGAAGAAGTTACATGCCGAAAATAAACAAGAAAATAATATGCATGCAAGAATCAGCGATAACTCGATTCGATTCTGAGGAAACTGATATCTAAAATGAATAAAGAAAATATTAAAGAATTAGCGCTAGCAAAGAATGATAAAATATTTGAAGTATATACAAAAGAAGAATTAAAAGAAGCATATGCAAAAATAAGAATAAATAATAAAAGTCCTCAACTAAAAATATTAATATATAATGCCCCAAAGAGAATAACAGATGACATATTGAAATATAAACTAATTGACGAATTTCATAATACCATACACTCAGGCCACTTAGGAATTTGAAAAACAATCATCAAACTAAAACAGCGCTACGTTTGGAAAAACATGAATAAGATGGTAAAGAAATTTGTATCATACTGTGACACTTGTAGTAAAAATAAACAAACAAAAAACACAAAAGAACCACTGACACTAACAGACACACCAACCAACACTTTCGAAGTGATTTCAATTGACACAGTTGGTCCTCTTCATATTTCAAATGATTACCGATACATATTAAAGATGCAATGTGAGCTAACTAAATTTGTTGTTGCATATCCAATGCCAACAAAAGATGCAATAACTACAGCAAAAACATTAGTCAATTTAAGGTACTTAAGTCCGACAGAGGGACAGAATTTAATAACGAACTTATGAAAAACTATTACAAATCAAACAAACATTTTCAACACCATACCACCATGAAACATTAGGTTCAATAGAAAGAAACCACAGGGTTCTTAATGAATTTTTGTTAACTACAGCGAATGAATGGGAAAAATGGATTCCATATTTTACATTTGCCTACAATACGGCACCACATATAGATAAAGGTTATACGCCTTTTGAATTAGTTTATGGGCACTTACCAAGCCTACCATCTGACATTGTAAACAAGAAAAAAAATTTATAATTATGACGACTACGTACAAGAGCTGCGAGTCAAATTATATTAAAACTATTACAATGTACATATAAATTAAAACTATATACAATGATACAAATAGTGCAATACACAAAAAAATTATCCCCATAATTTTTTCTTAAGGGTCAGGATGTAGTGTACCAAAGCGCCATACAACATAACTGTGTATATTTGCCAACTTCAAAGGTGTAGAGTGACTACCAATTGACATACGATCGGATTACACCTTTCAAATGTGCCAAAGACCATTGTCCGCTTTCATGTTGTATGACACTCATGACCCAATATTTATTTGTAACCCAATATCTATTTGTAATACACTTTCTTTTGTAAGTAAACATGTGTTGTAAACAAACATGTGTTAATCATTCTAGATGACTAGAATGATTTTCACAAGCAGTATATAAGCAAGTAAAATATGAAAATAAAATCAGACTGGATTCGGAAAAGACATAATTCGGCTGCTTAGCCTTGTTTGATTTCAACTTTAGTCTCACGATTTCGGCAGTTCTTTGAACGCCTGCGTTTTAGCTGGGACCTCACCAGCTGTATAAAATAAAAAAGAGGCTATAGGGAAAACAATAGGTCCCGCACCAACACTTGAACACAACATTAGGAAATACAAATTTTCCCTATAACCACCACACTCGATTCTCGCCCATAACATATTGTAAATCTTGGAATTACCAAATAAGGACACAGAATATTTATTTAAAAATAATATAAAAATAAACGTGTTCGTTACAAATATTTTTTTCAGACTGACTAAATTTTCAATATTTTCAAAGACAATATTTCAAAAACTACTACGATTGTAAAACTTATTTCAACATATGTAATATATATATATATATATATATATATATATATATATATATATATATATATATATATATATATATATATATATACTAGCTGACCCGTTCCGCGTTGCTGGCCCTAAGCAAACATTAGTGTTATATTACCACACGCTTTAAATTGAGCTTTTAACGAAATTTACGGCCTTTAAATAAAAATCCATTGAATACCTATCATAAAGTTTTGGAGTCCATACGTTACATATATAAGTATATTCTGTTTTATATGTATAGATCTTTAACTTATTGTACAATGTTGCACCTTAGTAAACGCGGAATATCTTGTGTTATCGAATGATGTAAAAATTTAGAAATATTTTTTAATGCGACATTTCGAAAGTTTTAAAATTTTATTTGGATCATTATTAACATAGATTTTTTGTAAATATCTTCGGAAGTACATAACCGATTTAAGAGTTTGATATCTCGTTTTGAAGAACATGACAACGGCTTTCAAAAAAAGTAAAATAAAATAAAAAAGCACAAAAAATAAATATATGTTTACATGTCATTGGTGGTGCAATATGAAAATTGGATTTTGCCACGCCCCTCCGCCCACAGACCGAAAATAAAAAATCGGACTTCACAGTGTCACCCGCCCTAGTATTCTGAAGGTTCCCTGAAAATGTCGTCAAAATCTGCCCAGCCGTTTTGGAGCCATTACGTTACATACATACATACATACATACATACACACATCCTATTTTATATATATAGAAGATATAGAAGATGTCTAAATGTGTGTATGATGACATGTGAATAAAATAGTGCACTGCAAACAAAATGAATATGGCCATCGCTATACTACTACATTATTTTCAATATTATTTAATAGGATAATCTAAATAAGAACATAAAGAGGAAACATTTCTGTTTTTTGTTTTTGTATGTATGTTTGTAATGTTTTCACACAAAAACTACTGGACCGGTTTCAAAAATTCTACCATTAGAAAGCTGCATTTTCACTGAGTGACATAGGCTATATTTCATAAAAAATAGGAATCCCTAATAAAAATGCATTAATGTAACCAAGGTGTGAAAAAATTAGTTACAAAAAATCTGTCATCGCGTGCGCTGCGAAACTATTTATGATAGGACGAAAAAATATTCTACAGTATTATAGAACGTATTAATATCTCCAAAAAAGTCTGCGATACCATATGTCCAACTAATGTGGTTATGCCACTGTAACTACTTTTTGCTATTAATGCATTTTAAAAGTTAAAAAAAGTGCCGACAATAATCAAACC
Organism: Germaria angustata; assembly: GCA_963681545.1. Lineage (NCBI taxonomy): Eukaryota > Metazoa > Arthropoda > Insecta > Diptera > Tachinidae > Germaria > Germaria angustata. The sequence goes on from OY812998.1 coordinate 87,124,260, forward strand.
ATATTATTCATACCTTTTTATTAATAATTATCCTATTAAATAAAATATAATAATAATAATGTAATAAATACCACGTTTATACGCACGTCTTATTTACAAATAGAACTATTTGCAAATAACTAATTCACTGTTTATACGGGAAATTGCATACAGAACTTATGTTATTATTAGTGATGCCATGTGACGAAAATATGATTGTTTGGTAAGTAAAACACAAAAAACGTTCATGAAGTGGCAACGTCTTCCTTTTTATTTGCAAATAGTGTCGTTATTCACGACTTGTTTAAGTGAGTTAATAAGTTACAATAAAAAAGTTATACGGCAACATTCTTCTTTTTTATTTGCAAATAAGACGTGCGTATAAACGTAGTAATACACACATTTAGACATACATACATATATGTATATTCTGTTAACACTTACATGTAGAAACATTTTATATATTCCAGATGGACTGTTTTTATTCAGTTCTTCTTCTGGAATATTCAGTACACATACATATTTGTATATCTGTCCTTCTTCTTCCTGTTTAATATTAATCTACGTTAAAACATTATAAATTAGATAATAAGCCTGATTGTATACACATACATACATACAAAATATTCATATTTTGTTGAATATAGAAAATGTGATGCTGATGATTTTTAAATTCGTTATATCTTTTGAATGGACTATCCGATTTTAATAACTTAAAAATTATTTGTCAGGTATTGAAACGATCTTTATTGAAATATTTTTAATAGGATAATTATTAATAAAAAAATATTAATAAAAAGGTATGAATAATATGGTTTGATTATTGTCGGTACTTTTATTATATTTTAAAATGTATATGTAAAATGTAAAAAAGTACTTATAGTGGCATAACCACAGTAGTTGGACATATGGTATCGCGGACTTTTTTGTAGATATTAGTACTTTCTATTACTACGTTTATACGCACGTCTTATTTGCAAATAACAAAGAAGAATGTTGCCGTATAACTTTTTTATTGGAACTTATTAACTCACTTAACAAGTCGTGAATAACGACACTATTTGTGCCAGTTTACATTCAACGATTTTTGTCGCTGCAATTTTTGTCTTCCTTTCTTTAAAATTGCATTTGCGTTTACATTGAACGATTTTTGTCGCAGATATTTTATGCATACATATATACATACATACGTATGTAATTTTTGATATTTTCTTTTTTAAGTATATTCTTACGGTAAACAAACAAGGAATTTATGTATTACGAATTGCGGCAAAAAGGAATTGCAAGAGTACATGCCTATGTGTACTCTTTTTAGTTTATCTCTTCCCCTATTAGCTCTATTCCCCCTATTTACCCACAAACTAAGAATTGCAGCGACAAAAATCGTCCAATCTAAACAGGCACTAAAGGTGAATTCACCCATTCGTTCTGAACGAAATTTTTGTTGTTGTTCCGTATTAAATTTACTCTCTTTCTCAAAATAGAGACGTCAAACTACATATAAAAAAAAATCGTTCGGAACATTTAGAACGGTTGGGTGAATTCACCTTATGAATGACGCAAGTGAAGAAAACAAACTGGGTAGCACTTTCAAACTTTTTCGGTTTTAAAAAATAAAGGCATTTTCTGTATATACATATATATCATATATCTGTATATGTATATCATAAAGAGATAGCAAAGCTATTTGTTTTTATATAGATATCTCTTCACACAAACTTTATGCACGTTTTACAAAGTTTATGCAAAATATGATTCGGACCCTTTTTATACGTCAAAGTTGGGTATTCTGTGTATGGCTGACTTCCTAAATGTATATTTACAATGTATCAATACAGTATTAATACCAAGTTGATACATTGTGTATATGCTTTTTTAATACTTTGCATACTGTTGATTTGCAACCGTTACATCGTTTAGGAACATTTATATGCATTATATCATTCGTAATAAAGCGAACAATGGTAGAAGAGCATATTTTATTGCAAAAAGAAACACGGGTATCAAAAAGGATACCAAAAACAAGGCTTTGTGCAAACAATTGATGCACTAAATTTTTTTACTAAGCTAATTTATATTAATTTTTTAGAAACTTCTGTGTTTATTACTATTAAATGGTTCACACAAAAACCATTTTTTACTTCAATAATTTTTTAGAAACTTCTGTGTTAATTACACAAAACCATTTTTTACTTTAATAAAAAATTAAGATAAAAAAGTGAACATAGAACATATATTAAAATATAAGAAAACCGATTACTTTTCTTCCTGCGTCGCCATTGTACCGCGTGTTGTATTCATTTTGCATCTACATTTTTTTGGATGCTTTTCTTGCTTTTTCTTGCGTATTAACTACAACAGTGATGCAAATAGGAACAAAATACATTGTAAAAATTTTTAGGGTTGCATTTAGGAATACGCTGCAATGTATTACTACAAAGCAACATGCGTTTAGGAAGTCAGCCTATATCACAAAGTTTATGGTGTATATTCTGTGCTGTATATATTCTGTGATGTATATGCGAGCACGTTTTTTTACTGATGCCCGTAATTTCACTGCCAAGTTATCAACCGCGTATTTAAAATTTAGTTATTTTGACTCGTTGGTAGCCTTACCGACCAGATAAACGGTGGTTTATTTTACCCCGACCATTTCAGTTAATTCGACTGTGTACTAGTATTGTTAAGCAAATGAATATACATACATATTTTTCCTTGAGGAAGCAGTGAAAGAAAGTATGGAAGATAATCTCAGTCCATTGAATATCACTTTGAATTTTGATGCCAAGAACATCAAGATCTTCTAAATCCTAGATATTTATATCACACATAGTCAATAATGGAGCAGGACGTTCTGTTGTATATTTATGCTTAAGCATAAAAAACTGGGTCCTACGAGCGTTATAAGCCTGACTGGATCCGGAGATTGCTTCAAGATCGTGATTAAGCCTCTGGACACCAATCTTGAACAAGATTGGCCTTCTGACAAATAATGTCAAATTCTGCTGTCATCTGCAAAATAGTAGATATAGTAGAAATATTGACATAAAAGGTCATTAAAAAAATAAGAAATAGTTTAGGAGATAGAACGTGAACCTGTGGAGATACCGCAAGAAGTGCTCCAAGCCACACTCTGTCAAGCGCCTTGAAAATAAACAGAGCCAGTGTTTTACTTTCTTCAAAAAGGTAAACAGAATATACAATTTCTCCGGAAATTTGGCTAGCAGGTCACACGTAAACTAGCCCTAGCTGAAACCATACTGGCGGTCATTAAGTAAAATGTTGGACTCTACATAGGCCCCTTTCACATTCGGCAACTATACTTGCGCAATTCTTGTGTTTGTTGGTGTGAGAGGAAAGGTCGGGTTGAAGGGGGAATAATTGCCGAGATTCGAGTACAGACTTGCTTGTACTTGGCAATTCTGTTTCTGCTGTCATTCTTGGCTTGGGATATTTATTTGTTTTTGACATTGTCCTTTATTTCTTCTTCGGCGTGTTGTCTAATTTCGTTAAAATTTTATATTCGTTAATATACCCGCTTTGAATAAAAATTTAAAAATGAAAAAGTGGAGTAGAAGTGAACAAGAAAATTAAAATTGCTTAACAAAGTTGCTGAATGTGAAAATAGAAGCAAGTTCAAAAGAAAATAAGTGAAAATGAAAATTATACTTGCGCAAGTATAGTTGCCGAATGTGAAAGGGGCCTTACCTATCAAAAAGGGAGCTAAAAGTACTTACAATCACTATAGAAAGTGCAGAACAAATTCAATTGTGAGGTAATTTTCAGGTTTGGTAGACTGCACAGGTACTACATTTAAGTTCATGATACAGTGCACTAAAAATGTTGGCTACTGGACAAGCTAGTTTCATAGAATATGCACTACTTTAAAACTAATGCTAGAGTTTGATTTGGTTCAGGAGAGTTCTCGGTCTTGAAAAAAGCTAAAGTAAACCGCACACGGACGAAGAAATAATTTTGTCGTTACTCGGGCGAAGTTTGATTGCTTTCGAAAATTACTCGCAAATAACCAGCCAGAGGGTTACATCTAGCAACCGGTTCAATGAATATTTGTTCATCCTTTAGAAGTTTGAATTGAAGTACTAACATTATTCTTTACTCTTAACGAAGGACCAAAAGCTTTTGTTACCCCGGTAATCAGTGATTAGTGGCTGAATTTTTATTATTACGCCAGATGCTAAATACTTCCTCTCTAGAATATAATTTAATTGCTGTAATATCTAAGTAAAGAAATACAGTAAATATGGAAATATTTGTGGATATATTATATTTCTTTTGACTAAAAACCAAACTTAATATTCGATTTGTTAAAAAAAAATTATCAAAATTAAAGTTGACTTAATTAACTTATGCACGCATTCAATTTAAAATTAAATCATTTGATTATAGTTATGATGTCTGTTTATAACCATATATAAAAATTATTAGACAAGATATTAATATATACATTTTTTGATTCTGTTTAACTGTCCTTTAAAGTGTTTTTACTGTGATGGTATTAAAACATTTATAGATTTAGGCTTTCAGTTTGGCGCCTTCAGGTATTAGCAGGATTATATTCGATGGATTGTCTTGTAATATCGTCAGGTGACTTTATCATCGTTTAATCAATTCCAAAAATCGATGTTGGAGACCGTATTTGGCCAAAAAATTCTGAGGACACGTCTAAGACAACGATTGACAAAAGCTTGTAAGCATTGGATTTAGCTTTTGGATAAGTTCCAAGTCTCCCAGTTATAGAGGATATCAAATTTACCGTTGGAATGGAATCCATTTATCTTCGTCCGAGCTGTGATGCTGCTGGCCCTCCAGAATCTATTAAGCATGCCGAATGACTGCTTTTCTTTGCATAGTCTATTTTGGATGTATTTTTTGCTGCCTCTGCTTTAGATACAAGCTTCCCAGATAGCGGAAGCATTCATTACATGGGTTGTGATAAAAATAAATAAGATAGCGGAAGCATTCATTACATGGGTTGTGATAAAAATAAATATAAAATATTAAGATCTCGCGACTTTGTTTTGAATTTTAAAAATAGTTTTCCAATACTAAGGCTCGAACCAGTTTTAGGTCGTAAACCTAATGACATATTTATTCGGAAAAGAGGTGGGTATGAGACTAACATTCAGACGCTGATTTTAATAAGGTGGCATATTTTTTTGTCTAAATATTTATGCTTGTGAAAAAAATTAAGAACGATTTCATTTAATGTGTTGCTTTACGAAGAAAATATTTAAGGCATTTGTGTTTAATAAGAGTGATATTCCTCCAAAATGACAAGTTATACTCACATCTGATAACATCAGAATGAAGCTTGTATTGTATAGTTGTAAAGTGGGGTCCAATAAGAATTGGCAGCAAATTGCGTTTCCTCCATATGGACAAATTAGTGGAAAATAAAAGGAATTTTCATAAAAATTAAATGTGAGTTTTGCGGAAACATGAGTCTTACTGAACTATATAAGCTGGGGAAGATTTATTTTTTCTTTTCGACTAATGTTAAAAAAACTTGCATGTCTTTAAAATTATTGGCAAAATAGGTAATATTTTTCTTTGGATTCTCTAAGAGTTCAAAAATGAAATTTATTTCTGATTCCCCTAAGAAATATGAGCATTTTTAAGATTTTCATTAAGAAACACTTCTGGCATAAAAACCAAATTCAACACACACAGCATATCGAAAAGATTACAAAACCGTAACATTTATTGGTCAGTTTAAACCCCTATTTAAACAACTTCTAATTTATATCTGACTCCCAGGATTGAAATTTTACCAAAATTGTCCAACCGAAACTACAGCAAATTTAAAAAAAATCACAAACGGTTCGGTGGCCACATATCACGCTACCTGAAATCCAAAGCTGCCACTAATGCGCGTCGGTTTGTGTTTAGGTTATATCACGGGAGATTTTCTGAAAAAATTATAGATCCAGCAAAATTTAAAAAAATTGCTGAAAATGCTTTTGTAGTATTTCGGTAGTTCGGTAACCACATATCGCGCTACCTGCAATCTAAAGCTGACACTAATGCGCGCCAATTGGTGTATAGGTTATATCCCGAGAGACTTTCAGAAAACAAATATAGATCCAGCAAACTTTCAAAAAATAAAAAATCGCTGAAGAAGCTTTTTTAGTATTTTATATATTACACACAAACGGTTTAGCAATCACATATCACGCTACCTGCAATCTAAAGCTGACTTTAATGTGCGTTGATTAATGTATAGGTTATATTGCGGGAGACTTTCAGAAAAACAATTACAGATCCAGCAAACCTTAAAAAAAATAAAAAAAATTGCTGAAAATGCTTTTTTTAGAATTTCGGTGGTTCGGTAACCACATATCACGCCACCTGCGATCTAAAGCTGACTTATATACGCGCCGATTGGTGTATAGGTTATATCCTGGGAGACTTTCAGAAAAAAATTATAGATCCAGCAATCTTTCAAAAAATAAAAAATCGCTGAAATTGTTTTTTTTTAGTATTTTACATATTACAAACAAACGGTTCCGTGCCCACATATCAGGCTGCCTGCAATCCAAAGCTGATATTAATGCGCGTCGACTGTTGTATAGGCTATATCCCGGGAAACTTTCAGAAAAAATTATAGATCCAGCAAACTTTCGAAAAATATAAAAAACGCTGAAAATGCTCTTTGTATTATTTTACATATTACACACAAACGGTTTGGCAACCACATATTATGCTACCTGCGATATAAAGCTGACATTTATGCGCGCTGATTGGTGTATAGGTTATATCCCGAGAAACTTTGAGAAAAAATTATAGATCCAGCAAACTTTTACAAAATAAAAAAAATCGCTGAAAATCCTTTTTTAGTATTGTACATATTACACGCTAACGGTTCGGTAGCTACATATCACGCTACCTGCAATCCAAAGCTGGTATTAATGTGCGTCGACTATTGTATAGGCTATATCCCAGGAAACTTTCAGAAAAAAATATATATCCAGCAATCTTTAAAAAAAAAATCGCTGAAAATACTTTTTTGGTATTTTACATATTACAAATAAACGGTTCGGCATTGACATTGAGGGGGCTTTCAACAACGTGCATACCGACACACTTATCCATTCTCTGGACCAGTTTAATGTCAACCGGGCGATACGCGACTGGATTGGAAGTATGCTAAGGAACAGATGGATTAATTGTGAGGCGCACAATATAAGTATATGAAAAAGGGTGCAATGTGCAACTCCACAAGGGGGGATTTTGTCACCCCTTCTATGTACCACAACAATATATACCCTTATTACAACTCTGACCGATGAGGGATTCGAGACAGTCTGCTATGCAGATGACGTCATGATACTTCTGAAGGGAAGGGATCCAAATCATTTGTGCAGGAAGGCCGAGGAGGCATTAACCCTGGCACACAACTGGGCTCAACCAAGAGGGTTGAACGTTAATCCAGAAAAAACTGAAATTGGCCTATTTACAAGAAAGACGAAGATAGCTCCATATGATGAGCCGCGCTTTCTTGAAAGGACAATAAATATTTCCGACAGGGTGAAGTATCTAGGAGTCATTCTTGATCGGAAATTAAAATGGAAAGACCACATAAACGAAAGAGTCAAAAAGGCTCATATATGTTGGGCAATCTGTAAACGGGCCGTAGGCACAAATGGGGGCTGAATCCAGAGATGACACACTGGCTTTATAGTAGCGTCATCAGGCCGATTATGACCTATGCTTCTATAGTGTGGTGGACGTCGATGGAATATAAATGCAACATCAAAGCTATACAGAAAGTTCAGAGAACCTGCTGTCTTGGTATAAGTGGGGCCTTCCGAACGACATCAACAGGGGCGATGGAAACAATATTATCTATCCAGCCAATCGAAATTCGTATAAAATACGCAGCGGCTCTTGCAGCAAACCGTCTAAAGGTGATGGGTGAGTGGATCGATCAGGAACACGAAGCGCATCATCAACGAATCCTTACGGCCATAGGAGAGTCCATACCGGAAAATGTCGCAAGTGACCGCATACCGGAGACTAGACTAGAGGCCAACTGCGGAACATTGATCCCCGACATCCATTCCTGGTTGACCGATCCTTGGAACCAGATCCTCATGGGGCTTCATTGTTACACGGATGGATCAAGGTCGAGAGGGAAAACGGGACTTGGTGTTTATATAGAAAACACCACAGAACTGTTTTTCCGCCTGCCGGACTATTGCACAGTTTTGCAGGCGGAAGTTCGGGCGATAACGGAGTGTATCAGGGAACTCAACGTAATGGGGAGGTCAGGACTTGTGAATATATTCACAGATAGTCAGATGGCCATTAGATCAATCTCAAAGGAACGCACTAAATCACGTACAGTTTGGGATTGCAAAAACGCTATTAACAGTTACTCGACACATGGTGAAGTGCGCATCATATGGATGCCAGGGCACGCGGGGATAACTGGAAATGAGAGGGCAAACTCACTTGCTTCTAGGGCAATAGAGTTAAGTAATATAAGCTTGGAATGCGCGAAACCTTTCGATGCAGTTAAATCCGAGCTAAAGACTTGGGCACATAGGGCCCATTCAACTCTCTGGAATAACGGAACCATGGGAATCAATACAAAAATTCTATGGGGAGATCCAGACGAGAGAAGAACGAGGGAGCTGCTAAAACTTAGCAAGCTCGAACTAAGTAGAATAATGGGAGTTGTCACAGGGCACTCTCTACTACTGGCACATTTTAAACGCGTCGGAATAGCGGGAGGAGATGAATGTAGAGCATGTGGGGAGGAGAGCGAAACATTGGAACACTATTTGTGCCAATGCCCCGCCTTCTCACAAATAAGATCCCGATATCTTGGGGGTGACATCTTACCAGACATAAGCCGATTACGGGGAATATGCTGGAGGAAATTAAGGAACTTTGTGAGTGACACGGAGTTTCTCTAGACCTTTGGGTCAATATGTTATGGTTAAATTCAAAGGAGCGCACAACAAGCCTTCACTGGCTTAGGTGTATGTCGTGTGACATGGGCTGACATACCCCTCCAATCAACTTAACCTAACCTAACCCTAACCTAGGTATATACTATATATATATATATATATATATATATATATATATATATATATATATATATATATATATATATATATATATATATATATATATATATATATAGGTATATACTATATATATATATATATATATATATATAGGTATATACTATATATCTATATATATATATATATATATATATATATATATATATATATATATATATATATATATATATATATATATATAGGTATATACTATATATATATATATATATATATATAGGTATATACTATATATCTATATATATATATATATATATGTATATATATATATATATATATAGATATATTATATATATATATATATATATATATATATACATATATATATATATATATATATATATATATATATATATAGGTATAAACTATATATCTATATATATATATATATATATATATATATATATATATTATGTATATATATATGTATATATATATATATATATATATATATATATATATATATATATATATATATATATATATATATATATTATATATATATATACACATATGTATATATATATATATATATATATATATATATATATATATATATATATATATATATATATATATTATATATATACATATATGTATATATATATATATATATATATATATATATATATATATATATGTATATATATACATATATATATGTATACATATATACATATATATATATATATATATACATACATACATACATACATATATATATATATAAATATATATATATATATATATATATATATATATATATATATATATATATATGTATGTATGTATGTATATATATATACATATACATATATACATATATGCACAGGGCATACTTTGGGGACAAAAAAAATTTGCATTTTTTGGGACGCAATATTGTAAAATGTGTTATATCATTCATATATATGCCGATTTTTTCATCAGATCTTATTAAAATCAGAGAAAAATGATTTTTACTTTATTGCGCATAGTTTGAAGACAATATTTTATCTAGCGTGTACTATCAGAACACGTCCTTAAACTATGCAGTATTTAAATGAAAATTCATATAGCCAGATAAATCAAATAGTTCCCAGGTTTTTGATTACCGCCGCCATTTTTTATTCTTGCCGTTGTGTTTTAGCGTCAAAATGTGCTGCCAAGTTTCTTGTGGTTGATTGTCAACCACCATACAAAAAGTTACGTGTATATATTCTATGGTATTTGACAGTAAGAAGCAGCTTTCATTTGAAAATTCGATTATTGTTAAAAAAAAGGGGAAAAACGGTCTGAAGAAAATGAAATATTGCCATATTTTCTTTTGTGGCAACACGATTTTTTTAAGATTTAAGACTTCATATTTTTATGTATGTACTATGTATGTATGTATGTCCTGTTTCACACACATCAAGTTTTCTTGATCAAGTTTCAATTCAGCTGTGAGAAAGATAGAGAAAGTAGTACATACGTTCTCTATCATTCTCACAGCTGAATAAAAACTTGATCAAGAAAACCTGATGTGTGTGAAAGGGGACTATTATTCTATTAAGTGAAAAATATACGTGTTTTACAATTTATATTTATCAGTAGTCAAATTATATGCTACGATATTTAGATTGTCACACAACATAACAGCATTTAATGAAAGTTCGATTAATAAATACTTTAAAATATTTATTTATACACATACATATATATGTATATGTATATACATATATGTATGTACATATATGTACATATATATTGTAAACATATACATATATGTATAATAATGAAAACTTATTATACATATACTTATTATACATATGTATGTATATACACATACTTATACTCAATTACATCGGGGCAGTAATTCTTGAAAAAACAAACGAGGTTTAGAAGATATAGCCTTAACATACATACATACATACATACATACATACATACATACATACATACATACATACATACATACATATTTTCATATGTGCTAAAATAAAAAAATTTGAAAACGGTATTCGATGATTTTGTGATATTTTTCAAATGAATGCAGGAGGGCTGCCTTTTCCGAAAAAAATGTTGCTTGAGAGATATTACCCTAACAAATTTTCAAAAGTGCCAAAATAGGAGATTGGTTTTTTTAAACACTAAATCCGATTTGTGTTCAGAACACTTTGGGTGCAAGACGTTTTAAAATCGACAATATTTATAATGAGTACACTTATGTCGTCTTTCTTGCCACTACATAAAATTTATGATGTAGTGCCATTAAAAAACATGATCAGTTTTTTTTTTAATTAATTTTGGTTTGTAAAGATGTGTTAATGAACAATTTAAACTTTAATCCTTGTTCAGAAACAGTTATTTATAGACCAAAAAGAATTCGAAAATCATAATCTTATATCTCGGCGATACAATTCTCAAGTGACTTTGATTTCACTTCTATGGGCAGTTTCCAAACACTGCGCCGCATTTTTTTTTGCAATATTTTGATTGAAAACCTACTTGTTTTTTATATCCTTATAATAAGATCTAAATTATTGAAGTTCCACATTAAAATTTTGTAACACGTCCACTTTTGCTAATAAACACTTGGTTAATTGTCAAAAAGGCCATAACATATACCTTGTTATATATTACTAGCCTTATGATTATATATACATATGTACATATATAGATAGTAAGGCAATTTTGGTTTCGGTGCGAATAGATATAATTGCAATTGTACAACAATAAAATGCTTACTCCCACCGTATAATTGGACAATCGATATGAAAGGCTTTTCTGTCGCTTATTTGCACATAATTTGTATGACAACAGAACTTTTGTATTTTTTGATTTTCAGATGTCTATTTGAGGAATCTACATTATAGATGCACAGGTACACATATGTATGTACATATGTAAGTACATATGTAAGAATGAATTGCCGAGTTATAAGAACAAGGAGTTCTCTGCAAATAAGCTCTCTTTGTAATTTTATAGTTCCTAGAAGTATAGATACATACATACCCCAAAAGTACACACATATGTACATATATACACAGTAACATATAGGTCATGGAAAGCGTTCGGTGACGATGACGCGAGTTCCATGATATTTGCACACCCAAAAATTGCTCAACGTGCCTAAAGAAGTTTTCGCTTCAAAAACAAATGAACATACCACGGCACTATACTACCTGTAAATTTTACCTGCTTTGGAATGATTTTGAATTATAAACATCGCATTAAAAATTGTTTGGTGTACACTTGCATGCAATTTCAAATAAGAAATGAAAAGTTGGTTGTCAACTGAGACGTAGGGTTAAGTATTGCAATCTTTCCTTTTTTTCATATTTGCTTTTACATTAGTTATAACACAAAAAGAAATGGTACAAAGATATCGGGAATCCGAAATCAATTATAGAATATATGTACTCAATAAGAATACGTGTTTTAATATCATCGTATATATTGCGTAAAACTTCGGAAAATACGCACATCTACCATTGGGCAAATAAGTAACCAGATCTATTTGTAAGTATGTAAAGAAAACATCAACTCTGGTTATAAAAATATTTACATATGTGTGGCAGCACTTGTGTGTATATGCATTTATGGCGTCTTCATTTGATACACAGAATATACACAGAATACCCAACTTTGACGTATAAAATGGGTCCGAATCATATTTTGCATAAACTTTGTATAACGTGCATAAAGTTTGTGTGAAGAGATATCTATATAAAAACAAATAGCTTTGCTATCTCTTTTACACAAACTTTATGCACGTTTTCAAAGTTGTCGGGTCTAGGTAGTTTATGATTTGATACATAAACTACACATAGACCCGACAGCTTTGAAAACGTGCATAAAGTTTGTGTGAAAGGGAGAGCTAATCTATTTGTTTTTATATAGATATCTCTTCACACAAACTTTATGCACGCTATACAAAGTATGTGCAAAATATGATTCGGACCCTTTTTAAACGTCAAAGTTGGGTATTCTGTGTATATTCTATGATTTGATATTCAACAGTGATTTAGTAAGGTACATACCACAGAATATACACAGAATACCCAACTTTGACGTATAAAAAGGGTCCGAATCATATTTTGCATAAACTTTGTATAACGTGCATAAAGTTTGTGTGAAGAGATATCTATATAAAAACAAATAGCTTTGCTATCTCTTTTACACAAACTTTATGCACGTTTTCAAAGTTGTCGGGTCTAGGTAGTTTATGGTACATACTTAAATATAAAAAATAAAAAAATAATATCAGTAGACGTCCAATAGTACGAATTATATAATGTCAGGGTTTTCGTAATGTTGGAAAATTCGTACTGTTGGACCAAAGTGTTTTACTCATTTTTTTTAACAAAAAATTAAAAAATAATTCATTAGTGCTGTGACATTGGGTGGCATGTACATAACCCAAACTTTTCCATTTTTAGTGTATGTTCCAAATGGAGCAAAGCCGAAAGAAAAGCCGTTAAGTCTATATTTGGGAGTTTGGAAAATTGAAATAAGCTTCCTTCTCTAAAGGAATGTTTCAATGTCTTTCGTAACTCACCAATTCTGAACACAAGAACTCCTCAATAATTAAAAAGTTGGACTGACAATCAACGGAGGTACAAAAATATTATAAAAGTAAGTTTATCAAATGTGCAAACAAATGTTATTAATATATAATTTTTTTTATTTTAGATAAATAAAAATACAAATCCTAGCTCATAAAGTAGCAGGAGAATAATTTAGTTGAGTTCCATATAAAGTTGCTAATCAACTAAAAATTTTAATACCAGTTGGAACAAAAATAATTATAGTTGCAGATGTAAAATATGCTCGTGTATCCACATCTATCCCAACAGTAAATATATGATGAGCTTAAAACATAAATCCTAATAATCCAATAGCAAGTATAGCATAAATTATTCCAAATGAATCAAATGTTTCCTTTTTTTCTGATTCTTGACTAATAATATGGGAAATTATTCCAACTTCAGGTAGAATTAAAATATACACTTCAGGGTGACCAAAAAATCAAAATAAGTGTTGATATAAAATTGGGTCTCCACCTCCTGCAGGATCAAAGAAGGAAGTATTTAAATTACGATATGTTAATAACACAGTAATTGCTCCTGCTAGTACTGGTAAGGATAATAAAAGTAATAAAGCTGTAATTGCTACTGATCATACAAATAAAAGTATTTGATCAAAAGTAATACCTGTTGCTCATACATATATTAATTACTGTTGTAATAAAAACTACAGCCCCTAAAATAAAAAAGATTTCAGCTGAGTGAAGAGAAACAATTGCTAAATCAACAGATGCACCTCCATGAGCAATATTAGATGATAAAGGAGGGTATACAGTTCATACTCTTCCAGGTCCATTTTCCTAAAATAGAAGAGATTCCAGCTAAGTGAAGAGAAAAAATTGCTAAATCAACAGATGCACCTCCATGAGCAATATTAGATGATAAAGGAGGGTATACAGTTCATCCTGTTCCAGATCCATTTTCCACTATACTACATTAAATAGCCTCTAAACCCACCAATAACACAAACAAATATACTTAGTTAATAATTTTAAATATAAAGGAAAAGTATTTAATAAAGAAGTAGGAAAAATTAATCATCTAAGTATTCTCCCTCCAAAAATTATAAAAATTAAAAATCCTATTATTCTTTTTAATATTACTCAACCCTCATCATTTAGTATATTTAAAGAAAAAAAATTGGAATCCCCAGTTATAGTATAATAAACTAAACGAAAAGAATAACAAACAGTTAAACCTGTAGAAAAAAAATAAAAAAAAAGAAAAATAATTAATACAAGATAAAGATACTATTTTTATAATTAAATCCTTAGAATAAAATCCAGCTAAAAAAGGTATTCCACATAAACTAAACTAGCAATATTAAAACAAGAAGAACTAAAATGTACATATTATTAATCTTAAACTACCTATTAAACGAATATCTTGTGAATTATTTATATTATGAATAATAGCTCCTGCACATATAAACAATAAAGCTTTTAATAAAGCATGTGTTAATAAATGAAAAAAAGCTAACTTATAAAATCCTATAGATAAAATTCTTATTATTAAACCTAATTGTCTTAAAGTTGATGATGCAATAACTTTTTTTAAATCAAATTCATAATTCAGTGTTTGTTGAACCTTCGTAGTGAACAGACGTATTAGCGGTATTTTTTTTTACACACTAAACAAACAACAATCCAAAAGAGAAATATATTCGTGATAAGTACTGATTCGTAATAAGTACAGTTTTTGTGAAATTTGCTTTATTTGCATTAATAATTTTGCATATAATCTGAAACAAAAACAGAAAACAAAAAAAAAACACAAACAAAGTGACTGAGGAATACTCTGCATGAGTACCTCAAAAACAAAAAATTGCGAAGTGAGTTCTAACGGCAGAAATGCCTATTTTACTGTGAGTTCTGAAGCTCTTAATGCAAACAATAAAAAGAAAAAATTGGATGACAGTCTTTTTCTAACGGCAAAGCCAATTTTACGTGAGCGATCAAATTCGCTTACTCCGATGCCAAGTAGTGATTCGGTAACATTACCATTGCCTAGTTCATCGTTATTTAAGTCAGCGCCATTATCCGCTCTGGGCTCGTGTTCATCACTTAACCCAGTTATCACAATGGACGATAATATTCAAAAACCTAAAGTGCCTGTCGGAATGGACAGATATGTAACGGTAGTAAAGCGCGGGCGAAGCCCAAATTCATCCAAAATCTCATCTGTTCCGAAAATATCCAGAGACAACGACGCCGCCTCAGCTAATCGTCAAAACCGGTTTAAAATATTACAAGATGACAGCGATAAACCCGAAGAATCTTCGAAAAAAACTTCAAAACCACCACCAATCTATCTGAGACAAAAAAACTCGAACACACTTATTAAAAAACTAATCTCGGCCATTGGTGAAAAGTCATTTCACATTGTTCCAATAAAACGTGGTAACATTGATGAAACAAAAGTTCAAATATATGATGAAAAAGATTTCCGCAAAATGGTTAACGAATTCGAAAAAAATAAAACAAGTTTCTACACATTCCAGCTTAAGAGTGCTAAAGGCCTACAGATCGTATTGAAAGGCATAGATTCTTATGTTGTTCCTGAGGAAATAAAAGATGCTCTCACCCTCCAGGGATTTAAGGTAAAGAATGTCTCTAACATAATAAACAGGGAGAAGATCCCCCAACCCTTATTTCGCGTTGAATTGGAGCCAAATGATATAAAATTGAAGAAAAATGAGACCCATCCAATTTATAATTTAAAATATCTGTTATACCGGAAAATTACAGTCGAAGAACCACACAAGCGCTCAGGACCCGTACAGTGCCATAATTGTCAAGAATATGGCCATACGAAAACTTATTGCAAATTACCGTCTGTTTGTGTTGTGTGCGGTGAATTACACAACACTGCTATTTGCAATAAGTCGAAGGACCAGAAGGAAAAAAAGTGCAGTAATTGTGGAGGTAATCACACTGCTAACTACAGAGGATGTCCTGTATTCTCTTTTGTGAAACAAGCTATGACCCAAAAGCCTAAAGTAACTCCAGCTCAAGCAGGAAATACGTACTCCGCTACTCATCCCCTAATGGCCCAACCAATCACTTCACATGTATCGTATGCTGACGCTGTGAAGATCAACTCTATTCCCGTTCAAAAAGTGTCACCACCAAACAACACAACAAACGCAAATGCAAGCTTTAATTTCAATCGCCTTGAAGCTACTATTGATAATCTGGTGCAAACTATAAGCAACTTTACGACAAATATGACTAGCATGATGCAAGAAATGCTGCGAATGCAGAACACTCTGCTTCTAGCATTAGTTAACAAGCCATGAACACGTTAAAGTTATGTTTCTGGAACGCAAACGGCATTCGCCAACATAGAAACGAACTAGAGCACTTCCTCACGGTGAAGAATATTGATATAATGTTGGTGTCTGAGACTCATTTGACTTCGAGAAGCCTTTTTAAAATGAGTGGCTACACCTTATATGATACAAAGGACCCGAGAGGAAGAGCATGCGGAGGATCAGCAATTCTAATAAAGTCAAGACTCAAGCACTATATTCTTGAGAACACTTGTGAAGACCATCTACAAGCAACAAATATTTGCATCGAAAATTTTTGTTCAAATCTTGTGATATCATCAGTTTACTCCCCTCCCAGATTTTCAATCAGTGAGGATCAATACGAGGATTTTTACAAAACTCTTGGCCCTTGTTTCGTAGCAGCTGGAGACTACAATGCAAAGCATACGTTCTGGGGGTCGCGTCTTATTACTCCTAGAGGCCGAGCATTGTTCAACACAATTTCAAAAATGGATTTGGATGTCATTTCTAGTGGGGAGCCCACTTACTGGCCTACTGACATACAAAAGATTCCGGATGTTATAGATTTTGGGGTCATGAAAAATATCCCTAGGGATTTAATTCATGTTGAAGCTTCACATGATCTCTCCTCCGATCACTCTCCCACGATCGTTACAATTTGTAGCCCACTAAGAAATGACTTACCTCACCCATATATGAAGATGATAAATCGTGTTAACTGGCTGGGGTTCAAAAAATATCTCAGTACACATTGTACGGAAAATATCAGGCTTAGAACTCCCGATGATATTGAATTTAACATTGCCAATCTTACCGATAATATTAAACAGGCTGCTAAACATGCCACTACCTCCCATCCGCAGACTGGGTTTAATAGAATTTATTCTGCGGATATTGAACGTCTCGTATGTGAAAAAAGAAGAGCTAGAAGGGAATGGCAACAATACAGATCGCCCCAACATAAAATCAGACTTAGAGAATGCACTAAACGACTCCAAGAGTTGCTTTCAGCTGAAAAATCTGCTTCTCTTAAGAACTACCTGGAAGGTCTCGATGTCACTGCAGCATCTAATTACTCCTTGTGGCGCGCTGCTAAAAAGCTTAAAACACCCGTTGTGTCTAAACCACCCCTGCGCACTTCTACCGGAGGTTGGGCAAGAACTAATACTGAAAAAGGTAACATATTAGCTGGTCATTTAAAAGACGTGTTTACCCCAAACACATGTACTGGTGCTGTTGATTTGCCGAGCGTAGTTGCTCTACCCCCTCGACCCATAAAGTTTAAGATGCTTGATGTACAAAAACTAATTGCTGAAACCAATCCAAAGAAGGCCCCGGGTATTGATGGAATTAGTAACAAGATGCTGATGCAGTTGCCTCGTATTGCTATTAGAATCCTGTTATTTATTTTTAATGGCATTTTACGACTGGAGTATTACCCACACAGCTGGAAACTTGCCATGGTCAAAATGATTCCAAAGGCGGGTAAAGATCTTACTAAGGCTGAGTCATATAGGCCAATAAGTTTGCTGTCAACAATTTCAAAGCTCTTTGAAAAACTTCTCATGACAAAATTGTCCTCAATTCTAGCTGATAATGGATGCATACCGGACCATCAATTTGGTTTTAGAAGTCAGCACAGCACCATTGAACAATGTCATAGATTGGTTTATTTCATAAGAAGAACATTTGAAGAAAGAAAGTATTGTTCTTCCCTCTTTATTGATGTCTCTCAGGCATTTGATAAAGTGTGGCATGAAGGCCTAATTCTAAAATTGAAGACATATCTACCAATAAACATTGTAAATCTTTTGGAAAGTTACATTATTGCCCGGAAGTTCACTGTCGTGGAAGGAGACTTCATGAGTGTGCCCGAAAGCATTTTATCTGGGGTGCCTCAGGGGAGTATACTGGGGCCAGTTTTGTATTTGATTTATACCTGTGATATGCCTTTGAGCAATAATATCCTCACTTCTACTTTTGCCGATGATACAGCCTGCCTTAGTATGCATGAAAACCCCCACGAGGCATTCCGATATCTTCAGGAACATATTAACCTGTTGGAACTGTGGTTGAACTTATGGAGAATAAGAGTAAATGAACAAAAGTGTGTTCATGTCACATTTTCGCTACGAAGAGATACTTGTTCCCCCATTCGAATCAACAATCAAGTTGTTCCTCAACATTCACAGGTGAAATACCTTGGTATACATCTTGACCGACGGCTTACATGGAAACAGCACATTGACTCTAAGCTAACACAAATGAAGCTTAAAATAACCCAGATACATTGGCTGATTGGTAGAAATTCTACCCTCAGTCTAGATTGTAAACTTTTAATATACAAGTCGCTTTTGAAACCCATATGGTGTTACGGAATTCAGCTATGGGGCACTGCTTCAGCTTCCAATGTAGAGAGAATACAACGTATGCAAAACAAAATTTTAAGGTTAATAACATCGGCTCCATGGTACATGAAAAATTCAATTTTACATCGTGATTTAAATATGCCACTTGTGACCGCTGAAATTGCAAAATATGCAGGCAAATATTTAACAAAACTCGAGTCCCATCCTAATCCCCTTGCTCGTAATATCTTGAACTTTACTGGACATATCCGCTTAAAAAAGAGGGATACTACGGCCTTAATACGCCACACTTCAGATTGAATTTTTTGAATATTTTTGTGCTTAACACATTTATGTATTATTAATTACTATCACTAAGTTTTTGTCTGACACTGGTTGGGCCTAACAATTATATATATATTTAAGAATTGAATACTTATTGTTAGTTCAGATTAATGAAGATACAATAAATAAAATTAGTGAAAAAAAAAAAAAATTCATAATTTGCACCTAATCCAGATATAAATATAGTAAACCCTGATACTAATAATAAAAAATTACCTATTCAACAATTTCTTAATAAAATATTAAATCGAATTAATAAATAAACTCCAGCAGTTACTATATATATATATATATATATATATATATATATATATATATATACAGTCGACTCTTGATAATTTGAAATTCGCTAATTTGAATCTCGCGATAACTTGAACTGTTTTCCAGGTCCCTTAAAAAACACTCAATAAATTGAAAAAAATATATGTAGTTTGGTCCCCTCGGTAATTTGAAATTATTTGAATGGCATATTGATCGCCGAAGCGCTATAATTTGAATTTTTTGGCTCTACGCTCTACAATTTGAATTCTTTTAATGTCCAGCACATTAAAAGAATACAAAATACATATAAAATAAAACAATCGTTCATT
>OY812998.1:87149476-87169476 GCA_963681545.1 Germaria angustata
CACAACCAGCAGTCCCTTCTGTAGTAGTTTCTCCCGCATGATATGCAGTAAATTGCTGTCCTTTGTCAGGTTCCATGTTTCCCTTATCTTCCTCCTGAAAATCACTTTTTTGTTGCAGTTTTCTCTATCTGCACTTTTCAACACTAATTGTTGCTTAAAGATGGTTAGTGGGCTTGGCGTTATCTGTATAAAGTCGGTGCTATCCGTTTCAGCACTGTGCACTGTATGCATGTCACTATTTGCGTTATCAGAAGCAAACAGTTCATTTAAGTTTATTAGGGTTAATGGATCAAAATCTGTATTTTCTGATTTTCTATTTCCTTCGTTGTCATAAACCATTCTGCTAAGGCCGTCCGCAACCACGTTTTCCTTACCCTTTATATATTCTATCTGGAAATCAAATTCGTTTAACTTGATCTTCCAGCGTTGCAGTTTTGAGTTTGGCTCCTTCAAATTGCTTAACCAAACCAAGGGTCTATGGTCCGTCCTAACCGTGAACTTTCTACCAAATAGGTAAGGGCGGAAGTATTTCGTTGCCCAAACTATAGCCAAGAGTTCCTTCTCTATGGTACTATAGTTTCTTTCGTGACCGTTTAATGATCGGCTCGCATAGCAGATTATTCTATCATTCTGCATGAGCGCTGCTCCGAGAGCAAAATTGCTAGCATCCGTAACTAGGGTAAATTCTTTTTGAAAATCTGGGTGTACCAAAATAGGGTCAGACTTTATCAATAGCTTTAATTTCATAAACGCTTTTTTATAATCCTCGTCTTTGAGGTTTATTTTTGAGCCTTTCTTCAAATATTTTACTAAGGGGTATGCTACTTTTGAATAATCTTTTATGAACCGCCTATAGTAGCCAGTTATTCCCAGAAATGATTTGATCTCCTTTTGGGTTTTCGGAAGCGGGATTCTGTCTATGGCTTCTACTTTCTTTGGATTCGGCTTTATACCGTCGCAGGTGACCAGATGTCCCAAAAATTCTGTTTCCTGCCTCAAAAAACTGCACTTGCTTAACTGTATCTTCAGATTGGCCTTTTGCAGGGAGCTCAGTATCTTGCTTAAAGACTCCAAATGTTCCTCTATGCTAGTAGAGAATACCAGGATGTCATCCAAGTATACCAGACATATTTTGCCAATGTGTTCCCTCAGAACTTCGTTCATCAGTCTTTGAAACGTGGAGGGGGCATTTTTCAAACCAAAGGGCATACGCAAAAATTCGTAATGCCCACTCGCAGTTGAAAATGCTGTTTTATGGATGTCTTTTTCATCCATTTCAATCTGGTGAAAACCCTGGGCCAAATCTAGGGTTGTAAAATATTGACATCTTCCCAACTTATCAAATATATCATCTATATTTGGAATTGGGAACCTGTCCTCAGTAGTGATGCTATTTAATTTCCTATAGTCAATTACGAGGCGCCATCTTTGATCGCCTGTGGTGGACATTTTTTTTGGAACAATCCAAATGGGACTATTATAGGGGCTTGAGGACTGTCTTATAATCCCCTGTCGCAACATTTCCTCAATCTGACGATTTATTTCGCTTTTATGTATTTCGGGGTATCTATATAATTTGGAGTACACGGGGATCTCATGCTGGGTATTAATTGTATGTTTAATTCTACTTGTAAAGGTTTTATTATATGCTTTTAGCAGTGATTTCAGTCTATCACCGTCAACTGCGTTCAAATGTGGTGTTTTCAAATTTTATATTGAATTTGAATCGGTAAACTCTATTTCATTGCTCAAAATTGCAACAACATTTTCGTTGCTGCACTTAATTTTATACTCTTCTTCTTCTTTGTTGAGATAGAAGGGAATAAATGCGTTTTCCGTTGTTATCTGTCTCTTCCCGTAATCTATACCGCAATTAAGGTCTGATAAGATATTATTTCCTATCACCCCATCAAATTTATCGCTAAAGTTGTATTCTAAAAACTCACACAAATAATCTACATTAAATTCTTTAAAAATGGGGAACTTGCAAAGCTTCTTCACTTGAAATTCTTTACCCATTGCTTTCAACGTAACACTAGCATCCTTTTTCCATTTCGGATTGCAAAGTTTTTCATTAATGATACTGAACTCTGCTCCAGTATCGACAATGAAACGCAAAGTTTTAATTGGGTTATGTATTACTATATAGGGTAGCCTCCTTGGTTGGGCCCATGAAAATTTACATTAGAGCTTCCGATTTCCATCGGCTCATGAACGTTTCCGCGCGAAAAACGCGTGTTTCTCGTTTGGTTTGAATTTCTCCCCCCGTCGGGACCTTGTGTGTTTCCAAAATTGTTTCGGTAGTTACTCCTACTACAATTATTAGTATTATTGTAATTGTTGTGATTATTATTATTGTTTTGGCGTTTAAAAGCGTAACTAGTGTTACCACTGTTTGCGCCATTGTTGTTGTTATGCCCACTATACGAACCCTGGTTCCTAGAATTGCTAAAGCCATTATTCCTGAAGCGAGTATCTCTCACTTCATCGCTAAAGTTCGTCCTAAATGAGGTGCCCGTATTTCTTTTCTGGTGAGGGCCTGTAGCAGTGTAGCCCTGCTGTCTTGCTTCTAGGATTATTCTGAAAGCCGCTTCCAAAGTTGGTGGATTTCTTGCAATTATTATGGTTTTCGTCGGTTCAGGTAAGTGATCCTTGAACACCTCCAACGAAATTCTGTTTATTTCTTCCGCTGAAAACCCTTCCTCAGTATGAGTCAATCGTCTGTTATGTAGTCTGTTTCTGATGCTATTTATACTGTAGTGGTATTTTTCGATTGTCGAGTGTAACCTCCAAGTCTTTAATTTGTCCATTAATTCCCTACTGGTTTCCCTTTCCCCAAAATTGTTAACGAGTATCTCCTTCAGTGTCTCCCAGGTCGTTACCGTTCCGTAACGGTGTATTGCCTCTCTTGTTTCCCCTATACACTTGTTTTTTATGTATCCAAATAAAATTTTCCTATTATTCTCGTCGAATACCGCGATCGACGGCAACAAGCATTCAATTTGTGCTAAGAAGTCTGGCAGTTGGCTCTGCTGACTTCCATCGAAAGTTGGAATTTCTCTAACACAACTCAGTATTAGGTTGAAATTCTGGACTAGGTTATTTTCCATTTTGGATAAAGGAAAGAGAAGGAAGGAGAAAGAGAAGAGAAAAAAAATGCATCAAACCCCGCACTGAAAATAATTATTGTCGCCTCCAAGACCCATCTATACTTTTCGCTCTCTCTATTCAACGCAAAGCACCTATCATTACATACAAATTATTTTTATTTGTTACTTAAGTAATTCGTGGATACAAAAGGAATATAACTTATAGATACAAAAGGAATATAAATCTATAGATACAAAAGGAATATAAATTTACTTTATTGATGCTGTACCTTCTTAGTTTTGGTTGTTGTTGGTGCTTAGAATTTGCCAAATGTCCAATGAGTTGTATGTATGTATGCAAGTAGTTTTCTTATTCAAATTACTGTGTTTTGTTGTGTTGTGTATTCTGTCTTTTTCTTTAACACTTAATTGTAATTGAATTGCTGTAGTAGCTTGAAGTGTTGCTGCTGCTGCTGCTTTTGTAGTAGTTCTTGTTTTAGCTTTGGTTCTTGTTGTTCCTGATTTGTAATAACTCCTTTGCCAGGCTACTGTTGTTGTCTTTCAATGTTGTTGACACTTTTATAAGCCATGCGTACTTTATAATTTATGATAATTTGCTCTTTTTTTTTTTTAATTTTATTTAACACTCTGCTATAATTTTATAATTGCTGTCTGTTTTTTCTTTTTTTAGTGTGATATATCGTTCTAATGTTCTGCTGCTGGTTAAATAGGAAGTGTATTTCTGTCAGCAACTTTTTCGTTTTTTAAATATATATTTTTTTTTGGTCGTTTAATTGGTGTTTTATGCACAAATTTTCTTTTAATTTAAAAATTTTATACTTCGTTGTTATTTTTTTAATAATAAAAGTTAAATTTTTCATCGTATTTATCGAGTTTTTAATGCAAATTTTAATCATTTGCGATTTTTTCCATTCTTTTTGTCGTACTGTTTTTTCTTTTAACTCGTAATAGTAAACTTTAAACTATTTAGATATATTTTTTATTTTTATTTTTATTTTAGTTTTTTGCTATTTTTTGTTTGTTTTTTTTCATTATTTTAACTTTTTCTTAAATTAGAAAATTTTGTTTTTTTCTCGTCGCCAGTAATGAGTAGTGAAACAACCCGATCTTTTTAGTTGCTGCTTCAGAATTAAACTTTTATTTATATTCTTACTTTAACAAACTTACAACTAAGATTGAATTTGCTTACAATGCAAATTCAAGTATGGAAAAAAAGTAATTTAAGGTTTGTGTGTGAATTGCTTGTCTAGACAAATTCACACACACTCTACATAAAATATGAAATACGATGGAGTTTTGTCTACGGTGCAGATTCACACGCCTGGACAAATATGTTTATTTAATTATGTTTGTGTGGGTAGTGAATCTGCCCGTTAGACATGAAATAAAAAATATATAAAAAATATGAAAAAGCTTATGGTTTTTTGTGCCATATAACTATATACCGAATTGTTGTTATTCTTAATTATTGAATTATTGATTCTTATTACTTAGTTGTTTATTATTTGCTGAATTGTTATGTACTGAATTGTTTACTATTTCTTATTCACTACATTGTTGCTGTTAGTCTTATTTGCTTTTTGTTTACTCATTTTAAATGAACACATAACAGCTATACATACGTGCATACATAGTTACTTGTTTACTAGCAAAGTGACAACAAATAAGATCATGATTATTGCTGTTGTTGTCTGTCGGCATTTGAATATTGGGTACGTGTATGTGTGTATGTGTGTGTGGCTTGTGTTTACGTTTAATTTGAGTGTACGATAATGTAAACAACTTTAACAAACAAACATGATGATTATTCGAGAAATGATCATTAAGGGTATAAAAGCTGCGCGCATCAACGTCAGCAGTCAGTCAGTAATTGAATTTAACAGTGACAGCGTAAAGTGTCATAAAAAAAGGTGTATTAAGTGCTACTATTGCTTTTGAGCATAGTACAGTGGTATTAAATTAAATAAAGTAGAAATTGTTGAGTATTAAAAAATCAAGGAATCGTGCGTTTAATTTCATTGCAATAAAGAAACCTACGGAAAACGTTTTTAAAAAGGTAAAAACGTAACAATTGGTGTCAGAAGTGGGATTGAAAAATGAAGTTCGACGAGCTAAAGGAGGAACAGCTAAAGCAGGAGTTGACTAAACTGGGCCTGTCCACAGCTGGTAGTAAAGTAGAGCTGCAGAAGAGGCTATCGGAGGAGTTTGTTCGGCTTGGCATGGACATCAAGACCCATGCGTTCGAAGCGAAGGAAGAACTGGAGATGGGTACACGTTCAGCTACAAGCAACATCGACATAAACTCTATGTTTGCAGTGATGATGCAGAAAATGGAAGAAAATTCTAAGAAAATGGACGAAAGCTCTAAGGCCAATAAGGAGATGATGCAGTTTATCAATGAGGTCAAACAAAGCATTAAGGACAATAATGAAATGATGTTCCAGAAAATCGAAGGAAACTCTAAGGTGCTGGAAGCAACAAATAAAAGGCTGGATGATATCTATGAGGACGCGAATATGAGGGTTAACATCCTTAAAGATAGATGGAATTACAAGGAGAGAGAAGTTCACAGCGTCAATAAGAAATTCGATAAAAAAGATGTTCACGAGAAGTTTTATATGCAGGAGAATGGTGCCGATCAGAAGCCACACAGACTGGCAGCAAGGGTATGTGATCTTCAACCGCTAGAGGGGCCAATGCAAGTTATTCCGGAAGCTGCGAGTAGATTTGAAACTGTAGCCAACAGGAATGCATGGGTAGCGGAGAAGAAAGGCACTGAGTTAATCCTGGCATCAAAAGGCTCTGATGCACAAGTCCTGGAAACTGTGGCCGCTACAGCAAGGAACCAGGATGAGGACGTTATGGCGGCTATGCAACGTAAGTCTGGTGGAGAGCATAAGGGGCAGATCCACAGAATGGAGCTAAAGCCGCAAAAGCTAAGGAAAAATATGAGGATGCCATCAAAGAAATTAAAGCCAATGGCGGCAGTACAGCGAACGGTTGTGGCAAGAATCGCGGCTATGCAAGACAAGTATGGTGGAGAGCATAAGGGGCAGATCCACAGAATGGAGCTAAAGCCGCAAAAGCCAAGGAAGACTATGAGGATGCCGTCAAAGAATCTGAAGAAAATGGTGGCAATACAGCGAACGGTCGTGGCAAGAATCGCGGCTATGCAAGACAAGTATGGTGGAGAGCATAAGGGGCAGATCCACAGAATGGGACTAAAGCCGCAAAAGCCAAGGAAGAATATGAGGATGCTGTCAAAGATTTTGAAACCAATGGCGGAAGTACAGCGAATGTTAGTAGCAAGAATGGACGAAAGGCTGGCAAAAAGAAGGCGAAAAAGAGCAAGACAGCTGATTCCGAGGAAGAGGAAGAGGAAGAAAATGAAAGCCAGGTGCGATGGAGTTGCGGACCCTGATGGATTCCGCGAGGGACAACTGGTTCTACTGTTTAAAAACACTGAGGAAGATAGCACTGGGATGGACCATGCAAAGTGGTAATGAGATTGAACGATGTTGTGTATGGGATACAGAAGCACAATAGCCCCCGGTCTAAAATGAAAGTGGTACACTTAGAGCGACTCGCGAAATACGGAAGTAGTGGTTCTGTGCCTGTTCGGGACGAACAGGCTTAAGCGGGCGGCAGTGTTACGAATTTGGAGTGAATAGTCCTATTGTAATTGCTCTAGCATATACCGAATTGTTGTTATTCTTAATTATTGAATTATTGATTCTTATTACTTAGTTGTTTATTATTTGCTGAATTGTTATGTACTGAATTGTTTACTATTTCTTATTCACTACATTGTTGCTGTTAGTCTTATTTGCTTTTTGTTTACTCATTTTAAATGAACACATAACAGCTATACATACGTGCATACATAGTTACTTGTTTACTAGCAAAGTGACAACAAATAAGATCATGATTATTGCTGTTGTTGTCTGTCGGCATTTGAATATTGGGTACGTGTATGTGTGTATGTGTGTGTGGCTTGTGTTTACGTTTAATTTGAGTGTACGATAATGTAAACAACTTTAACAAACAAACATGATGATTATTCGAGAAATGATCATTAAGGGTATAAAAGCTGCGCGCATCAACGTCAGCAGTCAGTCAGTAATTGAATTTAACAGTGACAGCGTAAAGTGTCATAAAAAAAAGGTGTATTAAGTGCTACTATTGCTTTTGAGCATAGTACAGTGGTATTAAATTAAATAAAGTAGAAATTGTTGAGTATTAAAAAATCAAAGAATCGTGCGTTTAATTTCATTGCAATAAAGGAACCTACGGAAAACGTTTTTAAAAAGGTAAAAACGTAACAATATATATATATATATATATATATATATATATATATATATATATATATATATATATATATATATATATATACAGTTTGTCAAGAAATTGTTTTGACATAGTGAAAAAAATTATTGTTTTGACTTTAATAATGCAAAAAATAGTTTTCCTTTGTAGTTTAACAATTTTTTCTTTTCAATTCTATTTTATCTATATATTAGTTAACAAACAGGAGCAAAAGAAAGAGAAAATAGAGAATAATAACAAAAAAATAGAAGAAAAACAAAATAAATACAAAAATTTTGTTGTCAAGAAAATGTTTTTACAATTTCTTTTTGTGTGTGTGTTTTTTATACCGTTAGTTTTTACTGTTCAAACTACAATTTTTTTCGTTAGTCAAGTGATCATTGATAATGATTTAATTATAGTTTTGTTTTTTTTATAACTGAAGACGATAATTTTACGAGGATTTAAAATGCCTGGCAAAAGAACGTCGACCGGTGTAATTCAGTTAGTTTACTATAACCACGCGATCGGGAAAACGGTCCAAGAGTTGTCTAAAATGTTTTCAATAACTAGGCAAAGTGTACAATATTTTAAATCGCGCTGAAAAAGAAAATAGTCTAACGTTAAAGCTTCCAACTGGGCGTCCACGTATAATTTCGGAGAGAACAGAACGTCTTTTAAGAAGAAAGGTAGACGAAAACCTTTTGGTATCCATACGAACGCTTGTATGTGAACTTAAAGAAGAGTGTGGCGTGACAGTCTCTCACGAAACGGTATGACAAGTTTTGAAAAAGAACGACTATTCATGCAGACTGGCACGAAAAAAAAACACTGCTTACAATGCAACATAAAGAAAGACGATTGTCTTTTGCTGTAACACATATTTCCAAGCCTGACGACTACTGGGATGACGTTATATTTTGTGATGAGACCAAAATAATGCTTTTCTACAATGATGGTCCTAATAGAGTATGGAGAAAACCTTTGAAAGCATTGGAAAGTCGAAACATAATTCCAACTGTAAAATTTGGAAAACTTTCAGTAATGGTTTGGGGGTGCATTTCTAGTAAGGGAGTTGGAGATCTTTGTTTTATTGAGAACACTATGGATGCTAATCAATACCTGGGTATATTAAAGCGTCATCTAGTTAACACCGCGACTAAATTTGGGTTTTATTCTGATAGAAAGCCGAATTTCAAATTTTATCAGGATAATGACCCTAAACATAAGGCTCTTTTGGTAAGGACGTGGCTTCTCTACAACTGCGGTAAGGTACTCGATACACCTGCTCAGAGTCCAGATTTAAACCCAAATGAAAATTTATGGTTTTGTCTAAAGAAAAATACTGCCAAAAGGCGTCCCAGAAACCAAAGTAAGTTAAAAGCTGTAATTTTTGAAGAATGGAATAAAAAACCAACAGAATATGTACAAAAATTTATTTTTTTTCAAAGAAACGGCGCCTGCAAGCCCTGATTGATGCCAATGGTGGCCACACAAAATATTGATAATCCTAAATTTAAAGATCCAATCCATTTTTTCATATTATATTAGTATGTAAAAACATTTTCTTGACAACAACATTCTTGAGTTTCTTTTAATTTTTTATCTTATTTCTTAATCTTAAGTTTTTATTTTGTTCTCCTTGCCGTTATTTGTTAGTTAACATATAGCTAAAATTAGATTATAAAAAAAAATGGTAAAAGAGTTAAAACACGTTTTGTTTTTTAATAATGAAAGTCAAAATAAAAACTATTTGCACACTGTCAAAACAATTTCTTGACAAACTGTATATATGTATACAGTAAAGTACGGATAAATGCACATCGGTTTTCACCCGACTTTTTGTGCACTTATCCATTCTTTGCATTTATGCTAATCTCGGATAAATGCACAAATATTGCAATTATACAATCATTGGGTAAATGCAAATTTTTTTGCATTTACATATAGTTACAGAGAAAGAAATCAAACTATGTACATACATATATGCTTAGAGTATATATACATATGAGCATAAGTTCCTTAAAAATATAAGATAAAATAGACTGTTGATGATTTTTATAAACAAAGTTTAATTTTATTGGTAATTCATGTATATTTTTGTTTGTCTAATAGAGTTCAACAAAAGAACTTAAAAACCTAAATCATAAAAGTTTTAACGTACATACTATACATATGTTTACAAACTTTCATATATCGTATATATTATGTAAATAAAATTTTTTTTTACAAAACTTAAAGAATCAGTTCAGTTTAAAAAAAGTCTTTAAAAAATCACATGTGTGCAAAGTAAATTTGCTTTTGTTTTTAATCAACAACAAAATAAAAATTTTTTACTATTAACAAGAACAATTATTAAAATATAGATGACGCGCAACCTGAAGAATCTGAATCAGATTGCCTTGGATCACATGAGGTGAAAAAATTGGAAACCTTTTTGTAGAAAAAAATGCTTATGTGTAAATTAAAATTAACTATTTTAGTTGTGCATTTATGCATACAAAGTTGTACTAAAAATGTCTCTTGAGGCTTGAAATTATTATGCACTTATGCCTTTTTTGCATTAATCCGTGTTGCACATATCCGTGCATTTTTACATGAAAAAATATAAAAGAGGCTTATGGCTTCGAAACACGTTGCACTTAAGCGTTTTTTGCATTTATGCGTGTTGCACTTATCCGGTTTTTACAGTATATATATATATATATATATATATATATATATATATATATATATATATATATATATATATGTATATATATATAGATATATATATATATATATATATATATATATATATATATATATATATATATATATATGTATATATATATATATATATATATATATATATATATATATATATATACATATATACTTATATATATATATATATATATATATATATATATATATATATATATATATATATATCAGAGCCAGCCACGACATATTTTCTCACTAACACAACCTCATTTTATGTCTGCAACCCAACAAACACTAAATCAAGACTTTTCATAGTGAAATAATAATGTTTGAAAATACAGAAAAAGAACTGCTTTTTAATAAAAGCAAAAGCATTTACATTAAAAAAATTAAAGATTGGAAGATTGGTTGCTTGCATTGGAGCAAACTACTCAATCGAGCTCAATAAACTTGGGCATTGTCAAACATGGATGAAAGCTACATAAATGACCTTTGTCAATTTGTTATATATATTCGCTGTGTAAATCGTAAGTACGACTTTTTTTGAAACTATACTTTCCTTGGAAACATTTCACACAAACGTAACTGGCAAACTGTTATTCGATGTAGTTAGCGATAAGCTTTTTTTTGTTACAGATACAAAAAAAATACAACAATTGCTTGCCGATACCACTAGCATTTTAAAGTTTTGCAGTAAGATTTTCGGTGTTAATACTCTTGTGGCAATTCCTTATCATTAAAATATTCTTCAAATGCGAAGAACTTAAGCTATTGCGTTGCTTTGAGCAAATTAGTTTGAGGTCTGAAAAAATTTGCTCACACAAGTAAGTAGATGGAAAGAACGATAAACATTTCATAGCATTTTTCTTTAGTTCGGGATATACCAATCCATCCAAATTTTTCCAGAACTCTGTGGCATTCGTTTTCTCTACCGCATTTAACTCACTTCGAAGTATAATTAGCTCGCTTTGTATTTCAAAGTTGTAGTTGGTAACGTCACAAGTGAAAGGACTTTCGAAAATTTCAAGCAATGGTTGTATTTTGTCGAAGTCTTTAAACCTGTCTTGGAAGTTATATAAAAGTGTTTCAAATATTGTTATGTATTCAAATTTAGTTACGTTCTTCTGTTTGTCATATATGAGATAAGTTTTTGGAAAACTAGAAAAATCGTTTGATTGAATTTGGGAGAGGAGTAAAACTATCTTTGTCTTAAAGTTAAAAAGAATTCGATGCAAGTCGCACAAATTCTTTTCTTTACCTTGCAGTTCTAAATTGAATTCATTTAAAAAACCAGTGGTATCGGCCAGAAACGCTAAATCCAAAATAAAGTCTTTGTCTTGTAAGGCCTGCACTGCACAATCATCTATCTTTTCCTTTTCTAAAAACTGTAGCACTTCTTCTTTCAAATCAAATAATCTATTTAAGCAATCTCCACGGCTTAGCCAACGAACTTCCGTGAACATTTTTAGATCATTATATGCTGCGTTTTGGGTTTTCAAAAAATTTACAAACTTTCTGTGTGTGAGGGCGTGATGCCCTCCTCGTATTTTATTAATGATGTGTTCCGCAGTTTTCATGGCAGGGTAATTAGTAATAAATTTGGATGCAAGAGCGGCCTGATGAATGATGCAATGAAAGCTATGAATTGAAATTCCATTTTTATTCATTTGCCCAATGAAACCTTCACATTTGCCTGTCATTACATTTGCTCCATCTGTACAGACACCAACAATTTTTTTTGTATCTGTAACAGAAAAAAGCTTATCTCTAACTACATCGAATAAAAGTTTGCCAGTTACGTTTCCGTAAAATGTTTCCAAGGAAAACATAGTTTCAAAAACTTCGTAATTGCGATTTACACAGCGAATACATATGACAAGTTGACAAAGGTCATTTATGTCTGTGCTTTCATCCAGACAAAAGGACATGAATTCGCAATTCATTAATTTTTCCCTAATAATACATTCTACCGAATTTCCTATTTGGGAAATACGACGTACCACCGTCTGAGGAGACAAGGGAAGAGATTGTATTAATGTAGTTTTGTAATTAAGTCTTTGTAAAACTTTATCAAACATATTTTTTATAAATATACCATCAGAAAATGGCCTTCCATGTTTGACAATGTTTAAGCTTATTAAGCTCGATATCTCCACGAGGAGTTTTTTATTTTCAAAATTTGGTTCATTTTGCTCCACTGCAAGCAACCATTCTTTCATTTTTTTTATGTAAATGGCTTTGTTTTTATTAAAAACCATTTCCTTTTCTGTATTTTTTAAAACATTCATTTCGCTATGAAACGCCTCATAATGTCTTTTAATAACATATTCAGTGTCGTTCTTAAATGTTTTATAACATAAAATACATTGCACGTTACCAAATGCACTTGTTATAGCGAAATATTTTTCGCATGCCATCGTTTATACAAAATGTTTGCTGGTTACCTAAAAAAAATGAAAACACAACAAGCATTCGCCGCATGTGTACTCGTCGCTTGTTCATTGACGACTAAATTTATGTCAATTTTATGAGCATAAGAATACGTGTGAAGTGCTCTCTGCACAATTGTGCTATGAAATGGCTGGCTCTGATATATATATCTATCTATATATATAAAATTGGATGTGTGTATGTATGTATGTATGTATGTATGTATGTATGTATGTATGTATGTATGTATGTATGTAACGTAATGGCTCCAAAACGGTTGGGCCGATTTTGACGAAATTTTCAGGGAACCTTCAGAATACTCGGGCGGGTGACACTGTGAAGTCCGATTTTTTGTTTTCGGTCTGTGGGCGGAGGGGCGTGGCAAAATGCAATTTTCATATTGCACCACCAAAGACATATACATATATTTATTTTTTGTGTTTTTTTTATTTTACTTTACTTTTTTTGGAAAGCCGTTGTCATGTTCTTCTAAACGAGATATCAAACTCTTAAATCGGTTATGTAGTTCCGAAGATATTTTGAGCTGACGGTGTCAGCTATATGTACATAAAAATTACGTTTATGTTCGTGATCGCTAAACTCAAAAACTACTGGACCGATTTTGACCAAATTTGATATGCATGCTCTATGGGCCGTGAGGAGTGTTTCTGTGTAGTTTGAAGTTCGTCCAACAGATGGCGCAATACTTAGTTTTGTGTGTGTGTTTTTGCACCGTAACTCAAGAACTACTGCACCGATTTTGACCAAACTTCATAGACATGTTCTATGGGACGTGAAGAGTGTTTCTGTGTAGTTTGAAGTTCGTCCGACAGATGGCGCAATACTTAGTTTTATGTGTGTGTTTTTGCACCGTAACTCAAGAACTACTGCACCGATTTTGACCAAACTTCATAGACATGTTCTATGGGACGTGAGGAGTGTTTCTGTGTAGTTTGAAGTTCGTCCAACAGATGGCGCAATACTTAGTTTTGTGTGTGTGTTTTTGCACCGTAACTCAAGAACTACTGCACCGATTTTGACCAAACTTCATAGACATGTTCTATGGGACGTGAGTAGTGTTTCTGTGTAGTTTGAAGTTCGTCCAACAGATGGCGCAATACTTAGTTTTGTGTGTGTGTGTTTTTGCACCGTAACTCAAGAACTACTGCACCGATTTTGACCAAACTTCATAGACATGTTCTATGGGACGTGAGGAGTGTTTCTGTGTAGTTTGAAGTTCGTCCGACAGATGGCCCAATATTTTTTTTTGTGTTTTGCCCAATAGAGATTAGCGCGATAAGCCTATGCTGCGTTTTGCTGAAGGCCTTGGGTCCTTAACCAGCGTGTAGTGGGGTTAATTAGCCCGATACCTTTATTTGAACAATAATTGCTATGTCGATTTAGTGCAAATTTGAAGGCAAAACAAGGTTTGCCCGGGTCAGCTAGTCTATATATATAAAATTGGATGTGTGTATGTATGTATGTATGTATGTATGTATGTATGTATGTATGTATGTATGTATGTATGTAACGTAATGGCTCCAAAACGGTTGGGCCGATTTTGACGAAATTTTCAGGGAACCTTCAGAATACTCGGGCGGGTGACACTGTGAAGTCCGATTTTTTGTTTTCGGTCTGTGGGCGGAGGGGCGTGGCAAAATGCAATTTTCATATTGCACCAGCAAAGACATATACATATATTTATTTTTTGTGTTTTTTTTATTTTACTTTACTTTTTTTGGAAAGCCGTTGTCATGTTCTTCTAAACGAGATATCAAACTCTTAAATCGGTTATGTAGTTCCGAAGATATTTTGAGCTGACGGTGTCAGCTATATGTACATAAAAATTACGTTTATGTTCGTGATCGCTAAACTCAAAAACTACTGGACCGATTTTGACCAAATTTGATATGCATGCTCTATGGGCCGTGAGGAGTGTTTCTGTGTAGTTTGAAGTTCGTCCAACAGATGGCGCAATACTTAGTTTTGTGTGTGTGTTTTTGCACCGTAACTCAAGAACTACTGCACCGATTTTGACCAAACTTCATAGACATGTTCTATGGGACGTGAAGAGTGTTTCTGTGTAGTTTGAAGTTCGTCCGACAGATGGCGCAATACTTAGTTTTATGTGTGTGTTTTTGCACCGTAACTCAAGAACTACTGCACCGATTTTGACCAAACTTCATAGACATGTTCTATGGGACGTGAGGAGTGTTTCTGTGTAGTTTGAAGTTCGTCCAACAGATGGCGCAATACTTAGTTTTGTGTGTGTGTTTTTGCACCGTAACTCAAGAACTACTGCACCGATTTTGACCAAACTTCATAGACATGTTCTATGGGACGTGAGTAGTGTTTCTGTGTAGTTTGAAGTTCGTCCAACAGATGGCGCAATACTTAGTTTTGTGTGTGTGTGTTTTTGCACCGTAACTCAAGAACTACTGCACCGATTTTGACCAAACTTCATAGACATGTTCTATGGGACGTGAGGAGTGTTTCTGTGTAGTTTGAAGTTCGTCCGACAGATGGCCCAATATTTTTTTTTGTGTTTTGCCCAATAGAGATTAGCGCGATAAGCCTATGCTGCGTTTTGCTGAAGGCCTTGGGTCCTTAACCAGCGTGTAGTGGGGTTAATTAGCCCGATACCTTTATTTGAACAATAATTGCAATGTCGATTTAGTGCAAATTTGAAGGCAAAACAAGGTTTGCCCGGGTCAGCTAGTCTATATATATAAAATTGGATGTGTGTATGTATGTATGTATGTATGTATGTATGTATGTATGTAACGTAATGGCTCCAAAACGGTTGGGCCGATTTTGACTTT
Source organism: Germaria angustata (assembly GCA_963681545.1). Lineage (NCBI taxonomy): Eukaryota > Metazoa > Arthropoda > Insecta > Diptera > Tachinidae > Germaria > Germaria angustata. The sequence goes on from OY812998.1 coordinate 87,164,853, forward strand.
CAGGGAACCTTCAGAATACTCGGGCGGGTGACACTGTGAAGTCCGATTTTTTATTTTCGGTCTGTGGGCGGAGGGGCGTGGCAAAATGCAATTTTCATATTGCACCACCAATGACATATACATATATTTATTTTTTGTGCTTTTTTATTTTATTTTACTTTTTTTTGCAAAGCCGTTGTCATGTTCTTCAAAACGAGATATCAAACTCTTAAATCGATTATGTAGTTCCGAAGATATTTTGAGCTGACGGTGTCAGCTATATATGTATATAAAAATTACGTGTATGTTCGTGATCGCTAAACTCAAAAACTACTGGACCGATTTTGACCAAATTTTATATGCATGCTCTATGGGCTGTGAGGAGTGTTTCTGTGTAGTTTGAAGTTCGTCCAACAGATGGCGCAATACTTAGTTTTGTGTGTGTGTTTTTGCACCGTAACTCAAGAACTACTGCACCGATTTTGACCAAACTTTATATACATGTTCTATGGGACGTGAGGAGTGTTTCTGTGTAGTTTGAAGTTCGTCAAACAGATGGCGCAATACTTAGTTTTGTGTGTGTGTTTTTGCACCGTAACTCAAGAACTACTGCACCGATTTTGACCAAACTTCATAGACATGTTCTATGGGACGTGAGGAGTGTTTCTGTGTAGTTTGAAGTTCGTCCGACAGATGGCGCAATACTTAGTTTTGTGTGTGTGTTTTTGCACCGTAACTCAAGAACTACTGCACCGATTTTGACCAAACTTTATAGACATGTTCTATGGGACGTGAGGAGTGTTTCTGTGTAGTTTGAAGTTCGTCCAACAGATGGCGCAATACTTAGTTTTGTGTGTGTGTGTTTTTGCACCGTAACTCAAGAACTACTGCACCGATTTTGACCAAACTTCATAGACATGTTCTATGGAACGTGAGGAGTGTTTCTGTGTAGTTTGAAGTTCGTCGGACAGATGGCCCAATATTTTTTTTTGTGTTTTGCCCAATAGAGATTAGCGCGATAAGCCTATGCTGCGTTTTGCTGAAGGCCTTGGGTCCTTAACCAGCGTGTAGTGGGGTTAATTAGCCCGATACCTTTATTTGAACAATAATTGCTATGTCGATTTAGTGCAAATTTGAAGGCAAAACAAGGTTTGCCCGGGTCAGCTAGTCTATATATATAAAATTGGATGTGTGTATGTATGTATGTATGTATGTATGTATGTATGTAACGTAATGGCTCCAAAACGGTTGGGCCGATTTTGACTTTCAGGGAACCTTCAGAATACTCGGGCGGGTGACACTGTGAGGGGCGTGGCAAAATGCAATTTTCATATTGCACCACCAATGACATATACATATATTTATTTTTTGTGCTTTTTTATTTTATTTTCCTTTTTTTATAAAGCCGTTGTTATGTTCTTCTAAACGGCCAGAAACTTTGGTAAGCGATAATGGAACGCAGTTCACTTCGCAAAATTTTCTTGAGTTCTGCAGGGAACGTGGAATTGAACACATTCGTACTGCACCTTTCCACCCACAATCCAATGGCCAAGTGGAACGTTTTGTGGACACTTTTAAGCGTGCCATCAAGAAAAATAATTCGCTAGACCCCAATAACGGTATTCGTGATTTCTTGCACATCTATAGAGCCACAAACAATAGCACAATAAGCAATAAATCACCATCAGAGCTTTTTTTGGGGAGGAAGGTGAGAATCAACATGGACTTACTGTTGAAACCAAAACAGGTGTCAAATTGCCGAAACGCGAAAATGGCAACACAATATAATCGGAAATACAACGCCAAAGACCGACAGTTTCACGTTGGAAGTAAGGTTTATGCGAAGGTGTATAAACTCAATAAGTATTTCTGGGCACCTGGAGTTATAAAACAACGTATTGGTAACGTTAATTATCTAGTAGAAATTGTCACCTTTCCATATTTTAAATCTATGAAATCTCATGCAAACCAATTGCGTCACCGTTACACCGAGGCCACGGATGTTAACTCTTGGTTAGATATTTTAGATAACAACTTACAGAATAATAAAACGTCAAGTCATCGGGACGAGAATTGCCCACGACCTTCTCGAGTGGATGATAGAACAACAACACCAGACCTCCCCGCATCTGGGCAAGAATCGAGTGAACAATCAAATGAATCTGTAATTCGCCGATCCCAACGCAATAGGAAAAAGCCAAATTGGTTTAGAGATTACGATACTTAAAAAGGGGAGATGTTGTGGTTATATGTTAACCCTGCCAACAAAATCAAAAACAGTTATTTTTATATTTACTCTTTAGTGTGTCTCTTCTTTTATTTCTTTATGTACACATATACATTCATACCTTTTATATACATACTTAGTATATGCATTTTATTTCTTTACATTCTTTAGTTTTTGTGACATTCAATTGGTAGCTTTTGTGAAATAAAGATTGAATTAAATACACGAAAATTAATTTTAGAAACTTAAAAACACTCCTTGTGCAATACATAAATCACAGGTTGATTTAATTATCAGCCTTTAAATAAAAATTAGGGCATATCACATTTCATATAAAAAACAGCCTTCAAAAACGTTAGTGTTGCTGCAAAAACAAAACTTAAATTTTTTTCCTTTATAAAAAACAAAAAAATAACTTAAAAAAAAACAAAAAATAACTTAGCTTAAAAAATACTTCTTTTGCAGTAATAAACAATTAGATAACTTATTCATTTTCTTTATAGTAACAGTTTGAACATACCATAATAGCATGTTCCAAACAAAAATACTGTTTGCATGTGGCACAGTTGTAACGTGTTTTACGATTCTTTTTTGATGAACAGTATCCACAGCGACCAATTTTATTAAATGATGTTCCCGCAGGCTCGGGACCATCCATTTGACACAACTCAGAGAGCCTAAGTTTGATGGTTTTAGGCAAGGAGGTCATGAGAGCTCGACGTCGCAGTTGCGAGTTAACAAGATCATAGGACAAAGATTCAAGAAACATTCTGCGGTTAATTTGCTTACTGGAATTGTTTTGCATATATATTATGAATGAATTTATACCCGCTACATTCATGAGACTATAAAAAATAACCATGGGCCATCTATTTGTGCCTCGAGCCACGTTATATGTCTCACACATTTTGTCTACAGTATCGACCCCACCTTTGGTCATATTGTAGTCCATTATCATTTCGGGTTTACCAGTAATCTCATTGATTTCAACACCAGCATGCATGCTTGATACAAGAAGCACATTTTTCCCCTTTTTAGGCATATAGGAAACAAGAGTGCTGTTGCCACGATGTCCGAACATGATGGACTTTTCCGCTCGTCCTCGTATCTCTGTGAATTTTTTGGGTAATTCTTTTTTATTTTTCCTTATTGTTCCAATAATGGTCAGTTTGTGCTTAGATTGAAGTTTATCTAACAATGGAATACTAGTGAAAAAATTATCACATGTGATATTCCGGCCAGTATTGTGAATACTTTCGCTTAGTCGCACAACTAATTCCATAGACGAGTTATCAACTGCATATGGGCCACTAGGTTGCTTTCCTAGGTAAACTTCCATTTTAGAGGTGTAAAACATTTTGGCATCTGTTAAGGCGTAAATTTTTATACCATATTTATTAGGTTTTGAGGGGATGTATTGCCTGAAGCTACAACGACCTCTAAAAGCCTCCAATTTTTCATCTATTGTAACAAATTGGGACACACTGTAGTATTTTTGAAACGCGGCTACAATTTCTTCAAATAATTTTCTTATTGGGGCTAGTTTATCTACAGCAGCCCTTTCAGCTCGCGTGGCTTTGTCATCAAATCTTAGACAACGCATTAATAAATAGAATCGATTCCAACTCATAGTCAATCGAAATATCTCCGGAGAGGAACCATCTGTTTTGAATAAATTTTTAGCATTCAAGCGACTATTTCTTCTGACTCCAGCAAAGATTAAAAGGCCTAAAAGCGCCTCGATTTCTACGTTGTCTGTGTAGGCACAGTCTCTTTCTCTTGCAAAATTAGATTTTATACGGTCAATCTGTTCATTGGTGCACTTTACGATACAATTTATAATACTTTCCGGAAAAAATAATCTCCAAATCTCGCCTATTTCCTTCAAATTTTTGGCTTCTTTTCTAGGTCCTGGCAGTTGAGTGACAATATTCCGAGCAAATCGTCTTACATGATTTGAAGGTGGATCTTTATTCCATCTAGTGCGTCCATCTTTACCAAGATAAAATCCTCTGGAACTTTGGCGATCTTCAATCTCATCAAACTCTTCGTCGTATTCTTCATCATCTTCCTGCTCGGTATCATAAGTTTCTATATCTGCCTCAATAGAATCTTCAACCTCGCTGTCATTTTCATCCTCATATTCAGAACTCGAAATTTCTTCCTCCAAAAGTAGTCTGATTTGCTCTTGATTCATTTTGATAATTAAAGATACCTGCAAAATAATAAAATACACAACAATGAAGAAAAAATCCAAAAAAGAAAAATTTTTTTTACCTGCACAAAAAGTTACACATATACCCGCGCCGGTCTCACAGACCAATTGTTATCAAATACACCAATATGTCCGTCTCGCACAAACACCAAAACAGCACTAAAACAAAGCTTGTAAAAAAAGCGGCAGCTAACAGAAAATTC
>OY812998.1:87173546-87213546 GCA_963681545.1 Germaria angustata
GGACTTAGTGGTTATTGTTGACCCTTCACTCCCTCGTAATGTTTGGCCACGAGGCAAAGTACTGGAAAAAAGATTGGCAAAAGACGGTCAAGTAAGAAGCGCTAAGGTATTTACAGCGAATGGAATATTGGAAAGACCTGTAGTAAAACTTGCGGTTTTAGACGTGGCTTCCGAAGAAGAGTATGGCGACGCAGTCCCATCTTGCCATACTGTGGGGGGGAATGTTGCCGCCACTGCCTAAATCCCTTAAAGTTCCATCACTAATTTGTAATAGCTTAACTTGAAATGTCAAATTAGATTTTTCGGACTAAACGCCACTTGCGCGTCCACTTAGCGCCATTTTCTCTATTCATTTTATCGCCATCTTTTACTCAATTATAGTTAGTTTGCCTCGGCGTGGTGATCAAAATTGTCCGGACGATCTACATTGACATTATTCATTGACTTTGTTCATTTTTAAATATAATTTAAGTTTAACTCTAGTGGTTTCCATACCAAAAAGTGAGTTATATTTAGCACGTAACTTAATATAAATATTCCTAACTTGAATTGTTTTATAGGAATTTTAATATAAGGAACCAAAATTGAATAAATTAAATTTTTGTTTGAAATTGGTTTTCTTTATTCAAAATCCAAGTGGAAGTCACTAGCGAGGCGGATTCCTCAATCAACAATGTATATTTAATTATGTACTTATATAAAATTAAAAGATAATAAAATCTATCAAAAACGACGCGGATTAAAGCAAAAATACTTCACGATGCACAGAAGAACAAATTAAAAAATGCAATTCAGCAACATAAACAAGATTCAAGTAATGTTTTTAATTAATACGAGATATTAAAACAGAGCAAACAAAAAACACGTCCGTACACTAGCAGTTACCGTTTATATATATATATATATATATATATATATATATATATATATATATATATATATATATATATATATATATATATATATATATATATATATATATATATATATATATATATATATATATATATATATATATATATATATATATATATATATATATATATATATATATATATATATATATATATATATATATATATATATATATATATATATGTATATATATATACCTATATATATATATATATATATATATATATATATATATATATATATATATATATAGATATATATACCTATATATATATATATATATATATATATATATATACAAGGGCGTAGCCAGGATATGAAATAGGGTGGTGCCACGAAAATTATGATTTTTTATGATTATGATTTTTTATGATTATTACAATTTCGATCTATTTGAGGAGTAATCTGCGTAGACCTTCTGAAAATTTTGCTAGAATTTTTTCCAAAAATTCGTCCTTCTTCTCGGTTACCAATCTTCGGTGGACGCTTAGCATACAAAGTCCTACATACTTATTTTTTAATAATAAGTAAAATTGCATATTATTTTACCGTTTAAACGAGTTTCAGTTATTGTGGAGCGCAACCATGTTTTTACTCGCCTTAAAGTGCTAAGTGACCGCTCAACAGTTGCAGTAGTGCACGGTTGTTACATTGAAATTAATAAAGCCTTCCTTATATTTGGATAAAATAATACAGCGTCTTTCAAAATACTCGCCAGCTGTAAGTCGGCTAATTCGTCTTTACCCATTTTTTTTTTGTTGCCAAGAGTTATACCAAAGCTCAATTTCTCCTTCCAAATCATCCAACTCATAAAAATGCTCAAACGTTTTTGTGGCATTTTTAAGCTCTTCCAGCTTCAAAGGAAGCATGTTTGACGGGTGCAAACAATGAATTGCAAACGCTAGCCTATTCTCTTTATTAAATCTTCTGTCCAGTGATGAAATTAAAGAATCTATATAAGGAATGTATATAGATCGCTTCCAGTATTCAGCAGGTGATGAAAACGGGGGATTTGAATGGTGCGTTTGACGAGAGACTATCCTTGGAACAGACATCTCTATTCCTAAATTGGCTGTGTTTTCTTGAATAGAAAAAAGCAATCCCTGTGTATTTTTTAATAATTTTATATTGTATGCATGTAAAAAAAATTGTTATAGAATTAGGTGGGTGCCACGGCCCTTTAGGCCCATACCTAGCTACGCCCATGTATATATATAGTATATATATATATATATATATATATATATATATATATATATATATATATACTATATATACATATATATATATATATATATATATATATATATATATATATATATATATATATATATATATATATATATATATATATATATATATATATATATATATATATATATATATATATATATATATATATATATATTTATATATATATATATATATATATATATATATATATATATATATATATATATATATATATATATATATATATATTATATATATATATATATATATATATATATATATATATATATATATATATATACATATATACTATATATATTGATTCGACTGCCGACGTGCTCGGACGTCTTTTTCTTGCTCCGCGTTTGATATTGTAAAAACTGTACTTGTCAAGAATTTTAAAATAATACATACATATATAGTATATAAAAACTGTTTTCTTTTCGTTTTATACATATCTTTTCGTTTTATATATACACATAATAAATAAATAAATACATGCAAAGTGCATAAAAGTCAAAAGTTATGTACATATGTATTAGGCTTTTGCAAAAGTACAAAAAACAAGTAATTGAGTATATCCACTTTTTTCGTTTATTTGTTTTATGGTACTCTTCTCTTAAAAAAGCAAATGGCTGTTCTCCTATAAGAAACAAGCACAATAAATATTGTGTTTGTACAAAATAAATACAGCAAGTGGTAGAGCATAGGAAAAGTAAGCAAAAATAATAATAAGACATGCAAATACGGCAAGCAGTACTTAAACCATTTAGTATAATACTTGAGTATTTTTGTAATTTTTATTTTATTTGTATGAAATTACATTTTTGTTTAATTTGATTCTAATATCAAATTATCAACATATCTACCTAGATATCGTCATCTAAATTTACAAAAGTCATATTTGCGTTGGAAAAATTTTACAGAACTTGAAAAAAAAATTTAAGAAATAGCTTAAACTGCAAAAAATTTTAAGTTTTGATTTTGAATAAGTTTACAAATCTTTATTTGCATATCTCCTGCAATTGCTCGCATGTGACTTATGACTTTGTAAAATCTTCTACAAAATTTATTCGAAAGAAAAGTAATAAATTATGTAACAAAAAAAAAAATTGGAAATGTTCATGAACTTTAACTAAACACTCAAGCGTTGTTTAACTGTTATTGGGGCGGGCATATGCTTCTTAAAAATATAAAAAACAATTTTTTTTTATAAAAATAAAAAATAAAATTTTATTAAACCAACGTTTAATTACTCAAATATTAAATTTTTCAATTAGTTTTTTATTAATTATAAGGCATCATCTGCAAATAAAACACATTAAATAGTCATAACCATTGCTTGATTTCAATGCTTAAAATACTCATATGGTAAAATAAATACTTAGAAAAATACTAGCAGCATATCAGCAAACATTTGCTTTACTTTGACTTGCTTATAGTAAGCAAGAATGAGTAAATATAAATGCTCTGAGCATATAAAGACAATAAAGATTGTTTTTACATTTGTCTCTCTCTTTATTTGTTTGCTTTGTTCCTCTTTTGTATTTAGCTTTAAACTGAGAATCTTTAAAGAAAGTAAATGTATTTGAATTTAAATGTACTTTTGCTAAAGCCTAATATGTATGTATAATCCTCTGTGCTAACATAAACATACAATAACATCAACAACAATAACAATTTTATCTTCTTTTAATTTCTGTTATTGAAAGTAAATTGTTGCCATCTATTTAAATTTTTGTTTGTTTTACACAACTTAACTTTAAATACCCATAAATATTACTATGGCCTGCTTGGCAAAAAACTGTCGCGTTAAAAGTGATGATGAGAGAATGATTGTTTGTTGGCTCTGTCACGAATTTTGTCACTTTAAGTGCAGTGGTTTATCTGGACTAGTAGCTGAAGCCATTACCAAGAACTATGGACTGTCTTGGTGTTGTGATAGCTGCAGGAAAGTTGGAATAGATTTTTACCGTTTTTTCAATAATCAGAAATCAAAATTTATTGAAATTCAAAATGAAGCTTCTATGCTAAATGATTGTATTGTGGCTTATGGTAGATTGTTTAATGAGTTCACATCTCTAAAAAAATTTGAAATCCCCTCCGCAACCAGCTCAAAAACTTCGTAGATCGCCAAGAAATAATAATAATGACAATAATAATAACGAATATAAGGAGAAATGTGATGAGCAACCTGATTCTGAGTGCAATCCGACAACATCTGCGACTAAAGTTTGTGATTCATATCCTTCAATAAATATTGAAACTAGTGATGATTCTCAAAGCTATGCTGAAGCTGTTGTTAACACTGCTCCCAAAAATGATCAGTGTTCTAGTGGCCGTGCCTTACAACTGGATCCTGACGCAACTGTTTATGCTGCGCTTCAAGCAGTGGAGCCAAGAAAATCGATTTTCATTTCTCGTCTTGCAAGTGACACATCACCTGATTCTATTATTTATTATGTTAAAAATAAAATTGGAAACGAACCTGACATTTCTGTACAAAAATTAAATTTTTCTGAACCTAGATCTATATCTTCACTCAAAATTACGGTTTCGGCTGATATATACAAAATTTTAATTCAACCAAATTTCTGGCCAGTACATACTCTAGTTCGTGAATACGTGTATCGAAATAGATCACAAAATGTAGGTGTAATCCCTCAACTTCAACCTAATGTGCCAAAAAACTAAGTTCATCTACCGATTATGTTTCTTTTGTTTACCAAAATGTACCTGGCTTGAGAACAAAACTGTCAACCTTATATACGGAAAGCTTCAACATTGATCATCATGTCTTGGTTTTTACAGAAACATGGCTTAATGAAAATATTTTAAGCTCTGAAATTCTCTGCAATAATTTCAATATTTTTCGCTGTGACCGTGGTACCATAACTCCTGGTGGTGGTGTACTTATCGCAGTTTCTTCTATTTTTGCCTCTGAGCTTGTAACTTTTGATTGATCGTATGATATTGAATTTGTATCGGTTTTAATAAAACTTCACTGTAAACGAGTATATGTATCTTGTTCGTATGTGCCACCTTCTTCTCCACAGATTGTATACAGCAAACATGCAGATGCTATTGCTGACTTGCACGTTGCGCCTCGATTGGAGACTCTGTTTTTGTTTTTGGAGATTTCAACATGCCATCCAGGGCTGCCAGAAAAATTTGTGGAAAAAATCGTCAATTTGCTGTGAAAAAATAAAAAAATCGTCTTCTTCGTGTTTGAAAATCGTCAAAAAATCGGGCAACTTGTAAAAATGTAGTTTTTAAACACTTTTTTAATATTATTAAAAAACAATAGGACAAAAAACATAAATCAATCATATTTATTGCCTTTTTCTGATTTAAGAACGTTTTCTTTCGTTCGCATAATAACATTGAAATCAAAATTCAAAATTTTGTTCTTATTTTAAATGTATGTAACTGTACGAATGAACTAAAACGTTAAGTTAGCAAAAGGCTATTAAATATTTTTATTCACTTTTATTTTTATTACAAAGCAATAAAACAAAAACTTAACAATTCAATCAATTCAATAGATACAAACATATGTACAAAAATAAAAATCTATGATGTACTCAAAAGCGTGGCAAATTTACAAAAATATTTTGCTTCTATTACTATGTTTATACGCACGTCTTATTTGCAAATAAAAAAGAAGAATGTTTCCGTATAACTTTTTTATTGTAACTTATTAACTCACTTAACAAGTCGTGAATAACGACACTATTTGCAAATAAAAAGTAAGACGTTGCCACTTCATGAACGTTTTTTGTGTTTTACTTACCAAACAATCATATTTTCGTCACATGGCATCACTAATAATAACATAAGTTCTGTATGCAATTTCCCGTATAAACAGTGAATTAGTTATTTGCAAACAGTTATATTTGCAAATAAGACGTGCGTATAAACGTAGTATATGTTGCCTAAAGCTCTCAACACATAGATGACAGCAGACAGCAATATGTCAAATAAAAAATCCATGTATTTGAGTTAAAACGATTATTTTAACTTCAGCATAGTAGCATGACTGCACAACAGCAGTTGCTGCTGCTGCCAACTTAGGCTATTTTCTATTTTGACGGGCAGCATTAAACAAATATAGTGTTGCCATTATATATATAAATTGGAAAAATAAAAACAAAAAATTTTTTTAATAATAAACATAAAAGAACATTACAAAAATACAATAAAGAAATAAATTAATGTGTTTTTTTAGTTTTTCGTAATATTATTACATTTTTTTTATCAATAACTTTAATTTTATTCATTACAAAATATATATCCGGCATCCCTGAAATTTGTATTGCTAAAATACACATCAGCTGATTATTATGTTGTTGCTGTCTTCAAAATAATTATGAAGCTGACTTCAGAGCAGCATTTGAAGCTGTAAAGTCGTAAAGTCTGCTTTCGTCTATGTGTTTAGAGCTTAACATACAGAAATAGAAAACACATTTTAAGCCGCCACTGTTCAAAAGATTAAAATCGTCAAATTTAAAAAAAATATCGACAAATCGGTAATTTGGCAATTTTGAAAGAAAAATCGTCAAAGTGACGATAAATCGTCAAATCTGGCAGCCATGATGCCATCAGTTAACTGGAGATATCTGCAGGATGATAAATACTTTGTTCAAACAAATCAGTGCTCAATCTACAATGATTGTTTAAACGTCTTGTATGACCTCAGCCTGTATCAAATTAATGGCATTACCAATAACTGTGGCAGAATATTAGACCTAATTTTTGTTAATGACGTATCTGATTGCTTCATTAAGCGTTCATCACCCATCACTATTCCTGAAGATGTTTACCATCCCACAACAGAATTGATCTTCGAAACTCTTCGTAAACCCGTCGAACCAACGTCAATTAAAAATCAAAAAATATACTCATTCAAACATACTAATTACGATATGTTAAATCAGTTGCTTATTGACACCGATTGGCACAACATATTAAGGTGGAGGTACATAACATGCGTTACACGCATGCGCGCGTTGAACGCGTTGTAAGCTTTTTACGCGTTACACGCGTCAAGTTACACAACACGCTTCATATTTGTTCATACTCAATCAGCTGGTAACAATATTTGCTTCATAATATGAGCGGAGTAGCCGCCATTTTTAAACATGACGCGTGAAAAGTTGAAAGTTAACGAACTTGACGCGTTGCCGACTTTTCTATGTACCTTGTTATATGAAAATACTCTAGTTCAACTTTTTTTGACAGAAGTCTACAACGCGCTGACGCGTGTAATGCGTGTTATGTACCTTCACCTTTAGGATGCTGTAACGAAGTTGATCATATGTGCAATGCCTTTTACAATAAATTGTATTCTTTCATTGATTTATGTGTTCCAAAAACTATACCTATGGTCCACCTTGGAATAATAAACGTTTGGCTCTAGCTAAAAACAAAAAGAACAAATTCTATAGAAAATACAAATAATCTGGTTCCTCTGTTGACTACTTAAGGTACTCTACCAGTCGCGCTATCTACTCCTCGCTTAATAAATCATGTTACACCAATTACATAAATACTATGAGATACAATTTTAAGCTAAATGCAAAATCGTTCTATAAATTTGTTAACTCTAAGAAAAAAACAAATAACTTCCCCTCTACTCTGAAGTTTCAACAAACGGAATCAAGCGACGATCATATCATTAGTAATTCATTTGCTGATTTTTTCTCTACAACTTATTCAAATGCATCTTATGATGAGTCGTGTAATTATCCATTCAAAATACGCGCCAACCTATCAGTATCAATTCCATTTACTGATATTCCAACAATCACGAAGGAATTAAAAAGTCTTAAGTTTTCGTTCAACTCTGGTCCTGATAAAATACCAAGCAACATTTTAATCAATTCTGCGGAGTCTTTTGCTTCCCCTTTAGCACTTTTATTTAATGCCTCAATCAAATATGGTACATTTCAGAGTGTCTGGAAGAACTCGTTTATTACTCCATTGTTTAAGGCAGTGTTATTCCAAAAGTATTTGAAAAATTATTACCGAGAGCTTATATTATCAAGTAGCAAATTTGATTTCCCCCTTTCAACATGGGTTTCAAAAAAGATGTTCCACAACTACAAATCTCCTTCATCTTACGACTGTTATTTATCATGGATTTATGCAACAAAAACAAACTGATGTAATATATACTGACTTCTGTAAGGCTTTTGATAAAGTTAATCATAAGATTTTGATAACTAAACTACACTTACTGGGTTTTACGGATAATAGTACTAAATGGATTTATTCATATTTAAGCAATAGAAAACATATCGTTTGTTTTAACGATGCATTTTCTAGATGTGTTGATGTTCTTTCTTGAGTTCCTCAGGGAAGTCACCTTGGTCCACTTCTTTTTACATTGTTTACCAATGATTTACCAGATGTTTTTCTTTCATCCAAAGTTTTGATGTACGCTCACGATGTAAAAGTTTTTCACTGTTATCGTAAAAATCTGAGCAACAACTACTACAAAATGACTTAAATTCGTTTTACATGTGGTGCAAAATTAATCTCATGGAAATCAACTTTAAGAAATGCAAATACATGCGCTTTGTTCGTAATTGTCCCATAGCTGCTTGCTACTTTGTAAAAAATTATCGGCTAGAGTTTGTTGATAATATCACGGACCTTGGAATTTTATTGGATTCAAAACTCAATTTTATTCCTCATATAAATATGACGGCAAACAAAGCCAGAGGTTTATTAGGTTTCATAAAACGATGGGCTTAAAGAGTTTAATGATCCATACATTACGAAAAGTCTCTACAACACGCTTGTAAGGCCTGTGCTGGAGTATAGTTCGGTAATATGGGACCCTATTTATAATAAACATTCTGACGCTATTGAATCGGTGCAAAAACAGTTTTTGATTTACTGCCTTCGTGGACTAAACTTTAATCCTAGAAATCTACCATCTTATTCTGCAAGGCTTGCTCTAATTAAGCTACCATCCCTTAAAAGCCGTAGAATCGTGCTGAACATCTCGTTTATTCTGAACATAATTAATGGCAATGTATGCTCTGGATTTTTAATCAACAATCTAAATTTTAATGTTCCACAACGACCTTCACGTCATTTAATTCCTTTATCGGTTGTATTTGTTAGAGCTAACTATGCTAATGCTGACCCACTGAGAAGAATGTGTAACGATTTTAACAAATTTTATAAATTCATTGATTACTCTATATGCCCTACTGGTATAAAAATAATCTACTAGTATATTTAAACTCATAACTTATTGTAAATTTTAAATTTTGTAATTATTTTAATTTTTGTTCAATTTTGTTTAATGTCTATTGTCTTGTTAACATACATATGTACTTTGTTAATTTATATGTCTGTAAGGATTATTTTAAATAGACAAATAAAAATTAAATTAAATAAATATATTTTTTTGTTTATATATATATATATATATATATATATATATATATATATATATATATATATATATTTGTTTATATATATATATATATATATATATATATATATATATATATATATATATATATATATATATTTGTTTATATATATATATATATATATATATATATATATATATATATATATATATATATATAAATAAACATATATATATATATATATATATAAATATATATATATATATATATATATATATATATATATATATATATATATATAAAAATATATAAATATAAACATACATATATATATACATATATATATATATATATATATATATATATATATATATATATATATATATATTCATATATATATATATATATATATATATATATATATATATATATATATATATATATATATATATATATATATATAAATAAATATATATATATATATATATATATATATATATATATATATATATATATATATATATATATATATGAATATATATATATATATATATATATATATATATATATATATATATGTATATGTATGTTATATATATATATATATATATATATATATATATATATATATATATATATATATATATGTATATATATGTATGTTTATATATATGTATTTTGTTTGTTTATATATATATATATATCTATATATATATATATATATATATATATATATATATATATATATATATATATATATATATATATATGTATAGACAAAAAAAATATATATAAACATATATATATATATATATATATATATATATATATATATATATATATATATATATATATATATATATATATATATATATATATATATATATATATATATATATATATATATATATATATATATATATATATATATATATATATATATGTATATATATGTATGTTTATATATATGTATTTTGTTTGTTTATATATATATATATATCTATATATATATATATATATATATATATATATATATATATATATATATATATATATATATATATATATATATATATATATGTATAGACAAAAAAAATATATATAAACATATATATATATATATATATATATATATATATATATATATATATATATATATATACATATATATATATATATATATATATATATACATATATATATAAATATATATATATATATATATATATATATATATATATATATATTCATATAT
The DNA here is from genome assembly GCA_963681545.1 of Germaria angustata. Lineage (NCBI taxonomy): Eukaryota > Metazoa > Arthropoda > Insecta > Diptera > Tachinidae > Germaria > Germaria angustata. Next base: position 87,184,341 of record OY812998.1, read on the forward strand.
ATATATATATATATATATATATATATATATATATATATATATATATGTATGTATATATATGTATATATATGTATGTTTATATATATTTTTTTTGTTTATATATATATATATATATATATATATATATATATATATATATATATATAAACAAACAAAAAATATATATAAACATACATATATATATATATATATATATATATATATATATATATATATATATATATATATATATATATATATATATATGTATATATATATATATATATATATATATATATATATATATATACATATATATATATATATATATATATATATATATATATATATATATGTATATATATATATATATATATATATTCATATATATATATATATATATATATATATATATATATATATACATATATATATATATATATATATATATATATATATATATATATATATATATATATATATATATATATATATACATATAAGTTGAACATTGATTCCGAGAGTCAGTATTCAAATTATGTATAGACTTGTATGTATGTAGTTTGATCAACCGAAGCATTATCAGTAAAAATAACAATTTTAATGTTTTTGATGATAGTACATATGTACATACATATTTGACGATTTGTATGTTTTGTATAAAAATATGTATGTGGTATATTTGAATCTCTAGTTACATAAATCGAATGTATAAATAAAAATAAATAAAAAAAAATTAATTTCTGTATATTTTAATATAATATAATCGAAGTTTAACTGTATATATACACACACATATATATATATATATATATATATATATATATATATATATATATATATATATATATATACATATATATATATATATATATATATATATATATATATATATATATATATATATATATATATATATATATGAATACATATATATATATATATATATATATATATATATATATATATATATATATATATATATATATTGTTGATTCAGGGAATCTGCTGGAAAGGTTAGGAATATGGAATCAGATTAATTCTCTGAGCCGATGGGACATATAATATTTGGATGACTCCAGATGTATATATGTTGCAATCCCCAATAGGATAATCAGGGCCAAGAAAGAAAAATGAAACAACAACAAAAATTAGTTGTGTAGGAAAATATAATTGGATTTATTCGAAGTATAGAATTACCTCTTTACTCGGCTGATACATGAACAAGAAGAGCTTAAATCAATACCAGAAAACACGGAAACAACCTGTTAGACTTCTTTGACCCTTTGACCGTTACTTTTAGGCATTATTTACAAAGAGTACGAACAATATTCAGCTATGATATATAAGACAAAGGGAAAACTCTTGTGTAACGCTGTTTTGATGGCAAATGGAATACAAGACATTTTGACATTAACATTACCGCCCACCTTGCAGGATATATGCAATGAGAATCAAACCATCCAGGGTCAAGTCTAAGAAGTTGCTACCGGAAACAAGACATAGTATATAGATTAATAAGATTAAATTTCAAGGTATAATTCATTTTAAAATTATGTTAAGCGACAATTTCAATTTAGCGATAATTCAGTTACAATTTTAAACTAATTATAATTTTTGTTTCATATGTAATGATATATGAGTAATAATAATAAATAAATAAATATATAACTAAAGAAAGTATTGAGAGCATTATTATAGATAATAATAAATAAATAACTATATAAATAAAGAATGTATTGAGAGCATATTATAGATAACCATGTTATAGTGGTTGATACGATTTGCCTTTGCCTCCTGTTATGTTGAGCATGGTCCATAGATTATCCACCCGAACACAGTACTTTGAGCAGTAGGTAAGCCGATTCTTGAAAATACTCCTTGACACATGACCTTCGGATAAAGATCTACTCCTATAATAATATCGATGGAGGCTGATTCGTAAAACTTTGAATCTGCAAGGAAAAGATCTCGAAAATTCCATTTAAATGATTCGGCAAGAGATGGAACTGGAGTACGGAGAGAGATACAGTTGTCAACTCTAAAGGTTCCTTCGATATTTGAATCGCTGTCATATCTTGACTTTAGCACTATGGGGCAAATGGTCTCATCACGAAGGGTGTAAGCAGTCAAGTTTAATTTATCCACTAATTTCTTCGAAATTCTACTGACAGGTGATCCAGAGTCTAACAAGCATCGAGTGTAGGACGTTTTACCTCCAATTTTAGCCAAAACGGTAGGGAGAAGTATAACAGTGTTTTGGTGAATGATTTTGGACAACGATGTTGAATTGGATGCGGTAGATGATACAGATTTAGCTCTAGAATCTGGCGGAATGGATTTCTTCATACACTTGGATGAACTGGGCTGCGGAGATTGTAATTGCGAATGAGAACTTGACCGGCGGTTGACATGCAGTAAGGTATGGTGAGACTTGCGGCAATGTTTGCATCCATATCCAGAAAAGCAAATGCCGTGGGAATGTTCATGTGCCAAGCAGTTAGAGCAATACTTGTGTTCATGTACCACACGAATACGGTCAGATATATTCATTTCTAGGAATTTACGGCAATTTCGAAGAGGATGCAGTTTCTTACATATGCGTCAAGCGTAAGGTTTGCGTCGTTCAGATAATTCTTTCGCTATAGATTTGGACTTTTCAGATAACTTAGGCATGGTTTCCAGGCGACCGCAAACTCGAATTATTCCTTCTGGATCTAGAAAAGGATTTAAATTCAATAAGGTGCTGGACATAGATATGAAGTTTTTGGATTTCAAGGCTTTGTACTCATTTGGATACGCTGCCTTCTGGCAAACAGAAATGAGGTTATTTCGCGCGCTATTAAGTTCTGCATTAGAAAATTCAATAGAATTTTTACAGAAGTTGGCACGATATCGTGGATGTATTCTAAAGAAAAATCGATATATATATGACATTACTCGTAATGCCCTAGGAAAGGAGGAAAACCGTTCTAGGATATCTTCGACGTCTGTAAAGTACGAGAAATGTACTTTTATCGGTTTTATCTCTAGTTCGGTACAAGGAATGTTGGATGGATCAAAATTAGGCCACAGAGAGTTTTCTGTCCTCAGCCATTGAGGCTCAAGCCACCATAACTCATTTTCCCGGAGTTCTTTGGGATAGAGTCCTCTGCTGGGCAAGTCTGGAATCGACAGTGTCTTAATGGAAGTAATCTTGGTTTTAGAAGCCATAAGATGTGTAGAAATAGACCCGTTTTTGGAGACTCGTACATAGAGAGCCGCTGCGTATGCTTTTTCCGAAGCATCGCAAAATCCATGGAATTGGATTACGGAGTCTTGGAAATAATCAATCCATCGAGGAATACGAATGGTATTGATTTCAGAATAACTAGATTGGAAGGATTTCCAATCCTGAAGGGTATCCGGGCTAAGGAGTTCATCCCAACCGGTACCATCTATCGAAGCACCGCAAAATCCATGGAATTGGATTTTGGAGTCTTGGCAATAATCAATCCATCGAGGAATACGAATGGTATTGATTTCAGAATAACTAGACTGGAAGGATTTCCAATCCTGAAGGGTATCCGGGCTAAGGAGTTCATCCCAACCGGTACCATCTATCCATATTTTTTGCATTAAAATTTTTGCTAATATAATCCATGGAGCCAACCAACCGGCCGGGTCGAACAATTTTGCTATTTGAGATAACACTTCTCTCTTTGTGTACCCAAACTGTTCTGGAAAAGGGTTGGCTGAAAAGTAGAAATCATCAGAGGATGCATTCCAATGGATGCCTAGGGTTTTTGCACAACTAGTATCCTCGAATTTTAGAAAGTTCTCCCGAAGTAGATGTTCTGCAGGAATATCGTGTAATATGTCTTCGGAATTAGATGTCCACTTTCTCAGAGAAAACCCAGCGGATTTTAATGCTTGAATTAGATAATTTTTTGCCTTTATGCAACTCTGCTTTGTATGAGAGCCAGCTAAGACGTCATCCACATATGTACATAGAATTTCGAATAATTTCACTGGCTACCGGATAAACTGATTTTACATCATCTGCTAATTGCAATAAAGTCTGAATGGCGAGGTATGGAGCGCAAAAGTAACGGTTTTGAGTTCATATTCGCTAATGGAACTATTTGGATCATCTCTGTACAAAATCCTTTGATACGGAGTGTGTTCGGGATTGACTAGGATCTGCCTATACATCTTCTGAATGTCGGCATTGAAAACGTATTTGAAGAATCGCCACTTTAGAATTAATATGGTTAGATCGTTTTGAAGCACTGGACCTATGTGAAGCACAGAGTTCAAACTTTGACCATTGGATGATGGAGCTGAAGCATTAAAAACTACGCGGACTTTAGTAGTAGTGCTGTCAGGTTTGATAACCGCATGGTGTGGTAGATAATACGTCTTTCGGTTATCGGAAAGGTTGGAAGATGCTTCAACTTTGAACATGTGACCAAGCTCTTCGTATTCTTGGATCACTTTATCGTAGTCAGATTTTAAGCAAGGATTTCGAATCAATCTAGCTTCGTTTCGAAAGTACTGTGCCACTGCACTAGGCCTAGATTTACCAATATTGAGAACATCTGGAAATCCTTTTTTAAAGGGAAGCGATACTATATACCGACCTTCTGGACTTTTTCTTGTAGTACGAACATATAGATCTTCACAAGCTTGGTCAGATGGAGACATATAGTTCTTCTTGGGAAGATTATCCACCTCCCAAAATCGAGAAATTTCTTTGTCTAAGGAAATTTCGCAGAAATGTGAAACAATAGTGGAACATCTTTTAGAATTATTGGTAACTGGGCCCGTCAGAATCCATCCGAATATGGTTTCCTGGGCTATTAAGGATTCACATACATTGTGCCGGGTTCCAGGACATATGATTAAAGGGAAAACATTGCCTCCAATCAATATGTCGATCTTGGAACTCGAATTGAATTTAGGATCGGCAAGTGGAAGTTTGGGCAGCCCTACAAATATTGAGTCTGGCATGGTTCGGGATGGTAATTGGCTAGAGAGTTGAGGAACTACCAGTGCCGTTACACAAATCTCAATGTCACAATTTAACCTGGAACCTAATACCAAATTACATTGACGATGAACCGTAGCCGAGACAGAATTATTCAAACCGGAAACTCTCGCTTTAGCAGGCTGAGAAGGTAGATTGAGGTGGTTGAATAAACGTTCAGAAATAAAGGTGCCTTCTGATCCAGAATCTATTAAGGCGCGTGCTTGGTATTTCATCCCCAAATGGCAAGCTGTACCCAATAAGACCTCTTTTGAATTTGTAGTGAAACAGGACTGAACTTTATCAGGAATTTCGTTGATAGTGGACTGTATATTGTATGAAGTGGAAGGAGTAAAAGGAGTTGTCCTAGGGTTTAGATTACTACTACGACATGGCTTTTGAGTAGGTCGCAATGAGTCATCAAACTCCCCGTGCAAAAGAGTATTATGTTTCTTTTGACTTCTGAAACAGCTATGCTTGCTAGTACAATTTCTGACACTATGAGCTTTTGAGAAACAATTCAAGCACAAAGCTTCTCTTTTTATTTCTTCCAGCCGTTGCTGGTAACCCATTTTTAGAAACTTAGGGCATTTCCGAATAATATGATTTTCCCTTGGACAGAGTTGACACTGTGGACCAGAAATATTAGCCTGAAAGCTGTGAACATTTTTATTTAAGTTAACTTTAGAAGGGCTTTTAGCTTTAAGTTCATTTTTCTTAAAACTTTTCACGCCGTGAATGTTGGAAAGCGATTCTAAAGTTCTATAACGATTTGTAAGAAATGCATCAAGCTCTGACCATTTAGGAAGAAGAGTTTTATCCTTAAGCTCCTGTTCCCATAATGTGAGTGTATTTTCAGGAAGCTTATTTGTACAGATGAAAACGAAAATTGGGTCCCAGCTTGAGATATCAATATTGTGAAGTTTTAGTATCGATATGCAGGAGTTCATATCTCTTTGGAGCTGCTTGAGCGCTTTTCCTGTTTCGGAACAAATGTCTTGGAGACTAAAAAGGATTTGTAGCTGAAGATTTACTAAAACTCGCCGGTTTTCAAACCGTGAGCATAAATTTTCCCAAGCTAAGTCGAAACCTTGATTGGTAAGTGGACTCTTTTGCACAATTTCTCTGGCTTCACCTTTCGTCTTCTGTTTCAAGTAAAATAATTTCTCGACATTACTTGCCTTGGAATTGTTAACCACTGCAGTAAAAGTGTTGCGGAATGTGGGCCACGAAGCATAATCACCATTAAAAGCTTCTATCTCTATCGGAGGTAAATGAAGGTTATGTAATTCAGAAGAAGTGCGATTTGGTGAGTTGCTGATACCACTTGGAGAATTACAAAGTGTATCAGAAATTTCGGAAAATTTTATCAGACACTGACAATAGGTCTTATATGTGCTCTTGTATTTTTCCTTAATGACTTCTATATCCTTTGGCTTGTCTTTTGAATGAGTTTTCTTTTCCACTTCAAGCAGGCATGCATGTATGCTCTTAGCATGAAGTAAGAGCATACAGACTATCATTAAGATCTGTCTCAAACTCCACTATTTCGTCGGCTAAACGAATAAATTGGTCTAAAGACATTTTTAGTTATGGTAAAAAGTCGTTTTGTGAAATGGATTTTTAAGATTTTCCAAACGGAAGGAAACTTTGAGAAATTCAACGAGATTTTTTTTTATTATTATTTTTTATTTATAATAATTATTAGTACTGACTAGAAAATTTTGTTCAATCAGTTCGAAAAATAGCGAATGCCAAGGAAATTTATAATTAGAGCACAGAAAATTAGAAAATTCTCATGGGGAAATACTACATACATTTAGTTTCCTGAGTATGCAATGATTTCACTCATTAGCTTTGCTGAAGTAATAATCAGCTGCTCACGGGAATATAAAAAATAAAAGTACACTGACCTTTACTTGATTGGAAATTTTATTGATATGACTGGAAATGAACACGAATATTAGGTCTATTCATGTGCGTATATAGTGAAAATATAATAAAATAAGACACACCGTCTTATTATTATTTATTCCGAACCAATAAATATAGGAAAAATATTGGGATGGTTTTATTTATCTTTGTGTTGTTATTATTATTTTATTTTATATATGGTTTATTTAATTTTTTTGTAGCTTTTGTTTTGTAAAAAATATGTTGGTTATTTAGTACTGGACGATCCTATTATTCGTTTGCTTTCAACAAGAGTTACCGTGTTAGCGCGTTAAATTATTTGCATCGGTTTTATTATTGTACAGCTCGTTAATTATATAAATATCTGCATATGCGTAGTTATAGCACTACAGAAGTCTTAACCTTTTACAAATTCTAATTTGAAACCGTACACAATTCTGTGTATAAAGTAGTTTTTTATATTTATTTTGCGTAAATTTAATATTTTTAAGGTTTTCTGTTTATTTTGTAAATTCCACAACGGTAACACTTTCTTAAATGAAGGTTAATGTTTCCAATATTTTGCAATATATTTGATGAGAATGTAAGGTAATGGATGAAAAGAAAAAACTAAATTTAATTTGAATAAGAGAAAAACATCACGGGATGGATTGATCTAAAGAGAACAAATTTTAAATTCGACACTCGAAAAAGAGATCTTAGTATTGTATTATATACATACATAGTTCTGGATTTTATTCTTTTTTTTTTAAATGTTAATCTCTCACTCATGCATGCATGAACCATAAAGAGAACACAAAAATGGCGCGATCAAATCGAACAAAAGGAGGGTACCCTACATTGGTAATACAATGTAGCCCGATTCTTTTGATAGGAAATTATTTTAATAAAAAATAAAATAAATGCACTCAACTTACAGGTAGAGATCGATGAATATTGAAAATGATGGATATACGTGACGATGTGGACAACCAATATGGAGTTTCGCCTGGCTGTTGTTCTGGATCTTTTTTATCACCTTTTTTATGTATTTCCACTTCTAGTTTTGTGATTTTAGTTTAATATATTGGTGCACTTCGCTAATATTTTATTTTTTGTAAATTTTTTGTACTGAAATTTTAATTTTGAGTGCTTAAGACTGCATGTGTTGTAATAATGTATGTATGTTTGTAATAAGTAGAGTAATAAATGCACAAAAACTTGAACTGTTATTCGAAATGCACTTTGAAGAGAACTGAAAAGCAATCAAAGCAAATTACATGACATACCTTAGTAAAGATGAATAGATGTTTTATTTTTGTAGATATGTATGTATGTTTGTATGTATGTAGATTTATCAGCGTATAGAAATAAATAAATCCAATAATGAAATCTCAGAGAAATTAATTTATTGATACTTATTCCAATCCGGCTCGAAGGACCAAATGTTGATTCAGGGAATCTGCTGGAAAGGTTAGGAATATGGAATCAGATTAATTCTCTGAGCCGATGGGACATATAATATTTGGATGACTCCAGATGTATATATGTTGCAATCCCCAATAGGATAATCAGGGCCAAGAAAGAAAAATGAAACAACAACAAAAACTAGTTGTGTAGGAAAATATAATTGGATTTATTCGAAGTATAGAATTACCTCTTTACTCGGCTGATACATGAACAAGAAGAGCTTAAATCAATACCAGAAAACACGGAAACAACCTGTTAGACTTCTTTGACCCTTTGACCGTTACTTTTAGGCATTATTTACAAAGAGTACGAACAATATTCAGCTATGATATATAAGACAAAGGGAAAACTCTTGTGTAACGCTGTTGTTGATGGCAAATGGAAGACAAGACATTTTGACATTAACTATATATATATATATATATATATATATATATATATATATATATATATATATATATATATGAATACATATATATATATATATATATATATATATATATATATATATATATATATATGAATACATATATATATATATATATATATATATATATATATATATATATATATATATATATATGTATATATATATATATATATATATATATATATATATATATATATATATATATATGTATTTATATATATATATATATATATATATATATATATATATATATATATATATATATATATATATATATAAGTTAACACATTTAATGTTTAAAATTCATAAAAACAAAGCCAGACGGAAACCCGATACTCTCTTTATTTAGCAACATAAATTTTGTCAAACATTCTTCTGTTTTGATGACAGTGCACACGCGCACACAAAATAATTTCTACACCTGTGGGAAAATGTCGAATATGCAATTTGGTTCTAAACAGTGTTAATTATATTTAAGAAAACAATTTTGTAAAAGTTTAGTTTAAGTTGGACATTTAATAAAGAAAGAGCTTCAGCTCTGAAAAATAATTTTTTTTTTAAATATTAAATAAAAGGTAAAATTAATTGGCGCCCGAGCAGGGACCCACGCGAAAAAAATCCTGAAAAGAAAAAGTAAGGCTTGCGTGTGGAAACATAAAAAAAAATCCTGAAAAGAAAAAGTAAGGCTCGCGTGTGGAAACATAAAAAAAAATCCTGAAAAGGAAAAGTAAGGCTTGCGTGTGGAAACATAAAAAATCCTGAAAAGAAAAAAAGAAAGGATCGTGTGCGAAACAATAAAAATAAAAAATAAAAAAAACCCCTGAAAAGAAGAAGGTTCGAAGAAAAATTATTTTTAAAACAATTGTAACAAATCAATTGAAACGAAACAACAAATGTAACCGAAATAAATAATAAAACTAAAACAATAAAGAAATAGAAACAAATATGCTAAAATAAAATAAATAAGATAAATTCAAAATAAAATTATAGTGAAAATACTGCAAGGATTAAAACATTTATTGTTGAACCAAGAAGACAATACCATTGAAAGCTAATAATAAAATACAAAAGAGAAGTGGGAAAAAAAAGTACCAAAAAAGGAAAAAAAAGCCTGAAAATCTAAAAGTAGGGCAACCATCAATTCGACAACAGGAGGCTTGGCGACTTTATAACGAAGAGGGACCGGAGTACAAAGGGAAAAGGGCTAATCCTGAACGTCTACCAATCCAAAGCCCCAACGTTGAAAATGAAGACATTAATTTTAAGTTATATGTAAGTAAAAATAGTACATATTTAAAAAAGAATTGTAGAAAATTGGAAATATTAAATTAAAAATTAATTAGAGAAGAAAATTTAACGGTTAAAATTAATTGAAACTTTTTTTACAAAAGAAAAAAAATTAAACAAATATCAGAGTTAATTTCCCAGATAACAAATTGAAAATATAAGATAAAACACCAAAATAAAATTTAGAGAATAAGTGAAAAATTTTAAGAATATTAAAACAAAAATTAATTGAAAAGTTAAAATAAAATCAAATTTATTAAAAATTGTTAAAACATTAACGAAACCTTGTAAGAGGGGGAAGCTATTGCGATTCTTACGAGACCCTCCAATAGCAGGGATAACAAGAAATATAGTATTGATAGGAATAAATAATTTTTTTTATGATCAGCTACTCACAGAATTGTATTTGGAAAAACAACTGAAACTAAATAAATTCAGAATTATAAAAGAATAAATCAGTGCTTGTCTATAGTGAGAAAGTTCTTGTCCTAAAAATGACTACCAATACACCATCCGACTTAGCAAATCAATTGAGCAACCTGTCTTTGGCAGGGAGCTCGACATCTACCCGCACGAATACTTCACCGACTATACTACCGTCACTTAGGGAACAAATACAAACCATAATACATGAGACACTTAGGGAACTAAACACGACACCGGACGAAAATGAAGCTTCTGACGTACCCTTCAACGTTGCTACTGCATCGCAACTTAAGGAAGCCGACAAGGTTCCTGATATTGTAAAGTGCTTAAGAGAGTTCAGTGGCAAGGCAGGCGAGTTTAATTCATGGCGGAAGACTGTGGATAGGATCCTCAATGTTTACGAAAGTATCAAAGGAACTCCGAAATATTACGCAATATTGCACGTTATCAGACATAAAATAGTCGGAGATGCAGATACTGCACTGGAGTCCTATAGAACTCCGCTTGACTGGACGAAAATAAAGAAATGCCTAATGATGCATTACTCGGATGGGCGAGAACTAGGAACTTTAGAGTATCAACTGAATTCACTTTCTCAAGGAAATCAGGGTATCGCAGACTATTATCAAAAAGTATATTCGTTGTTATCACTTATATTAGACAAAGTTGCTTGCCTCGGGTTATCAAATGATGCGATGAATGTTATGACACATTCATACCGGAACAAGGCACTGGATACGTTTGTTCGTGGATTAAATGGAGATTTGCCAAGATTGCTAAGTGTTAGTGAGCTTAAAAGCTTACCAGAGGCACTGCAAATGTGTTTAAAATTAGATAATATGAATTTTAGAAGACAATATGCACAAGGTATTAAGACAATGACTTCCGGAAGTTTCGACCACAATCATGGAGGCCGTTCAAAACATTTTCCTTTAACCCCAAGACCACAACCTATAATATTTTACCCTGAATTAGCTCATTTACCAAGAAACAATTATAATCAGTTCAGATCAATTTACCAACCACAACAGCAACAACGAACATTTCCTCAATTCCCACAACAGCAACCACGACAATTTACCAATAATTTTCAACAAAGGTTCACCGAAATCAACAATAGACAAAATGTTCACCCGAAACCTCCACAACCAATGGAAGTGGACAGATCACATTATTCTAGACAAGTGAACTATCAAAATATCCCAAGGAATAACTACCAATCCGCACAAAAAAGACCAAACGTGGATACATCAAACGTTCCCAACAAAATTCAAAGAAATTTTTATGCTGAGACTTACCAATGTCCAACCCAATTTTATGAAGACCAATACCCACAAGAAGAGTTAAATACCGATGCTGATCCTAACGGTTTATACAGTGCACCTGAAGATGACCATCGTCAACAGGAGTGCGAAATGCCCAATGCATCATCACAATCAACTATCGACAGTGTTTATTTTTTAGACTAACTCCATCTTCATTACCTTACTTGGAACTTAACAAGGGTGGAGATGTTCTTGAGTTTTTAATTGACACAGGTTCCAACAAAAATTACATACAATCGACCAGAATAAGAAATCCCATTCTTAACGAGAGACCATTTTACATAAATTCAGTTGCAGGAAACCTCGAAATCACTCACCATACCTTTGTTGATATTTTCGGACCGAACAGCGAAAAGTTGAAATTTTACATATTACCAACACTTCAAACATTCCACGGTATCATAGGTAATGATACATTGAGAAAAGTTAAAGCTGTCATACACACAGACAGAAATTTTATGACCATTGAGCCCAATATTGTAATACCCTTGAAGCAAAAAAAATCCCAATCTGTTAATAGCATTGATTTGCGAATCGCCCATCTTTCCAATGATCAGTGTAACCAACTATTAAAAATCATCCGTCATTATCCCTCATTGTTTTCGGAACCAAATGAAAGACTCACATATACTACAACCGTGAAAGGAGAAATCAAAACCACCACAGATAACCCAGTATATTGCAGACCGTACCCATATCCGATGGCTTTGAAGGAGGAAATTGAACACCAGATAGAGGAACTACTGGAAAACGAAATCATAAGACCATCAAAGTCACCCTATAACGCACCAGTGTGGATCGTGGACAAAAAAATGGATGCTTCAGGGAAAAAGAAGTATCGAATGGTTATTGATTATCGAAAATTGAACCAGGTTACAGTACCAGATCGTTATCCAATCCCAGAAATTAATGAAATATTGGCAAATCTTGGAAAATCGGGATTCCACCAGATTCCCTTAAGAGAAGACGACATTCCAAAAACCGCATTTTCAGTCAACAACGGAAAATATGAATTCCTACGCCTACCATTCGGACAGAAAAATGCCCCAGCAACGTTTCAGAGAGCACTGGACGATATTCTTCGGCCACATATCGGTAGGAGATGTTACATATACATCGATGATATTATTATCTTCGGCGGAACTGAAAAAGAGCATCTGGAGAATCTAGGTATTATTTTTGAAACATTAGAGAACGCGAATGTAAAGATCCAACTTGACAAGTGTGAATTTTTGCAAACAGAAGTTGAGTTCTTGGGATTTGTTGTCAGTGTAGGCGGAATCAGGACCAACTCAAAAAAGTTAGAAGCAATAGACAAAATACCCTTTCCAAAAACCTTAAAAGAATTGCGATCATTTCTCGAAATGGCGGGATATTACCGCAGATTCATAAGAAATTATGCACAAATTGCAGGTCCATTGACTAGGTTACTGCGCGGAATAGATGGATATACCTCAAAACACACTTCAAAAAAACAACCCATAACAGCTAATCCTGAGGCTATAGAAGCTTTCGAGAAAATTAAGAATTTGCTTATTTCAGAAGAAGTTATCCTGTCACATCCTGATTTTGAGAAAGAATTTGAACTAACAACGGACGCATCTGACCACGCAATCGGAGCAGTTCTCTCCCAAAATAGCAAACCCATCACATTCATATCCAGGTCATTGAGCACAACTGAAGAGCATCTGGCCACCAACGAAAAAGAGATGCTTGCAATCATATGGGCGTTGGGAAAATGCAGAAACTATTTATACGGTTCAAAGAAAGTTAAGATTGTAACTGACCACCAGCCATTGACTTATGCTTTAAGCAATAGAAGTACTAATAATAAAATGAAGCGATGGAAATCAATATTGGAGGAATACAACTACGAATTGGAATATAGACCGGGAAAAACAAATGTTGTGGCGGACTCTCTCTCAAGAATTCCGAATCAGATAAACACTCTTAGCGATGCAACACATAGTGACGGGAGTTCTGGGGAAGATTTGATACCATGTGTCGAAGCACCTATCAATGTTTTTAGAAACCAAATATTTTTAAGAATCGGCGAAACAGCATCGTACCAATTCCAGATTATTTTTCCTTCGATACACAGACACACGATAATAGAACCACAGTTCACAGAAGAAAACTTACTTTCACATTTAAAAAGGAGACTTAATCCATCTGTTATTAATGGCATTTGCACGGAAGAAGGTATAATGGGACTTATACAAAATATTTTCCCTCTCCATCTCAGAAATTATAAGGTCAGATACACGCAAAAGGTTGTCGAAGATGTAACAAACGAACAGGACCAAGAAGAAATCATAATAGCTACGCACAATCGAGCACATAGAAACTCAATAGAGAACAAGGCTCAGATAATTGAAAAATACTATTTCCCAGGAATGGCACAAAAGATTAAACGCATAACAAAAATATATTCAACCTGCAAAGAAAATAAATACGAAAGGCAGCCACAAAATCCAAGAATGTCTGAAACACTATTACCAAGTCACCCAGGAGAAATTGTTCACGTTGACATATACCTAACTGAAGGAAAGGCTATTTTAACTGCTTTTGACAAATTTAGTAAATACGCACAAACAAAATTATTGAAAAGTAGGGCTATAGAAGATATTAGAAAACCACTTAGAGAAATAATTTTTTCATTCGGCGTACCAAAAACAATAGTAATGGATAACGAACCATCCCTAAATTCATATTCAATAAAATTTATGTTGAAAGACGAATTAAAAATAGACATTTATACAGTACCACCATACTACAGCAAAGCTAACGGACAGGTAGAAAGATTCCATAGTACTCTTACTGAGATTATTAGATGCTTGAAAGAAAACGGCGGACATAGAAACTTCGACGAGCTGCTTGAAAGAGCCGTCGCCGAATATAACCACTCCATACATTCGGTTACAAAAAGGAAACCTGTCGATCTCTTTTTCGGAAGAACAGTATCATTTTCACCACAAGACATAGAAAGGACAAGACATAATTTTTTTTTCACGGTTATATTTATTTATTGAATCTTCAAAAATAGAACTAACAATAAGTATTCAAATCTTAAATTTAGATAAAATAATTAGGCCCAACCAGTGTCGGACATAAACTTAGTGATAGAAATTAAAAATACATAAATGTCGTGTTAAGCACAAAATATTTTCAAAAAGTTTCATCTGGAGTGCGGCGTACTAAAGCCGTAGTGTCCCTCTTTTTCAAGCGGATGTGTCCAGTAAAGTTCAAGATATTACGAGCAAGGGGATTAGGATGGGACTCGAGTTTTGTTAAATATTTGCCTGCATATTTTGCAATTTCTGCAGTCACAAGTGGCATATTTAAATCACGATGTAAAATTGAATTTTTCATGTACCAAGGAGCCGATGTTATTAACCTTAAAATTTTGTTTTGCATTCGTTGGATTCTATCTACATTGGAAGCTGAAGCAGTGCCCCATAGCTGAATTCCGTAACACCATATGGGTTTCAAAAGCGACTTGTATATTAAAAGTTTACAATCTAGACTGAGGGTAGAATTTCTACCAATCAGCCAATGTATCTGGGTTAATTTAAGCTTCATTTGTGTTAGCTTAGAGTCAATGTGCTGTTTCCATGTAAGCCGTCGGTCAAGATGTATACCAAGGTATTTCACCTGTGAATGTTGAGGAACAACTTGATTGTTGATTCGAATGGGGGAACAAGTGTCTCTTCGTAGCGTAAATGTGACATGAACACACTTTTGTTCATTTACTTTTATTCTCCATAAGTTCAACCACAGTTCCAACAGGTTAATATGTTCCTGAAGGTATCGGGATGCCTCGTGAGGGTTTTCATGCATACTAAGGCAGGCTGTATCATCGGCAAATGTAGAAGTGAGTATATTACTGCTCAGAGGCATATCACAGGTATAAATCAAATACAAAACTGGCCCCAGTATACTCCCCTGTGGCACCCCAGATGAGATAGTTTCGGGCACACTCATGAAGTCTCCTTCCACGACAGTGAACTTCCGGGCAAGAATGTAACTTTCCAATAGATTCACAATGTTCATTGGTAGATATGTCTTCAATTTCAAAATCAGGCCCTCATGCCACACTTTATCAAATGCCTGAGAAACATCAATAAAGAGGGAAGAACAATATTTCTTTTCTTCAAATGTTCTTCTTATGAAATGAACCAATCTATGAGTTTGTTCAATGGTGCTATGCTGACTTCTAAAACCAAATTGATGGTCCGGTATGCACCCATTATCAGCTAGAATTGGGGACAATTTTGTCATGAGCAGTTTTTCGAAGAGTTTTGAAATTGTTGACAGCAAACTTATTGGCCTATATGACTCAGCCTTGGTAAGATCTTTGCCCGCCTTTGGAATCATTTTAACCATGGCAAGTTTCCAGCTGTGTGGATAATACTCCAGTCGTAAAATGCCATTAAAAATAAACAACAGGATTCTAATAGCAATACGAGGCAACTTCATCAGCATCTTGTTACTAATTCCATCAATACCCGGGGCCTTCTTTGTGTTGGTTTCAGCAATTAGTTTTTGTACATCACGCATCTTAAACTTTATGGGTCGAGGGGGTAGAGCAACTACACTCGGCAAATCAACAGCACCAGTACATGTGTTTGGGGTAAATACGTATTTCAAATGACCAGCAAATATGTTACCTTTTTCAGTATTGGTTCTTGCCCAACCTCCGGTAGAAGTGCGCAAGGGTGGTTTAGACTCAACGGGTATTTTAAGTTTTTTAGCAGCGCGCCACAAGGAATAATTAGATGCTGCTGAGACATCGAGACCTTCCAGATAGTTCTTAAGAGAAGCAGATTTTTCAGATGAAAGCAACTCTTGGAGTCGTTTAGTGCATTCTCTAAGTCTGATTTTATGTTGGGGCGATCTGTGCTGCTGCCATTCCCTTCTAGCTCTTCTTTTTTCACATACGAGACGTTCAATATCCGCAGAATAAATTCTATTAAACCCAGTCTGCGGATGGGAGGTAGTGGCATGTTTAGCAGCCTGTTTAATATTTTCAGTGAGATTGGCAATGTTGAATTCAATATCATCGGGAGTTCTTAGCTTGATGTTCTCCGTACAGTGACTACTGAGATATTTTTTGAACCCCAGCCAATTAACATTATTTATCATTTTCGCATATGGGTGAGGTAAGTCACTTCTTAGTGGGCTACAAATTGTAACGATCGTGGGAGTGTGATCGGAGGAGAGATCATGAGAAGCTTCAACATGAATTAAATCCCTAGATATATTTTTCATGACGCCAAAGTCTATAACATCCGGAATTTTTTGTATATCAGTAGGCCAGTAAGTGTGCTCCCCACTAGAAATGACGTCCAAACCCATTTTTGAAATTGTGTTGAACAATGCTCTACCTCTAGGTGTAATAAGACGCGATCCCCAGAACGTATGTTTTGCATTGTAGTCCCCAGCAGCTACGAAACAAGGTCCAAGAGTTTTGTAAAAATCCTCGTATTGATCCTCAGTGATTGAAAATCTGGGAGGGGAATAAACTGATGATATTACGAGATTTGAACAAAAATTTTCGATGCAAATATTTGTTGCTTGTAGATGGTCTTCACAAGTGTTCTCAAGAATATAGTGCTTTAGTCTTGACTTTATTAGAATTGCTGATCCTCCGCATGCTCTTCCTCTCGGGTCCTTTGTATCATATAAGGTGTAGCCACTCATTTTAAATAGGCTTCTCGAAGTCAAATGAGTCTCAGATACCAACATTATATCAATATTCTTCACCGTGAGGAAGTGCTCAAGTTCGTTTCTATGTTGGCGAATGCCGTTTGCGTTCCAGAAACATACTTTTAACGTGTTCACGGCTTGTTAACTAATGCTTGAAGCAGTGTGTTCTGCATTCGCAGCATTTCTTGCATCATGCTAGTCATGTTTGTTGTAAAGTTGTTTATAGTTTGCACCAAATTGTCAATAGTAGCTTCAAGACGAGTGAAATTAAAGCTTGGGTTTGCATTTGTTGTATTATTTGGTGGTGACACTTTTTGAACGGGAATAGAGTTGATCTTCACAGCGTCAGCATACGATACATGTGAAGTGATTGGTTGGGCCATTAGGGGATGAGTAGCGGAGAACGTATTTCTTGCTTGAGCTGGAGTTACTTTAGGCTTTTGGTTCATAGCTTGTTTAACAAAAGAGAATACAGGACATCCTCTGTAGTTAGCAGTGTGATTACCTCCACAATTACTGCACTTTTTTTCCTTTTGATCCTTTGGCTTATTGCAAATAGCAGTATTATGTAATTCGCCACACACAACACAAACAGTAGGTAATTTACAATACGTTTTTGTATGGCCATATTCTTGACAATTATGGCACTGTACGGGTCCTGAACGCTTGTGTGGTTCTTCAACTGTGATTTTCCGATATAAGAGATATTTTAAGTTATAAATGGGATGGGTCTCATTTTTCTTCAATATTACATCGTTTGGCTCCAGTTCAACGTGAAATAGGGGTTGGGGGATCTTCTCCCTGTTTATTATGTTGGATACATTTTTTACCTTGAATCCTTGGAGGGTGAGAGCATCTTTTATTTCAGCAGGAACAACGTACGAATCTATGCCCTTCAGTACGACCTGTAAGCCTTTAGCGCTCTTAAGCTGGAATGTGTAAAAACTTGTATTATTTTTCTCAAATTCAGTAACCATTTTGCGGAAGTCTTTTTCATTATATATTTGAACTTTTGTTTCGTCAATGTTACCACGTTTTATTGGAACAATGTGAAATGCCTTTTCACCAATTACCGAGATTAGTTTTTTTATAAGTGTGTTAGAATTTTTTTGCCTAAGATAGATTGGTGGTGGTTTCGGGGTTTTTTTCAAGGATTCTTCGGGTTTGTCGCTGTCGTCTTGCAATATTATGAAACGGTTTTGACGGTTAGCTGCGTCGATATCCCTGGATATCTTGGGAACAGATGATATCTTTGAAGAATTGGGGCTTCGCCCGCGCTTTACCACTGTTATATATTTGTCCATTCCGACAGGCACCTTAGGTTTTTGACTACTGTTGTCTGTAGTGATAACTTGGTTAAGTGATGAACACGAGCCCGGAGCGGATAATGGCGCTGACTTAAATAAAGATGAACTAGGCAATGGTAATGTTACCGAATCACCACTTGGCATCGGAGTAAGCGAAGTGGATCGCTCGCGTAAAATTGGCTTGGCCGTTAGAAAAAGACTATCATCCGATTTTTTGTTTTTATTGTGTGCATTAAGAATATCAGAGCTCACAGTAAAATAGGCATTTCTGCCGTTAGAACTCACTTCACAATTGTTTGTTTTTGAGGTACTCATGCAGAGTATTCCTCAGTCACTTTGTTTACGGTTGTTTTTTTTGTCTTTTTTTTTTTGTTTTTGTTTATATGAAAAATATTATTTGTGCAAATAAAGCAAATTTCACAAAAACCCGTACTTATTACGAATCAGTACTTATTACGAAATTTTTTTTGTTTGTATTTTTGTTTGTTTAGTATGTAAAAAAAACTCCGCTAACACGTCTGTTCACTACGAAGGTCCAGGTCTTTTATGACAAGACATAATAACATAAAAAAGTTAAAGGCTAAACAGGAAAAGGATCTAGAATTTCATAATAAAAATAAGAACGATTTTATAACATACATCCCAGGGCAAATAATTTATGTAAAAAAGAACAAAAGATTAGGAACTAAGCTGACAAAGCGCTATACGAAAGAAATGGTAAAGGAAAATAGGCACAGTACAGTATTGACAGAGAAAGGTCAAATCATCCATGAAAGTCTTATTCGGAATTAACGATGTTTTTTTTTTGATCCAATTGATTGCACAGGTTATTGGCAACTGTCGCTGCCGAAGTGCAGATTTATGATTACTCTCACTCGGAATTTGTTGCCGTTCATACTGGCACAGCAAAGATTCAGAAGGGCACATTCAAGATAATCCATCTAATTGATATCGAGTTGTACGAAGACTTACTAACGACTATCAACAGTACCATACAGAAAGAACTCTCGAGCAAGAACGCATTTTACCTTATACTATTAAACTTATTGATTCAGGACAAGTTTCCTTTCATTAATATGGACGAAGCACTAGAATTTGCTGAAGTAAAAGTAGCGGCAGATGAAAAATCAATTATTTATATAATAAGTTTGCCAACTACCGAATTAGAATCCTTTAATGTATTAGAAATTAGGTCAGTGAAAAGAAGAGACAAAATAAATAAAATTAACTTTAAGACTTTATTAAAGAACAAAAATAAAATATTTGGAATACAAAATATATGCAAAAATTATAATCTGTTAATTTGTAATAATAAACAAATAGTAGATGTAAGTAAAGACCACTGTATTGCTAATTTATTAAAAAGTAAGCCAACCAATTGCACTCAAATCAACAATCAACATTTACCACAGATAGAGGAAATTTCCCAAGATTTGCTATTTGTTAACAATTACAAAGGCATTGCCACAATAGACGACGAAGAAACAACATTGAATGGAACATTTGTTATTCGCCACCACAACTCAACAATAATAATAGAAGGCAGATCCTACGAGACTAGAGAAGTTAGTAGCAACAAACCACTACCCACCATACTCCAACAAAAATCGATAGACAATAGAACAGAAGAGGTCCTATCCCTTCAAATGATGAAAGAAATCAATACAAAAAATATGAAACACATCAACTTCATCGAAACGGGTAATAGAATAAGCCTATCAATAAATGGTATAATAGCCTTTGTGATAGTGCTAATAATTATAATAGTTTTGGCAGTACGAAAATACAAAAAACCGAGATTGAACGATCAGATAAATTTATCTAGTTCAGCAATCCAAGGATTGAATAAAATTTTTGAACAAAAACCAGATAGTTCAAACGAGGACGTTTGAAATTTAGGCGGGGAGGAGTTAACACATTTAATGTTTAAAATTCATAAAAACAAAGCCAGACGGAAACCCGATACTCTCTTTATTTAGCAACATAAATTTTGTCAAACATTCTTCTGTTTTGATGACATTGCACACGCGCACACAAAATAATTTCTACACCTGTGGGAAAATCTCGAATATGCAATTTGGTTCTAAACAGTGTTAATTATATTTAAGAAAACAATTTTGTAAAAGTTTAGTTTAAGTTGGACATTTAATAAAGAAAGAGCTTCAGCTTTGAAAAATAATTTTTTTAAAATATTAAATAAAAGGTAAAATTAATTTATATATATATATATATATATATATATATATATATATATATATATATATATATATATATATATGTTTTTTGATTTGGCTAGTTTGCCAATCAGATGAATTGAATTACCAAGAGCCGATTTGCCTTGGTCGTTTGGATTGTTTTCAAGGTGAATCACCAAGAAAACAGTTAATTCAACTCGAGCACTTGAAACCCGGTTGATGCGGAGAAAATGGAAAGAAATAGTCGATTTAATTGTTTGATTACTTCTCTCAATGTTTATTAAAAATTCATTGGCTTAAATACTAAATTAATGCTTATTTGCGATTTATGGTAGAATACATTTTTTTACATTTAGTTATTTTGCTGAAGTTCATTGCATTCACATTGTATAAAGAAAAGCAATGAACTCAGGTAATAAATAAAATTATGCTGAATTTGGATTTTGACTGAAGCGATCAAATTCTGTTGAAGTTCATTGCATTCACATTTGCAGTCTGTCATTCTTACATACAGAAAGCAATGAACTCAGACAGCAAATGAAATTATGCTGACTTTGGATATTAACTCAACGATCGAATTCTGCTCACAATGTCATGCAAACTTATGCACATACACATGTATAAATGTGCATGTGCATTCAATGTGAAAGTTTGAACATACACCCGGCCGTTGAGCTATGATCAACTAAGAGGAAATTGCTGATTTGACAGAACCGAGTCGCTTCAGTGTTATCAAACAGAATGACTTACTTGCTAATGAAACACGTTTACTTAATATTTAGAAACAAACAAAAAAAATTAAAAATAGAAGACAATACAAATTGCGAGTACATAAAAATGCATTGAATAATGATTGATAAATTGTGCATTCTTTCAGATTGCTTCGGAATCTTCCTTACGTAACCGTAGTAATAAACTCGGACGGTGTGACATGTTGACGGACAGCTGGACAAGGTTGTTGACTTGGTTGCACCTCTCGACACTGTATTTTTCTGTAGATAATTATTATGATGATCACAATTGTTAAAAGAAGCGCAGAGTATGCCACAGTTGCGTGATGATATCTCATGTGTTGGATTTGCGATGGTAGCTCCGTTAGCACCTGTTGATGTAACTTATTTTGAACATCAGAAATGTTTTGGAGATGATCGGAGTAGTGGTTTATATGGAAGTCTTGAAACAGCGTGCGCATTTGTTTTGGATGTGCAATGTCGCTTATGTTAGCACTAATTGTATACGATGACTTCAGTGATGATGAGTATGTTTTATGACCTTGAATTGTAATTGTCTTGTGCTTAAGTGTGCAATCTGGACCTATTTTGATGAGCCCAGACCCTTTTAGCGTGAGTTGTGAATGGTCTTGTCCACATACTGCTGTCATTCGAATAGGATGCTTCAATGTGTACATCCATTGATTATTGTGCTCCATTTGTGTGAACGATGGGTTGTTTGTAAGAGATACAAAATTACAGCTAGTGCGTGAATTGTTGTTGAAAAGTGACATTTCGCACCAACAGTTGTCAGCGTCTGCATCAAATGTAGATTGTATGTTCGGGCACAGAAACTCGTCTTCCCTTATCGTTGTACATGACCTCCACTGTTTTTCAGTTAACATGAAATAGTGATCCCTGTGGTTATTGATTGCTAACAGGTCACCGCACGGTTTTATTGCAATCAGTGTGTTGTTTATCAGGACTGGAATAGGATGTGGTCTATAGAGGTAGAAAATTTCTGGATTACATAATGGAATAGCTATGTGAAAGATGACATGATTTTCTGTTACTCCACCCTTTACAGTCATGAGGCTATAGAGTTGCATGAGGTTATCTTGGATTACTGGTAACTGTAGAGATGCAGGGAGGTGATTTCTCACTTGTATTAGTTCAGATTGGAGTTGTAAGGGTGATAACAAAATTGGACTGATTTTTCCATGATGCGAGTCGGACAGTGATGAAACTATTGCTGATTGTATTCGATGTAGTCTGGAAGATATCACAGAAAGCTGAACCGATAGTGATATAAAGATATTAAATAGCTTAGTTTGATAGTTTTCTTCTTCTTCGTCGTGTATCCTTGATATGATTTCGGTTAGTTGGATGTCCAGGCTGTCAAACTTTTCCTTTATTTTAAGCTCGTCTTGTTTGAATATATTGAGTGTTGCGTCAATAAGAGATGTTTGATTTTTTAAAAGCTCCCTTAGGTTGGTTTCATCTGCCTTAATGTAATCGATGGTATTGGACATTTGTTCTGCATAGGTTGAGTCGAGAACTCCAAATAGTGAATTGGCAACGTTTCCGATGATATTGATCGCACCACGCTTAACTCTCTTTTCTTTTAACAGAATATTTTCGTCCTTCAGATCTAGTAAGCCGAATTCAATAGTCCGTAGCACACTTAGGCAGTTTGACTTTTGCTTTATAATGTTGCATAAATGTTGCAGTGTTGATGTTCCATTTGTGAGGGCAGCCATCTCTGTCCAATATGACTGTAGTTCATAGTAGGCTATGATATTCCATTCCGATCTGGAGATTCGTGTGCTGCCGATTCCTTCAAAATGTAAGCCAATGTTGGAGTCAAATTCTTTATGCTCAATTTTATTCGCTAAAATAAGGGGAAGAGCAACCAGTGCCATCAATATTGTCGTCATAGCATTGGCTGCTGACATCCTTCTACTTCTCTTAGTCGGCATTTCATCGGTTGACAATGAAGGTTGCTGTCTCTGACTCTCTTTTGCATGATTATCATTTGACGTCATCGACAATTGTTGAATTGGTTGATCCTGGCACTCGTTGCTTTCATCGTCAGATGTAGGAAGTGGTGCCAGATAACGAATCGCGCCTTAAAAACCCCCGAAGCTGTTTTGACATCTGCAACTCTGACGATATCGTCGCTTCCCTTGTAGGTTTTAATTACACGTCCCAAAGGCCATTTCATAACCGGGGTATTATTTTCTTTGAGTATGACGATGGCTCCAGGCTTAAGAGTTTCTGATTGCTTTTGCCATTTGTTACGATATTGTAATTCATTCAGATAATCTCGCGACCATCTATTCCAGAATTCGTGTTTGAGACGAGATACCAAATTCCATCTTGTCGCCAGCTTGACGTTGTTTGACTTGGCTTGCGCATCGATTTGGGCAGTGAGAGGCTCTCCAATAAGGAAATGCCCTGGAGTCAAGGCACCGATGTCGTTTGGGTCGTTTGATAGCGGTGAAATTGGTCTGGAGTTAAGAATAGCTTCGACTTCGATGACTAAGGTTTCGAGTTCTTCATAAGTCAACGACGCGTTACCTACACTTCTGACTAAGAGATGTTTGGCAGATTTTACCGCCGCCTCCCATAGTCCGCCAAAGTGTGGTGATCTTGGCGGTATAAAATTGAATTGTATGCCCCTTTTTCCACAGGCGCTTGTAATTGCTTCTTGTGCTTCTGATGTGTAGATTATGGATGCCAGTTCGGGTAGTTTATTTTTCGCTCCAACGAAATTCGTTGCGTTATCGCAATACAAATTTTGGCAGTGTCCACGGCGGCTGATAAATCTCTTGAGAGCACCTATGAATGCCTCTGTGGTGAGATCGCTCACTAGCTCCAGATGTACAGCCTTTGTTGCGAAACAACAAAATACTGCAATATAAGCCTTGTGCGGCCTTTTCCCTCTCAGTTTGTAGTGAACTTCAAGTGGACCACAGTAGTCGACTCCAACATTTACGAATGGCCGAGCTGGTAATACTCGTGTTGCAGGCAGATCTCCCATTATATGTTCAAACATTTTTGGTTTAGCCCTGCTACATATTGTACAGCGATGAACTGTAGCACGAGCCATAATTTTTCCTTTTACTGGCCAGTAGCGTTGTCGGATGATGCCTAGGAGCGTTTGCGCTCCGCAGTGTTTGTTGTCTTTATGAACCATTTCGAAGATTAATTTTGAAATGGGATCATTATATGGAATGACAAGTTGATGCTTCGAGTCGTATGCCAATGAGGATGCCTCAAGCCTGCCTCCAACACGAATTAAACCATTTCGATCTAGAAAAGGAGACAGGTTGCACAAGCTGCTTGTTTTTTGAACTTCGTTGTATTTTTTTAAGTGTAGAATTTCATCCTTGAAATCTGCTGCTTGCATTTGCTTAATGATCGGAATTAGGGCTTGATCCAGCTCAGTTGTTGTTAATGTTCTGTTAGGCTGTCGATTGTCCTTTCGGCATCTGGTGTGAGTAATAAAACGCATGACGTACCCAATTATTCGCTGTAATCGGAAGAACGAATTTTTGTGATTGATCTTGTAGACGAAATCCTGTCCGTCTATTACTGCCACATATGATTCTACTGATTTTCTTTTTCTTTCTAAAGTGGTCGGAATGCTCAGGCTTGGATTAAATTTCAATGGCCATGCTGCTTCTGCTCCATGCAGAAATAAGGGTCCACAAAACCACAGTGTGCATTCCTTCAGGGCCCTTGGCGATATTCCTCGAGATAAAATGTCGGCTGGATTGCATTTTGAGCTGACGTGACGCCATTGATCTATTTGAGTTTCTGCCTGAATGATTGCAATTCGATTGGCCACAAAGGTGTTGAATGATGCAGATGATGAATTTATCCATGACAGCACAATTTCTGAATCGGTCCAAAACCAAACCGGGCTGGTCCACTGCAGATCAGATCTAATTTTTGTAGCTAACTGCGCTCCTAACACCGCTGCACATAGCTCCAATTTCGGTATTGTTTGCCTTTTGAGTGGAGCTACACGGGATTTAGCACAAAGGAGTCGATTCATAATGGTCCCGTTTTTGAACACTGACCGTATGTAGGCTGCTGCTCCATACGCCTTTTCTGACGCATCCGTAAAAATATGTAGTTGGACTGAAGCTGGGATTTCTCCCTTAAAGATGTGTCTCGATATTTCCAAGGTTTTTAGCTCATTTAGATCG
The DNA here is from genome assembly GCA_963681545.1 of Germaria angustata. NCBI lineage: Eukaryota > Metazoa > Arthropoda > Insecta > Diptera > Tachinidae > Germaria > Germaria angustata. The sequence goes on from OY812998.1 coordinate 87,210,297, forward strand.
GTGCGAAAAGAACTCAAAGAACTCCATTTGGTATGTAACGATTGAGGTAGAGATTGATCCCAATCTAATTTCAATTCCCGTAATTCTTGGATGAACATCTTGGCTGTCACCACAATTGGAGAGAGGATTCCCAGTGGGTCGAAAAGTCTCGCTAGATCTGATGTGACTGTACGTTTGGTAATTTTGTTAATTGCCTCGATGTTAACTTTAACACAAAGCTTGTCCTCCTTCGGCAGCCAGATGAGTCCTAATGTTTTTATAGAGTCAGCATTTGCGCTTTCAAAGTCCAAATTTACTTCCAGATCACCTTGTGGTATGTTTTGGAGTAACTGTGGATGATTTGCAGACCACTTGCGAAGATTAAAACCACTTTCTTTCATCATTTGTGTTAGTTGATTTTGCAAATCTATTGCAGTCACCAAACTATCTGCTCCACCAAGCCCATCATCAACGTAAAAATTCTCTTGCAGAAATTTCGAGGCAAGAGGGTAACGAACAGTGTTTTCTTTAGCGAGTTGTTGCAGACATTTAGTTGCTAAATACGGAGCAGCGCGTGTACCATATGTAACTGTGTTGAGTTGATAGTAGGTTATAGGTTTTGTGGTGTCCTTTCTCCAAATAATGAGCTGAAAGTGACGATCTTCAGGAGAAACTAGGACTTGCCTATACATTTTTTTCGACATCAGCAGTAAAAACGAATCTTGGTAATCGAAACCTCAACAGGATGGAGAATAATTCGCTTTGCACTGAGGGTCCTGTGTACATTAGGTCATTCAAAGACTGCCCTGATGATGTTTTGCAAGACGCATCAAAGACTACACGAAGCTTAGTGGTTGAACTTTCAGGCCTCAGTATGCAGTGGTGTGGTATGAAATAGTTTGGTGTGAGGATTTCATTTGCTGATATTTTTGTCATGTGTCCCATCGATTCATATTCGTTCATGAATTTTGTGTATTGTGCCTTCAATTCGGGATTTTTCTGTAGCCGGCGTTCGAGGGCGAGAAATCTGTTAAGTGCAATTCCATGTGAGTCTCCAAGAGCAGCAGGACTTTGATGAAAGGGTATCTTCACTATGAATCGGTTTTGATCGTTCTTGGTCGTATGTTGTGCAAAGTGTTCTTCGCATTGTTTATCTGCTATCGAGAGCGGTTTGTCATTTGATTTAATTTCTTCCAATTCCCACAGTCGGGCGATAGACGTTTCGAGGGCTTCATCCGTAGTACAGATTCCACATGAAATATCCGTTGGACAATCTCCATTTATTTTTCCTGACACTATCCAGCCGAATACCGTGTTTTATAAGATCGGCAGTTGATCGGATGATTTTATTTGTCCGATTGTCAGCAGTTGATGATAGTGCTCTGCACCCAATAATATGTCGATTTTTTCGGGGCGGTTGAAGCCTGGGTCGGCCAATGTTAGGTTTTTTGGCAGCGACCACCCTTCAGTGTTGATAAATCGTGACGGTTGTTGTGAAATAATGCGAGGAAGAACATATGCCTCAAACCGTGTTGAGAAATTGTTAATACGAGAGGTCAAGGATACATTTACTCTGTGGTGTATTTTTGTGTTAGTAGCTCCAATACCATTAATGTTTAACGATGAAGGCTGCATTGAAATACCCAGTCGTTTTACTAAACGTTCAGTAATGAAATTTGCTTGGGATCCGGAGTCAAGGAGGGCGCGGCATTCAACTTCTGTTGTATCAGTTTTTACCTTAACTACTGCTGTGCTGAGTAAAACATATGTGTCCGCGAACTGGGTTTTGGCTGTAGTTAGCGAAGTGACTTGCGATTTATCATTTGCAGGAAGAGTGATTGTCGCCGATGATGTCAGGTGGGAGCTGTTTTTATTGACTGTTTCACTCGTTGGTCCTTCCTTTGGTGGATGATCCCTTTTTTCCAAATGCAGTAGTGAATTGTGTTTTTTGTTGCATTTGGCGCATGACCTTAAGGTACAGTATTTGGCTGCATGACCTGATTTTAAGCAGTTCATGCATAATTTCTGTTTCTGTGCATAATTCAGGCGTTGTGGTGGTGTTAGTTGTTGGAACTTTGGACATCGGTACAGTTGATGCGAGCCATTTTTGCACAGACTGCATGCCTTTTCGGATTGTTTTGATGAAGCAGCAGATGCACACACCTTTGAAGGTGGTTTTTCCTTTTGTCCCATCGCTTCCATGGACTGAAAGCGTGTTTCAAGAAAGCCCAAAATTTCTTTCACTTGCTGGAGCTCCTTTGGATTTGTGATCGATCTCTCGTATAGAACATGGGTGCTACGATCCAACTTTTTGGTAAGTAAATGCAGCAGAATTGGATCCCAGGAGGTTGCGTCGATCCCGATGTTTTGTAATGCGTGTAAGCATTCCTGAGTGGTGTCATGCAGGTGTTTGATGGCTGCTGCTGATGATCCGCCAGACGGTTGATCGAGTAGCTGCTGGATTATTGATGCAACAAGAACTCGCCGATTGTTGTATCGCTCTTGTAAAAGCGTCCAGGCTGTTGCGTAGTTTTCAGCAGTAGCCGAGAGGTGGCTGATCAATTTTTCAGCTTCTCCTCCTAAATTTGACTTCAAATACCACATTTTTTGTACTGGCGAAAGCTGTTGTTTGTCTATTAATTCTGAAAATAGATCAAAAAACGCTTGCCATTTTAAGTACTCGCCGTTAAACTTCGGTATTATAATCTTTGGTAGTGGTAGGACATTATTCTGACCATATGCAAAGCTTTGTGGCGTTTCAGCTGATGACGTCAATGCGAAATTGTTCATGGTCAGCCTTTCAAGATTTTCGTATGACTCCATGTCGTATCCTTCTTGCAGAGGATCTTGACAGGACTGCCATATTGTGAAATGCAGATCTTGTATCTGTTCCCAAAGTTTTTCTTTGAGCTTCATATTCTCAGTTGTTGGATTTATGCTGAGTATCCTCTTTAAAGACGCTATCATTACCCCTTGTCTTCTAATTAAGGAGCTTGTTGCAAATGTAGACATTTGCGTTGTTGTGCCAGTAACTGTAGGAACCGCATGTTGATTGACTTTTTTTTGGGAAGTATTAGATGCTTGCAACATTAACGACTCGAATGTTGCTTTATATTTAAAAACGAGTTCTGAGATCTTGTCATAATACCTGTTGGTAAAATAACTGTGATCTGAAGGCGTCTTTTCAAGACAACGTATTTTGGCATCGGTAGTCTCGAATTCGCCCCACGCCGCGTCCAGTCTTCTTAAACGCTCTTCATAGTAGTTTAGC
>OY812998.1:87218546-87226046 GCA_963681545.1 Germaria angustata
TGGCATGTTTAGCAGCCTGTTTAATATTTTCAGTGAGATTGGCAATGTTGAATTCAATATCATCGGGAGTTCTTAGCTTGATGTTCTCCGTACAGTGACTACTGAGATATTTTTTGAACCCCAGCCAATTAACATTATTTATCATTTTCGCATATGGGTGAGGTAAGTCACTTCTTAGTGGGCTACAAATTGTAACGATCGTGGGAGTGTGATCGGAGGAGAGATCATGAGAAGCTTCAACATGAATTAAATCCCTAGATATATTTTTCATGACGCCAAAGTCTATAACATCCGGAATTTTTTGTATGTCAGTAGGCCAGTAAGTGGGCTCCCCGCTGAAAATGACATCCAAACCCATTTTTGAAATTGTGTTGAACAATGCTCTACTTCTAGGTGTAATAAGACGCGATCCCCAGAACGTATGTTTTGCATTGTAGTCCCCAGCTGCTACGAAACAAGGTCCAAGAGTTTTGTAAAAATCCTCCTTGAGTCTTGACTTTATTAGAATTGCTGATCCTCCGCATGCTCTTCCTCTCGGGTCCTTTGTATCGTATAAGGTGTAGCCACTCATTCTAAATAGGCTTCTCGAAGTCAAATGAGTCTCAGATACCAACATTATATCAATATTTTTCACCGTGAGGAAGTGCTCAAGTTCGTTTCTATGTTGGCGAATGCCGTTTGCGTTCCAGAAACATACTTTTAACGTGTTCACGGCTTGTTAACTAATGCTTGAAGCAGTGTGTTCTGCATTCGCAGCATTTCTTGCATCATGCTAGTCATATTTGTTGTAAAGCTGTTTATAGTTTGCACCAAATTGTCAATAGTAGCTTCAAGGCGACTGAAATTAAAGCTTGGGTTTGCATTTGTTGTATTATTTGGTGGTGACACTTTTTGAACGGGGATAGAGTTGATCTTTACAGCGTCAGCATACGATACATGTGAAGTGATTGGTTGGGCCATTAGGAGATGAGAAGCGGAGTACGTATTTCTTGCTTGAGCTGGAGTTACTTTAGGCTTTTGGTTCATAGCTTGTTCAACAAAAGAGAATACAGGACATCCTCTGTAGTTAGCAGTGTGATTACCTCCACAATTACTGCACTTTTTTTCCTTTTGATCCTTTGGCTTATTGCAGATAGCAGTGTTGTGTAATTCACCACACACAACACAAACAGTAGATAATTTGCATTAAGTTTTCGTATGGCCATATTCTTGACAATTGTGGCACTGTACGGGTCCTGAGCGCTTGTGTGGTTCTTCAACTGTAATTTTCCGGTATAACAGATATTTTAAATTATAAATTGGATGGGTCTCATTTTTCTTCAATTTTATATCATTTGGCTCCAGTTCAACACGAAATAAAGGTTGGGGGATCTTCTCCCTGTTTATAATATTAGAGACATTTTTTACCTTAAAGCCTTGGAGGAACAACATAAGGATCTATGCCCTTCAATACGATCTGTAGGCCTTTAGCACTCTTAAGCTGGAAAGTGTAGAAACTTGTTTTATTTTTCTCAAATTCTGTAACCATTTTGCGGAAGTCTTTTTCATCATATATTTGAACTTTTGTTTCATCAATGTTACCACGTTTTATTGGAACAATGTGAAATGACTTTTCACCAATGGCCGAGATTAGTTTGTAGCAGTTCCCACCTTTGGTAAAAGAAAAACTGTTAAAATTTTTTGAATTATATTAAACGTTAAATTTATCTTTAGAAATGCAATTATGATAGTGCATACACTACATACATTTAGAATACAACATTGTATTAAATTTAACATTGTAATAAATTAAAGTTTTGATATAGTATAAGTGCTATAATGAAGTACAGTTAAGAATGTTTGTGATGTAAAGAAATAAAAATGGAGATTTATTAGTTCATAGTTTTGCTAAGAGAAAACACGCTTTCTTATTGCTGATAGTGCCACCACCACAATTGGTGACCCCGACAATTCCCAATAACTCGAACATCGAATATCACTATGAACAACGACAAGCAAGAGCAAAATCTGGGACAACCTCCTGCACAAGCATCAACAACTCCTAGTACATCTGTTGCTTACAACGAAAATAATACCATCGTTAACAGAGTTTCCGTTAAAGTGCCTCCATTTTGGCCAGAACAGCCTGAAATATGGTTCGCACAAGTAGAAGCCCAATTTAATATTTCTGGTATAAACAGTGATATATCAAAATTCAATACTGTGGTTGCTGCCATTGAAAGTGGGGTTTTAGCTCAGATATCTGACGCAATATTAAATCCACCGGAGCGAGACAAGTACCATAACCTCAAGGCATGCATTATAGAAAGGTACTGTGACAGCGAGCAGAAAAAGATTCAAAAACTAATCTCCGAAACAGATTTGGGAGATAAACGGCCAACTCAGTTACTAAACGAACTAAGTGGTTTGGCTAAAGGGAAAATAAATAACGACTTTCTCAAGACACTTTGGCTACAAAGATTGCCGGCACAAGCAAGAGCTATACTACAGGCTTCAAATGCAGACTTGCCGGAACTAGCGAAGCTTGCGGACAAAATATTAGAAGTGTCAGACTATCAACAAGTTGCAGCAGTCTCAAAACAACAATCCCTAACAGATGATACCAATCTGCGTATACAACGTATAGAAAAACAATTGGAGCAACTTTTAAGTAAGGGTGGAAGCCGATTTCGTAGAAGAAGCAGAAGTAGCGGACGACGATCTACAACACCATCAACTACAACAATAGGACAGTGTTGGTACCACGAAAAATTTGGTGAAAATGCACGTAAGTGTCGGCTTCCTTGTAATTATTCATTCTGCAATACAAAAAACTAAATAAACCGTCAGACTCTGCGGGCAATGCTGACGATCAATTTTTGCAAATCGCTCGCCTTATTATTTGTGATAAAAGCACAAGTATTAAACTTTTAGTTGACACAGGCGCTGATGTGTCTATAATTCCGCCGAACAAAACTGATAAACAAAAAAAAAACACTCAACTCCAACATTTTACGCCGCTAATGGTTCGCCGATCAAGACCTATGGCCAACGCCGTTTAGAATTGTCACTGGGTTTACGGCGAAATTTGTCATGGAATTTTTACATCGCCGACGTTACCAGTGCAATAATAGGCTTAGATTTTTTAAAAACTTATGATTTGCTTGTTGACATAAAGAGAGGGAAACTAGTAGATAGGAAAACGATGTTAGAAACAAAAGGTAACTTTTTGGAAAATGTATCAATACAAGTTTTGACACACAGAAGTGATTCCAAATTTGCCAAAATTTTGCGTGAGTATAACGATTTGTGTATCCTCAATTCAAATAAAGTACCGATAACTACAAGTACTACTCACCACATAGTAACCACAGGTCCACCTGTATTTTCGCGGCCAAGACGACTAATGGGCGAACGACTGGAAGCGGCGAAGAAAGAGTTCCAGTACCTTATGGAAAAAGGAATTTGCCGCCCATCAAAAAGTCAGTGGGCCAGTCCCCTGCATTTGGTAAGGAAGCCAAACAATGAGTGGAGACCGTGTGGCGACTATCGGCGACTTAATGCAATAACGCTCCCCGATAGGTATCCAATACCATACCTTCATGATGTCACAAGTATATTGCATGGTAAGAAGATATTTTCGGCTATTGATTTGCAACGCGCATATCATCAAATACGTATTGAACCTGCGGATATACCTAAAACAGCCATTTCAACGCCTTTCGGATTATTTGAGTTTTTGTATATGACATTTGGGTTACGAAATGCTGCCCAAACGTTTCAACGTTACATTGATGATGTGCTGCGAGGGTTGGATTTCACGTTTGCGTATATCGATGACATTTTAGTGGCCTCTGCAAACGAAGAACAGCATGAAAAAGACTTACGTGAAGTGTTCGACAGATTAAGGAAAAGAAACCTGTCAATAAACGCAGACAAGTGTAAATTAGGTCAAACAGAGCTTGAATTTTTAGGCCACACCATTAGCAGCGAAGGGCTACGTCCGCCTAAAATGAAAGTAGAAGCCATTCGTAATTTTAAAAGACCGACAATGGCGAAAGACATAAAGAAATTTTTAGGCATGATAAATTTTTATCGGCCGTTTCTACAACATGCAACAAAACATCAAAGTTTACTACAAAAACTTATAAACGGAAATAAAAAGAACGACAGAACAGAGATCGTGTGGACTCCTGAGGACTTAGCAGCTTTCGAGGCTTGCAAAAACGATTTAGTTAACGTAACACAACTAAGTTACATGTCACCTCAAGGTAAGCTGACGTTAACTGTAGACGCGTCAGATACGGCAGTTGGAGCAGTGCTACATCAAATTGTTGATGGAAAAGTTCAGCCGTTTGGTTTTTATTCTAAGCAGCTCACCGATGCTCAACGCATGTATAGTGCTTATGATCGGGAACTAACTGCAGTGTACCAAGGCGTTCAGCATTTCAAATATGCATTAGAAGGACGGTCGTTTACAATTTTTACGGATCATAAGCCGCTCGTTTATGCGTTTAATCAAAAAAGTGAAAAAGCTCCACCAAGAAGGGTTCGACAGTTAGATTTCATTAGTCAATTTTCCACCGACATCCGACACATCAAAGGCAAAGACAACAATACAGCAGACTGGCTTTCCCGAATCAACAGTGTGATGTCTGATACGATTGATTTTGACGAGATGGCGATAGAACAAGAAAACGATTCTGAATTAAAATCATTTCTGGATTTAGGTAAGGATTCGTCCATTGATTTCACGTGCTTATCTATTCCAGATTCTACAAGAATGTTATACTGCTATATAAATGGCAATAAGATAAGACCATATGTGCCGCAAACACATCGGGAGCTTGTAATGAGAAAACTGCATAATCTTGCACATCCTGGAATAAGAGCTACGCGAAAGCTCGTAATGGATCGTTATATATGGCCAGGAGTGGCAAGAGACGTTACAAAATTTGTGCGTGGTTGTTTGCAGTGTCAAAAAGCAAAAAGCAGCAGATGTACCTCTGCACCTCTAAGCAATTATGAGGATATCGACAAACGATTTCAACATGTGAATATTGACCTTATCGGTCCATTACCAACTTCAGGCGGCAATCGTTATTGCCTAACTTGTGTAGATCGGTTTTCGAGATGGCCTGCAGCAATTCCCATTCCAGATATCTCAGCTCATACAGTAGCATCAGCCTTCATTACTGGATGGGTAGCGTTATATGGAGTTCCAGAAAAGGTAACAACGGACTTAGGTAGGCAGTTCGAGTCAAATCTCTTTACAGAACTCACGAAAGCACTTGGAATTTACCACTTACGAACCACAGCATACCATCCGCAAGCGAATGGTATGGTTGAGAGGTGGCACCGCACTCTTAAAAACGCCATAAAGTGTCATGCTACTAAGGATTGGTGTTTCGTGCTCCCGTTAGTGTTACTAGGACTACGAACTGCAATAAAAGTCGATATCGGTGCAAGTCCAGCTGAGCTACTGTACGGAACACAATTGCGTGTACCAGGAGAATTCTATATTAAAAGCGATTCTAAATACAGTCAAACCGAATTTGTAAAAAAGTTACGCCAAGTTATGTGTGACCTAAGATATCCTAAGCCATCATGGCATGCAACAAAACCAGATTTTGTAGATCCAGAATTAGACACTTGCAGGTTTGTGTTTGTAAGAGTGGATAAAGTACGGAGACCATTGGAACCGGCTTTTGAAGGCCCTTTTGAGGTTGAAAAACGACACAAAAAGTATTTCATTATAAAGCGTGGAAAACAAAAAGATAGGATTTCCATCGACAGAATCAAGCCAGCAAAAATGTATTCTTATGAGCTGCAGGACACACATAAAGACAACGTAAGAAGCTCAAGTGGTGAAGAAACTGACAAAGATGATAATTATAAAGCACCGCGAACTATCACCCGGTATGGAAGACACGTAAAGTTTCCTAAATTCTATCGATAACGCAGAAGCTAGCCGGGGGGTATTGTAGCAGTTCCCACCTTTGGTAAAAGAAAAACTGTTAAAATTTTTTGAATTATATTAAACGTTAAATTTATCTTTAGAAATGCAATTATGATAGTGCATACACTACATACATTTAGAATACAACATTGTATTAAATTTAACATTGTAATAAATTAAAGTTTTGATATAGTATAAGTGCTATAATGAAGTACAGTTAAGAATGTTTGTGATGTAAAGAAATAAAAATGGAGATTTATTAGTTCATAGTTTTTCTAAGAGAAAACACGCTTTCTTATTGCTGATAGTGCCACCACCACAAGTTTTTTAATAAGTGTGTTCGAGTTTTTTGTCTCAGATAGATTGGGGGTGGTTTTGAAGTTTTTTTTGAAGATTCTTCGGGTTTGTCGTTGTCATCTTGCAATATTTTAAAACCGGTTTTGACGATTAGCTGAGGCGGCGTCGTTGTCCCTGGATATTTTCGGAGCAGATGAGATTTTGGATGAATTGGGGCTTCGCCCGCGCTTTACCACCGTTACATATCTGTCCATTCCGACAGGCACTTTAGGTTTTTGAATATTATCGTCCATTGTGATAACTGGGTTAAGTGATGAACACGATCCCGGAGCGGATAATGGCGCTGACTTAAATAAAGAAGAAGTAGGCAACGGTAATGTTAACGAATCACTACTTGGCATTGGAGTAAGCGAAGTTGATCGCTCGCGTAAAATTGGCTTTAGAAAAAGACTGTCATTCGATTTTTTGTTTTTATTGTTTGCATTAAGAGCTTCAGAACTCACAGTAAAATAGGCATTTCTGCCGTTAGAACTCACTTCACAATTTTTTGTTTTTGAGGTACTCATGCAGAGTATTCCTCAGTCACTTTGTTTGTGTTTTTTGTTTGTTTATGTTGTTTCAGATTATATGAAATATATTATTAGTGCAAATAAAGCAAATTCGCAAAAACCAGTACTTATTACGAATCAGTACTTATTACGAATATTTGTTTTGTATTGTTGTTTTTTTAGTATGTAAAAAAAACTCCGCTAATACGTCTGTTCACTACGAAGGTTCAACAAACAATGACGTAGCAAAATAAATCAATTTTTTCACACTGCATACTGAAACTGTCAGTTGACACTGTTGTGTACGAATTATGTTGTAGCACTTTATATAACTTTCACCGCGTCACTTTTTTCACTTTTGCGGCTACCTAAGCGCTACCTAAACGGTGTTCAGAATTATTCCCAGGAAGTTTATATGTTGTAGAAATTTGTTTATTGAGATCTTAGGTAAATTTTTGCAGTTGATTGTTTTGAATTTTTAACGGTTTGTACCTATGGACCTGAACAAGAGAAAAAGGTAAAAAAATCGAATTTTTTTAAGTTTTTTTGCGAATTTTATCTGGAAGGTGAAGTTTTTTTGATTTTATATGTTCGCAATTTTTGTTCTTTATGACAAGAGCCTCAGAGAGTAAATCGAAATTCAGAACGGTTTGCAAGATATGAGCCCGAGAAAATGATCACTTTCTTTGCGGAAATGATACCGAGGCCCCATATCTT